>JAABKJ010075445.1:142715820-143128548 GCA_011634705.1 Andricus grossulariae
TTCCTACTCAAAGAAATGAATTTTCAACACAGAAAGACGAATATTTAAAAGAAAACTAATTTTCAACCAAACAGTTCCATTAACAACCAAATAGATGAACTCTCCAGTAAAAGATATGAGTTTTCCAAACAAATAGTTTAAGATTTAACCAAATAGTAAAATTTTCAAGCCAAAACGACAAATTTTTTCCAAAGGCAGTTGAATTTTTAACAACAAAGTTACTTTCCAACCAAAAAAGATAAAATGTCAACCAAGAAGGATGACTTTTCTGCCATAAAAGATGTATTTTCAATCCAAAAGGATGAATTTTTAACAGCATAGAGTAATTTTCGACCAAAAATGATGACTTTAACAAAATAGTTAAATTTTTCAAAAATAATTAGATTTTTAACAAAATAGTTGAATTTTCAGCATGCAAAGATGCATTTTCAATCAAATGGTCGAATCCTCAAACAAAAAAGATTAAAATTCAATGAAATATTTGAATTTTTAAGAGAAAAACACCATTTTTTTAGAAGACAGTTTAATTTTCTTCAATAAAGATCATTCTCAACCAAGAAAGGTGACTTTTCTACCATGGGAAATGAATTTTCAACATAAAAGATAATTTTCAATTAAGAAAGATGAATTTTTAACGAGAAAGTCGAATTCTCAACCAAAAAGTTGAACTTTCAATAAACAAGAATAATTTTCTACGCAAAAAGACTACTTTTTAAGAAAATATATGACTTTTCTATGAAACAGTTGAATTTTTAACAAAATATATGAATTTTCTCTCAAATAGTTGAATTTTTTACAAAAAGTGGAATTTTCTACCCAAAAAGACGACTTTTCAACAAAATAAATTAATTTTCTACCAAATGGTTGAATTTTTAACCTATACAATATTCAGGATAAAGTTTCAACCAAAAATTTTATTTTTAACTAAATATATGAATTTTCTATCAAATAGTTGGATTTTTAACAAAAAGTTGAATTTTCTACCCAAAAAGACGACTTTTCAACAAAATAAATTAATTTTCTACCAAATAGTTGAATTTTTTAACCTATACAATATTCAGGATGAAGTTTCAACTAAAAATGAAATAGTTAAATTTTAAAAAAAACTCTGATAAAAATATCTTTGAATAAAAAAAAAGAATTTTCAGAAAAACAGTTAATTTTTCAGCCAAAAAGGTGAATTTTCGACCAAGAAGATTGATGTTCTAATTTAAAAAAAAAACGAATTTTTAAAAATATACATGAATTTTCAACAAAATTATTTAATTTAAAGCTAAAAAAATGAATTATCTACAAAAAGTGGAATTTTCAACCCAAAAATATGATAACTAAAACAATGAATCTTCAACTGAAATAGTTGAATTTTCAAAAAAAAAAAAAAAAATGAATTAATTAAACTTAATTAAATTAAATTAAACTTAAATAATTAAATTTCAAGTTAAATTAATGTTTAAACAAACAGATGATTTTTCAATTGGAATAAGTCACATTTAATTAAAACGATGAATCTTCAACCAAAAAAATTAATTTTTACAAAAGAGTTCAACTTTCTACTAAATGATTTTATTTCCAACCTAAAAGATAAATTTTTAACTAAAATTTTAAACATTTAACTGGAATACTTTAATTTTTAAACAAGAAGATTATCTTTCAAAGAAAAAGGTAATTATCTACAATAACAAAAAATATACTTTTTTAACAAAATACGTGGATTTTCAACGAAATAATTGATTTTTCAAGTAAAAAAGACAAGTTTTTATCCAAATTGTTGAAGTTTGAACTTGAAAAGATCGATTTTCAATTTATGTTAAAACAGTTAAATTTTCAGTTGATGAAATTAATTTTCGACCAAACTGATCAATTTTAAACTAAAATTATGAATCTTCAACTGGAATATATAGTTAAATTTTAAACCAAAAAGATTAATTTTCAACTAAAGTGATGAAAATTTAACTGGTACACTTGAATTTTCAACCAAAAAGATGAATTTTTAAACAAGAAGATTATTATTCAAATGAAAAGATTAATTTTGTACCAAATAGTTGAACTTTGAACTGAAAAAATTATAATTATCAACCGAAAATGGAAGAGAAACATTTTTAGTCAAAAAATGAATTTTAAACAAAGTATAAGAGTTTTCAACTAAAATAATGAATTTTCAATTGAAATAGTTGAATTTTCAAAACAAAAAAAAAACTTTTACTAAAAGAGATAAATTGTCAACCAAAACTTAAATAATTAAATTTCAAGTTAAAAAAATTAATGTTTAACTAGATGAATTTTCAACTACAACTATGGAATTTTCAATTGGAATAAGTTAAATTTAATTAAAATTATGAATCTTCAGCCAGAAAAAAAAATAATTTTTAACAAAAGAGTTTAACTTTCGAATAAATAATTTCATTTCCAACCTAAAAGATAAATTTTCAACTAAAATGATAAATATTTAACTGGAATACTTGAATTTTTAACCGAAGAATTTTTAAACAAGAAGATTAACTTTCAAAGCAAAAGATAATTTTATATAACAAGAAAAGATCAATTTTCAACTAAAAATGGAACAGTTAAATTTTCAGTTGAAGAAATTAATTTTCGACCAAACTGATGAATTTTCAACTAAAATTATGAATCTACAACTAGATTAGTTTAATTTTATGCCAAAAAATGAATTTTCAACCATAAAGATTAATTTTCTACAAAAAAGACAAATTTTCCACTAAGTGCATACATTTTCAAACAAATAATTTAATTTTTAAAAGAAAAATATACTACATGTTATATTTTCAACCAGAGATGAATCTCGAATTAAAATGATGAATCTTCAACCAAAAAAATTAATTTTTAATAAAAGAGTTTAACTTTCAACCAAGTAGATGAATTTTGAACTAAAAAAATATATGAATTTTCAACTGAAATGATGATGATTAAACATTTTTAGTTAAAAAAATTAATTTTAAACCAAACATAAGAGTTTTCAGCTAAAGCAATTAATCTTTAACTGAAATTATGAAGCTTCAGCTGGAATAGTTGAATTTTCAACCAAAAAGATTAATTTTCTACAAAAAAATACGATTTTCCAAAAAATAAATTAATGTACAACGAAATAGTTAAATTTCCAACTAAGAAAGACAAAATTTGAACCAAATAGTTGAATTTTGATCTAAAAAAGATCAATTTTCAACAAAAAATGGAATTTTTGAGAATTGAAAATTAATTATTTTTAATGAAAATTGAACCATTACATTTTTTGCTAAAAATGGTCTCTTTTCTTTAGAAAAACAACTACTTGGTTTAAAATTTAGGTAATTTGTTCAAGATTCTTATTTATTGGATTAGAAAATACAAATTTATTGCATAAAATAAGTTTTAGAACATTATTTTTTTTTTTTAATGACAATTGAACGATTATATTTTTCGTTGAAAATGATCTTTTTTGTTTAAAAATTCATCTACTTGGTTAAAAATTTATGCAATTTGTTGAAAAGTAATTTTCTTGCTTGAATATTCCTCATTTTTTTGAAAATTTGATTTTTTTTGTTACCAATCAATATTTTTAATTGATAATTTAACTTTTTTGTCTAAATTTCACATTTTGAACAATTTTGTAAGAAATACAATTTAATTGTATACAATTAGTTTTAGAAAATTTAACGATTACATTTTTTAATAAAATATGGTATTTTTTGTTAAAAATAATTCAACAATTTGTTTAAAAATTTATTTAATTTGTTGAAGATTTCTTTTTTTTAGTAGGAAATTTAACTTTACTGTATAAAATTAGTTTTTGACAACTGAAAATTAATTGTTTCAAATTAAAATGGAACGATTACTTTTTTTAAATTGTCCCTTTTCTTTAAAAAAATTAACTACTTGGTTAAAAATTTAAATAATTTGTTGAAGATTCTCGTTTATTTGAGTAGAAAATATACCTTTATTATATCAAATTAGTTTTAGAAAATTAATGGTTTTAAATGAAAATTAAACGATTATATTGTTTGTTAAAAATGTTATTTTTTCTTTAAAAATTCATCTACTTGGTTAAAAAATTATGGAATTTGTTAAAAATTAATTTTCTTGGTTGAACATTCGTAATTTTTTTTGAAAATTTTATTTTTCTGTTACCAATGAATATTTCTAACTGATAATTCAAGTTTTTTCTTGAAATTTCATATTTTCAACAATTTGATAAGAAATTCAACTTTATTGTATAAAATTAGTTTGAGAAAATTGAAAATTGAACGATTAAATTTTTTTAATGGTCTCTTTTGTTCAGAAATTCAATTACTTGGTTAAAAATTTATGTAATTTGTTTAAAATTCGTTTTTTTAGTAGAAAATACAACTGTATTGTATAAAATTGGTTTTTCGCAAATTGAAAATTAATTTTTTTAAATGCAAATTGAACGATTACATTATTTGCTGAAAATAGTATTTTTTGTTTGAAAAATAAACTACTTGGTTGAAAATTTAAGTAATTTGTTGTAAATTCTCATTTATTTGAGTAGAAAATACAAATTTATTGCATAAAATTAGTTTTAGAACATTATTTTTTTACAATGAAAATTGAACGATTATATTTTTTGTTAAAAATTGTCTTTTTTGCTTAAAAATGCATCTGCTTGGTTCAAAATTTATGGAATTTGTTAAAAATTAATTTTCTTGGTCGAATATTCCTAATTTTTATGAAAATTTTATTTCTTCGTTACTAATCAATTTTTTCAATTGATAATTTAACTTTTTTGTTGAAATTTCATATTTTCAACAATTTGGCAACAAATTCAACTTTATTGTATAAAATTAGTTTAAGAAGACTGATCGATTACATTTTTTGTTAAAAATTTTCTCTTTTGTTTAAAAATTCAACTACTTGATTAGAAAGTTATGTAATTTGTAGAAGATTTGTTTCTTTTTTAGTAAAAAATTTAACTTTATTGTAAAAAATTAGTTTTCGAAAACTGAAAATTAATTGTTCCATATGAAAATTGAACGATTACATTTTTTATTAAAAATGGTCTCTTTTCTTGAAACAATTTCAATTTTTTTGTTACCAATTAATATTTTTGAAAAACAACAACAAAATCAAACTAAAAGTTTCAAATTAGGCTTGTGTTCGTATTCAGTTTCGAAAATCATTTTTTCCTCGAAGAGATACATTTTCAACAAAAAAAAGATAAATTCTCAATGAATAATTTGATAGTGGACATTTATACGAAAAATGTGTTCAATTTTTAATAAAAACAGAAGATTAATTTTAAATAAAAAAATTGCATTTTTAACCAAAAAAGATTAAATTCCCACCAAAATAGATGAATTTTTAAACAACAAGACGAATTTTCAATAAAATACATGAATTTTCAAAAAATTATTGAGTTTTCAACTAAAAAAGATAAATTTTTAGCAGAATATTAAAAATCTAAGTCTTCATAAAAATAAATTAAAAAAAAAATTGAATTTTCAACAAAGTTTTTCAACTTCGAACCAAAAAAGACAAATTTTCAAGAAAATAATTTAATTTTCAGTAAAAGAGATAAATTTTCAACAAAAGAATCTTCAAAAAAAAATAATAATTCTTAAAAAATAGTTCTAATTCATCGAAAAAATGAATTTGAAAAAAGTTGTTGAATTTTAAACCAAAGAAGATTTGAGTTCAATTTTTAGCATAAAAATTAATTTTCTACCAAATGAGTGAACATTTTTCTTTTTTTTCTAAAATGTCTTTACCGACATCAACTACTGGCTGGACTTACGAGTTTTCTGGATAACAGACTGTGGCAGCACCTATCCATAGTTGTTATAGAATTTCAAAAGTAGATAAAAAAAAAATAATAATAATAAAATAGAAAAATAATTAAAAAATTTAATAAAATAAGAAACTTCAGTAACCTTTGACATATTAAAGTTTTTATAATAATTAATATTTAAATTTAAACAATTTCTCTATTAAATCTTCCAACATTTCATACGAAACTCTTGATGAGTTTTAAATTTAATAATTTTAGATGTGAATATTCTAAATTGTTTGGTTTATTTTAGACAGTTTTAAGTTTAATAACTTTAAATTTGAATATTTAAAATTGCAAACAATTTTTAATTAAATGCCGACATAATAAATCCAAAACAATGAAAATTGAAGGCAATAATTTTTCTACCTAGAAATTAAAAATTGAACTATTTTTTGTCTTCTTTTTTATTTTTAATTTTTAACGTAATCTTGAAATTGTCCGACTTTTAGTTGAAGATTTCAAAAATTAAATATTTTTAATTAAAAACTATTTTATTGAAAGATTTCGGAAAAATGAATAATAATTCTAAATGATATGTTAAAAATTAAATGATTTTAAATAAAAAATTTTAAAATCGAGTCGTTTAAAATTAAAATAAATAAAAAAATGGAATATCTGAAATTATTACCTGTGGATAATTTCTTTAATTGTTAATGGTTACAATTTTAGAGTCCTGAATTTTCGTCTCGAATGCTGAATTTTCAAGTTTTCCGTTTCCGAAATTTTAATTTAGCAAATAAAATTGAAATAGTTTAATTTTAAAATTATAATTAACAATTTAAACATTGGTAATTTAAACAAATCTAAATTTGCTTAAAACAATTAAAATTTTAAAGGGCTTGAGTATAAAAGATATTTAATATCTTGGTATTTTACATTTTTAATGTTTCCCATTTAAAATTAATTTTTATTTTGAACGTTTTTTTCTGATAATTCAATTCTTATAGTTTTTTAATTTAACATTTTTTCATTTTGCCTAGTTAAAATGACGGTGAATTTATTTTTAAATCTTAGAAAAATTAGTCTACTCAGTTATTTATAATTTATAAATTTTTTTTAAATTTTATTTCATAAATAATATTTATTATTATTTAAATTTTAATAATTATTTATATATTATTATTAATATTCATCAAAATATTCTAATAGCAAGTCTCTCCAGCGGCATCTCTCATCCAAGAAAGTTTTCTAAGCAGTTGCAAAGATGGCAAAACTGCGGCAAGTCTCTCCGGCGGCATCTATTGTCCAAGAAAATTTTCTAAGTAGTTGAAAAAATGGCAGAACTGCGGCAAGTCTCTCCAGCGGCATCTCTCATCCAAGAAAGTTTTCTAAGCAGTTGCAAAGACGAAAAAACTGCGGCAAGTCTTTCCAGAGGCATCTCTCATGCAAGAAAGTTTTTTAAGCTGTTGAAAAGTTGGCAAAACTGCGGCAGGTCTCTCCAGCGGCATCTTTCACCCAAGAAATTTTTCTAAGCAGTTGCAAAGATATCAAAACTGCGGCAAGTCTCTCCAGCGGCATCTCTCACCAAAGAAAGTTTTCTAAGCAGTTGCATAGATGGCAAAACTGCGGCAAGTCTCTCCGGCGGCATCTATTCGCCAAGAAAATTTTCTAAGTAGTTGAGAAAATGGCAGAACTGCCGCAAGTCTCTCCAGCGGCAGTTGCAAAGATTGAAAAACTGCGGCAAGTCTTTCCAGATGCATCTCTCACCCAGGAAAGTTTTCTAAGCAGTTGCAAAGATGGCAAAACTGCGGCAAGTCTCTCCAGCGGCATCTCTCACCCAAGACAGTTTTCTAAGCAGTTGCAAAGATGGGAAAACTGCGGCAAGTCTCTCCAGTGGCATCTATTGTCCAAGAAAATTTTCTAAGCAGTTGCAAAGATGGCAAAACTGCGGCAAGTCTCTCCAGCGCCATCTCTCACCCCAGAAAATATTCTAAGTAGTTGCAAAGATGGCAAAACTGCGGCAAGTCTCTCCAACAGAATCTCTCACCGAAGAAAATTTTTCAAGCAGTTGCAAAGATGGCAGAACTGCGGCAAGTCTCTCCAACGGCATCTCTCACCCAAGAAAGTTTTCTAAGCAGTTGCAAAGATGGCAAGACTGCGGCAAGTCTCTCCAGCGGCATCTCTCACCCAAGAAAATTTTTTATGCAGTTGCAAAGATGGCAAAACTGCGGCAAGTCTCTCCAGCGCCATCTCTCACCCAAGAAAATATTCTAAGTAGTTGCAAAAATGGCAAAACTGCGGCAAGTCTCTCCAACAACATCGCTCACCGAAAAAAATATTTCAAGCAGTTGCAAAGATGGCAAAACTGCGGCAAGTCTCTTTAGGGCATCTCTCACACAAGAAAGTTTTCTAAGCAGTTGCAAATATGGCAAAACTGCGGCAAGTTTCTCCAACAGCATCTCTCACCGAAGAAAATTTTATAAGCAGTTGCAAAGATGGCAAAAATGCGGCAAGTCTCTCCAGCGGCATCTCTCACCGAAGAAAATTTTCTATGCAGTAGTGAAGATGGAAAAAGTGCGGTGAGCCTCTCAAGCGGCATCTATTGCCCAAGAAAATTTTCTATGCAGTAGTGAACATCGCAAAACTGCGGCAAGTCTCTCCAGCGGCATCTCTCACCCAAGAAAATTTTCTTTGCAGTAGTGAAGATGGCAAAACTGCGGCAAGCCTCTCAAGCGGCATCTATTGCCCAAGAAAATTTTCTATGCAGTAGTGAAGATAGCAAAACTGCGCCAAGTCTCTCCAGCGGCATCTATTGTCCAAGAAAATTTTCTAAGTAGTGGCAAAGATGGCAAAACTGCGGCGAGTCTCTCCAGCGCCCTCTCTAACCCAAGAAAATATTCTAAATAGTTGCAAAGATGGCAAAACTGCGGCAAGTCTCTCCAGCGGCATCTCTCACCCAGGAAAATTTTCTAATTAGTTGCAAAGATGGCAAAACTGCGCAAGTCTCTCCAGCGGCATCTCTCATCCAAGAAAGTTTTCTAAGCAGTTGCAAAGATGGCAAAACTGCGGCAAGTCGACATCTTCCTTCACAGCCATTTCAAAGACCTTTGCAAAGTTTGATATAATAGATATTGGTCGATAATTATTTAAATCAGACTTATTACCTGCTTTATATACCGGTACAACTTTAGCTGATTTCCACCTCGAGGGAAATTTACCTGTTATTAGTGCTAGGTTATAAATTTTTTGCAAAGGTTCGGCTAGAGCACCTGCACAGTCTTTAATAAGAAAACTAGGTATACCATCAACTCCCGATGTCATTTTCGCTTTAAAGTTCGAAGCTACTTTCTTTACTTTCTCGGTTGTTAGGAGGTAAGGTTCTGATAGGCAGTTATTGTGGAATGTATTCATTTTACACCCGATCCCGCGATTATTCTTCTGATTTTTTGTATTATATACACTAGCGAAATATTTCCCAAAAGCATATTTTATATTTGTTTTATCTTTAATTATCTCTCCTTCGCGGACAATTTCGTTTGGAAATGAGTAATTCCCTCCCGTTTTATTGACAAAACTCCAGAAAGTGCTAGTGTCTTTGTTAATATTGTTTTCGATATTTTCTAAATAAATCTGATAATCTGATTTAATGTTGAGTTTCAATACTTTTCCGAGTACTGTTATTTGTTCTTTTAGGAATTCCGAATGGTTATCCCGGTATCTTCGCAAAAATTTATTTTTTAATTCTATATTTCTTTTTACTGGTACTGAATACCAAGGTGGGTAGGTGTTGAAACTACGGCGTAAGTCCGAAAATCGCGGTACGAACCGATCAAGAGCTTTCTATATTTTGGCACAAAACTGGTTACAAGCCTCGTCAGCATTAGTCTGCTCATTCAGGATAGAACAATCTCTATTCACCAGGTAAACATATAAGCCGGGTATGTCACATTTCTTGAAATTTCGTCTCATAATGTTATTGATACCTATGGATGGACTGGTATATGTTGACAGATTTTTATTTGATTTTAAGTACGATTTTATACATAGAGCAGGGTGGTAGCCATCTTCTGACACTAAAACTGTTGGGGCATGAAGCACTTCGCTCTCCATATTCGAAAACACTAAGTCCAAATATCTACCGGTAACGTTTTCTGTATGGTTATGTTGTTTCATATCAAACATGGCTTGAAATCCCTCAAGCATCACCGATTTGAAATCATATTTCCCCCACTTCGGGTAGCTTAAGTAGTTTGGGATATTGATATCCCCCCCCCCAAAAAAAAGAAAAGAAGTAAGTTAAAATTTTTTTTTTTAATACATTTTTTCAACTGAAGATGTCATTATTTCATTTTTTGTTTCAAAAAATCATTGTTGAATTTAACTTTTTTCGACCACAAAGAAAAATATTTTTCCGTTGCAAACATAATTTTAGTGGAAAATTCAATTATTTCATTGTAAATTAACTTTTTTGTTGAAAATTCAAGTTTTTTGTTCAAAACTCATAATTTTATTTGAAGATTCGACTATTTGGATAAGATTTTTCTTTAGTTGGAAATTCATCTACGTTCAAGATTCGTCTTATCTGGTTGAAAATTCTACTTCATTGTTTGAAAATTTGATTTCTTTCTTGGAAATTCGTTTACTTTTTTGTTAAAAATTAATATTTTTAACGTGAAACTAGAAAATTGATATATTTCTTTGAAAAATAGTATTTTTTATAGCAAATTAACGTTTTTCGTTAAAAGATCATCTTTTGGTTGAAAATTAAACTATTTGGTTGAATTATTAATTTTTTTTGTTATAAATACAAAAAAACGTACTTTTCAACTGAATAGTTGAATTTTCCATCATTTTTGAACCAAAAGGACGATTTTTCCACAAAAGATTAAAATTTCCGACAAAAAAATTAATTTTTAACCAAATTTGTACTTTTTCCAACATACCCCATATGTAACGCTTTTTCTGACATTTCTCTGTAGTTGTATACCATTATGTAACACTAAGCTAGACCCCCCCCCCTTAAAAAGTGTTACGTAATTTATGCACGACCCCTTAGTAGTAACAGCGGTGTTACCCGGAGACACGTACGGTCTAGCCGACCTTCAAACTGATAAGGAAGGCTGACGATATGCCTCTACGGCTCACGTTACTCAATTACAAATTTGGCGAGCACCAAAATGCGAAGACTCTGAGCGATACGTCAATTTAAATTCCGATGAATCATCGTCATAGGATGAGCTCCGTGCCAATGTAAAACCTTCGTTTGTAAAATCGCATGAAAACGCATTAGAGTCCGACGACGAGAATGAAATGATTGTTAGCAATGAGACCAAGTTACAACGTCCTAAGCGCACGAGACGTGTACCAAAGCATTTCCAAGATTTTGTTTTAAGCAAGTGAAACTATTATAATTTTGTACATATCATATGTCTTTTGATTTCTGTTTAATAACTCGACGACGAGTTTTGAAAGGATGGCCGACTGTTAACGCCAAACGGCTGACTACGTATTACGCCCTTTGTACCAACTGGGACGAAGTGGGTAGGTATGTGCGCGTGAGTGGAACGAGCGTCAGTCCGGTGAGCGTAAGTTGAGCGAACACATGTTCCGTGCTAGAGCAAAATTTAAGTGCGACTATTAGTCTAATGTATAACGTTTCGATTGAACCAATTGTGCGCGACGAATTGTCGAACTATTTTTAACTATCAGTACATTTAATAAACCAACTCTATTATTTAAATGTCGGTCTTCTGATTATTCAAATCCACTACGTAAAAGGACGCGTACCGGAGTTTGCTCCAATACTCGAGTAACCAATTACTACTCTTGTTCAGAAAATATTAATATAAGGGTTAACAAATGGAATAAGCATGAAATCAAGTCAAGCATTATAGGTTATGTTTAAGGTTAAGTTTACACATTGTATAATATGCCTAATTACTTTATTTTTATATTTGTACTTTTCAGATAATTGTGGTATTTACGAATTTCAGTATTACTCACCTACAACATTTTTACTCCCTTTCAGCCCTATTTATTCCACAAAAAAGTAAGATTGTCTCCATAATAAGTAATTAATATAAACATTATATTGACTTCTATTATATATTTTTAATTTCAAATTTGCCGTCATTGCAAAGGATTTTCGGACATTTTCCGATTTCGGAACAAATCTTTGTGTGAACAGGAATTTGGATTTGTTGCCTGGCTAACGACCAGTAGAGAGAGGTGTATGAGCCTTTACAAGTAGAGCTCGACGATCGGCAATAAGGCCGAATAAGGCAAGTGAGCAACGCGAAGAAGGCGGTGAACGATTCGTGAAATCGTTCCCGATGTTCCAATCCAAGAGCCAAGAACAGTTTCTTCCGCGGTACGAGACATTACTAAAGTTTCATAACAGCTCAGGGGGGGTACATATTTCATGACAATTTATTGCTTTTTGGGGGGGAGGGGATTAAAATTCGAAATTGAAAGAAAGGAATCGCAGTTATCATGCGAAAAGGCAATACCTTGAGAGATGACAATGAACTTCTGAGGTAACCCTGAAATTATATTCTTCTTGGTTATTCATTAGCCTTGTGATTCGATTAATATTTCTTTTCATTTAAAAATTCATCTATTTTTGGAGAAGTTTCATCTTTCGGAAATACATGTAAATGCAACTGCTTGGTTAAAAATGAGATAAAAAGCTTTCTTGCAAAGTCGTTCTTTTTGGTCAAAAATTGAAGTTTCTCGTAGAAAATTCAACTACTTCGTAGAAAATTAATTTTCTGTTTCAAATTCATATTATGATGTTTACAAGTTGACTGTTTCTTTTGGTTATCTTTGTCTCTAATGAGCCGAAAAGTGAGATAGTTTGGAATTCTGTTTTTTTAATTGTGAATCTGTTTCATGCTTTTTGTGCATAAAATTATTCATGATAAAATAGATTTCTTTTCAATCTTAATTTAAAAAATATAGTTTAAAGATTCTTATTTTGTGAAATGATTAATTAATTATTAGAAAACTAATTTTTTTCACGATAATGAATTAAATAAAGATTAAAATTTAGTTTGTTCTAAAATAAGTAACATATATTGATAATTTACTTAAACATGATATAATTAAATATTGGTTATAATTTGTATCATAAAAGTTTATTTATATTTAAAATACCCTTATTACAATTAAATAATTTTTTAAATGTGCCTGATTTTGTAAAATGAGTATCTGAATTTCGTTTTCAAAAATATATGTAGGGGAGACAACCCTACAGTAGATAATAATGCTACAGTAGGTAATCATTAATTATAAGCTCAAATATAAGTAAAATAATCCATTCTTATCTTAATATATTACCACGTTTCACGTCTTAACTACCAATTACGTTAAATTAATTATTTTACGTGCTTTAGTATTTTAAATGATTGATTATCTACTGTAGGATCTTTATCTACTGTAGGGGGGTCTCCTCTAAATATGTTTTATTTTTTCTGAAATTAGTACAAAAGGTTGCGAATAAATTAAATTTTTAGAACTGAAAGTAAAAATAAATAAAAAAATGTAAAGTAAAAATTAATGAAATGCTTTAATGAAAGTCATTGTTTAATGCTTTTACTTTTCGAACTAATTGATTAATTATTATACTTTTTTTCATATTTTTTCACAATATTAAATTACATAAATATTGAATTTTAATTTGTTTCAATTAAGTACGTAAGTTGATTATTTACTTTAAGTTTATGTAATTGATTTGTGGCTATAATTTGTGAAATAAAAGTTTATTCACATTTAAAATACCTCTATTCCAAATTATGTAATTTCTATCAATGTTTGTGATGTTGTGAAATGATTATCTGAATTTAATTTTCAAAATTATACGTAAATATGTATCAACTTTTTTCACATTACTATGAAAGGTTACTAAGAAATCAAATTTTCAGAAATGATAGTAAAAAAATTTTAAAGATGTAAATTAAAAATTACTTGAATGCCTGGATGAAAATTATAGTTTAATGCTTTTTATGTTGTGAATAGAATAATTAATTATGAGCTGATTATTTTTTTACAATATTAAATTATATAAAGATTAAATTTTAATTTGCTTAAACTAAGTATGTACATAAATTGATTATTTACTGAGAGGCTATGTAATTGAATATAAGTTATAATTTTGATCATAAAAGGTTATTCATATCTTTAAAATACCTTTATTCCAATTGTATAATTTTTGTCAATTTTGGTGATGTTGTGAAATAAGTATCTGAAGTCTGCTTTCAATATTATATGTACAATATATATATTATTTTTGTATGAAATTAGTTTAAAAGGTTATTATTAATTCAAATTTTCAGAAAAATACAAAGCAAAAATCATTCGAAGGTTTTACTGAAAATAACTGTTTATTACTTTATATGTTGTGAAATGATTAATTAATATGTACATAAATTTCAATTTTTTCTGGAATTAGTTTTAAAGGTCATTACTAAATTAAGTGTAGTTAAATGCAATTCCAAATGAAAAAATATGTTTTGAATTCATATGAGAAAAGGTAAACCTACATCTTGTGTAAGATTGTGGTATAGTACATAGTACGAATTGTTATGTAATTGAATATCGAATATGATTTGTATAATAAAAGTGTATTTATATTTAAAATACCTCTATTCCAATTTCATAATTTTCAAAATGTTTACGTAGCATTGCTAAATATTGTGCTTATGTGGGAAAGCACTTCCTCCTCTGTGGCCTTGAATTTGACACAAGCTACATCTAAAAATACAATGAAATTTTAATTTTAGTAAAGAGCTCGAATAGTATTTAAATTAAATTTAAATTATATAAAGTAATTTTCATTTTGAGGTTAAGTTTCACTGATTTACTTACTTTCACTCGACACGTCACGTGCATATCGCAGTCCGGCTATCGTGCGGTGCTTCCGAACCCGCAATGTGCTCTTTTTACACTTTCGTATAATTTTGTTAAACTTAATTAATATTTATTGAACATCAAAAGTTTACACAGAAAGTATCCATTTCACAACAATAGGGCCCTCAGAAGGAAGGAGTACCGACGTCCCTGCCTTTTTCCCTCCCAGCTATTGACCTGTGGGTGAGCCGGTATCCCCTACCTTCTGAGGTCCCTATTGTTGTGAAATGGATACTTTTTTTCTACCACTTTTTATACGGTGGCTATTCTTATTAAAGAGGGTACAAAGGAATAGTATTTTTGTGTGCCCGGCACAGTCTTTGCAGAATCGAATCGAGTTTTAAGGTTTCAGCAGTGGCGGCATGATTTTCTTTGGAGATGAAAAATATTACCGTTTCAGGTTAAGTTTTTTTAGCCCATTGATATAGAGCATCTGCAGTCAAGAACATCATTTTTATCAATTATTAGAACCAATGAGTCACTACAGTACGCCTAGTGGCGCCGTGGTTAGTTGGCGCGGGGCACCGGCGCTCTTATGACCTTCGATAACTCAACCAATACTTTCCATTCCATTTTCGTTTTGGGATATTGTTCAAGAGAAAAAATCAAGCCTTTCTTCTAGCCTGATTAAAAAAAATATTAAAAATGCCGCATTGGGAGAAAATCTCAAAAATGTTTTTTAAAATGAAAATTTAAGGTGAAATAATTTTTGTATCGTACAGTGATTATTCTTATTGTAAACCTTGCTAAAATACCTTTTCAAATTCCTCATAAAAAAGTAAAATTGGATAACTGCGTATCGGGAGTTATGTACAATTGAAGGTTAGCCGTTGGGGTGAATCGTCGAAAATTCGGGCCCCCTGTATCTTGACCCGTTGTACTAGGTGCGCCCCTTCACAGAATTTAAAGAGGTTCACTAGCACTACAATCTGGCAGAGTTTGAATAAGATAGGCGGCAATAAAATTTTAGGCGGGCACACTTGGCAAATTTTACCCCAAATGTCAGATGGCAAAGAATTTTCTTCCGTAAAAAAATGAGAAGGTCTAAATAGTTTATTAAATTTGTTTATAACAATACAATTATACAACAAACAAATTGTTAACATTTCGTGTGTGCTTAAGTTGTAATTAAAGGTTATTGCAAATATATCCAACTACTAGGACTACAGCATAAGTTGGAACTGAATTTTTTTTTCAATTTAATTTTAAAGAATGTTCTCAAAGCATCTGTGGCTTTGACAATTACATTCTCATTGCGTCACTCGCACTTGATAATTAGGTTTTAGTCAGTTCTCGTTGAAAAATAAAACGATGTAGACAAAATTGAACAGCATATAAGAAGCAGGTATGTTTTTCAATATATTGTTAATAAAAAAAATCTGCCCGCTGTGCGGGCACATTCTCATCGCGCGCTTCGCTCGCAAGTTTGAGTGCGCCCAGGGCGTGCGACTATTGGTTCTCCCGCTTCGCGATCAGTAATATATTTATCTGGCGCTTCGCGCTCGATTATGTATTTACCTCGCGCTACACGCTCGGTCTTTGTATTTCCCCCACATTTGCGCCCAGACCTTTTAAAATTAAAGGTCAAATCATCCACAACTGTAATTTGGTGATTGTGACTTCTCTTTTGTTAAAGACAGATACGCGCCACACTTCTTTCTCGAAAGACTGTCAACTTATTTGACACTAAGAAAGACTTTGTGGGTGTAATTATTGACTCTGAGACTTAAATAAGCACGTCCTACATATGGTTGGTTGGTTGGGTAGGGCGTGGGTGGAGCCCGATGTGCAGCCACCTCCACGTGGTGGACTCTGGGTCACTCGAAGTAGTAGAACTCAGTGAGCTAGGAGCTGCACAAGTATTTAAGCGCTTTACTCAAAAATACGCAATTTTGAGCCATTTCCCCCTCCATAAGGATTGGCATGGGGTGACTTTGGCGACTCGGTACGGACCTCTAAGTACCCCCTGATGACTTTTCATCGTAAAGTGACACTTGGAAGGCATCGGTATCGATTTTAGGCCCATTTTTGCAAAACCTTAAATTTCAGTGTTTTTTAGTGAAATTTCGAGATGTCGCCCTCAAAGAACAGACTGAAGATATTATCCGATTGCAAAATTTCAAAGTGCGCTGAGTTTCGGATTGGACTGGATCAATTTTCTGCACACAGGCGTTTCCTGGACGCACAATGTTGGTTTTTCGCCCCAGCCTATCATACATCTCTAGTCATAACTTATCTGAATTATATCTGAATCTGAACTATAGACATTCAAAACTTTTGAAAAGTGATATTTATTCTTTCTTTTGATTGTCTAATAATAAAAGAAGTATGAGGTAAGGACATGTTCTATTAAATATTGAGTTAAAATTTTCTATTGAATCCACTCAGGAAGTTACCCAGTAGGCTAGCGACGGTACTCACGATTAAGGTGCTGATTGGCCTCTGTGTTAACGAAAAAATTATCTTAAATTAACTTTGCGTGAAAGACTGCAAAAACTATCAATCAGATTTAGAAGATTTGCTGTAGAAAATTGAAACTTTTTGCGAAAATAATAAGGATTACAAACCAAGTCCAATCGACTATTTCATAATTGGAATCTTATGTTAGAAAAATTGAAAGGAAATTGATAAATCCAATTAAGTTCTATTAAAAATCCAAAAGGATTTAATTAGGAGAATTTTTAAAATTATGACCAGTAACACCACTAATTGAAGATAATGAGCAATCACTAACATATATCTGATCATAAAAAATTCCGAATTAACAGCCGGGTACATACCAATACTAGCATAGCAATATATGCTAAGTATAGAACAAAATATGATTTCGAAGAAGACTCTTCGGAATTCTTTAAATTCTTCGGCAGAACTTCCTGCGTTGCTGATTGTCTATCAAGGTTATTCTCGCTTCAGGAAGAATTCAATGATTTAGTTATTACGGTTTCTCTAGATGGCGATTATAATGATGATTCTGAAGGTGATGAAGGATCAGTAGTAATGATTAATTCAAATGCCCAAGCAAATCAAAGTTGACGTACAACCAATGATTACCAGAAAATGATCACGAGAATGAAATGCAACAACCATCAATACAATATTTCATTCATCTAACGCAATATTAAAAGAATACATTCAACATTGAAGAATTTGTATTCAACGAAGCTCTATCGATTTACTACCGCTCAAGCTACGCGACCCTCTTACTTAACCACCCCACAATATGAATTTGCGTGATATTGAATTTAAAATATGTCGGAGAGTATTCATCGTAGGACATTCAACATATTTCGTATGGATGTGTTATAAAGTAAGTGATTAATTATTTATTTTAAACGTGAGCAAAAACTCTACACAATTCTGGAAAGTAATTAATTAATCGCGACAAAAAGTGCACCACCAAGCTCGCATTGGTGTAGATACTTGGAATATTATTATATCATTAAGCCGTTTCCCTTTCGGGGTAGGCGTGAATTGCTCGGTGGTAAGGTAGTGATGTGTGGATGTTTTTTAGATGACAGTTGCTCCCAGTGGGACCCTGCGGTGGTTGTTAACCTTTAGTTTTTAATTATATATATATATCAAGTTTTGCTTTCAATTAATCAAATTGTTATTGATATGGAAGTTAATTCACCAGAGTAGAATAAGCTTGAAAAGCTTCCACAGCAAAATATAATTTGGATACAAGGATGAAATAAAGGATCTTTCTGCGTTATAACTGAAAAAAATTTATTCCTGAAATTTCTAGACTTTTCATAGAACGTCGAATTATCTATTACTGTTAGAAATTTCGGTGTTAGTTTATGAAACATGTTCGAAAGTTTTACGCAATTAAATGCAATAGAAAATTGAGCCTTCGGATAGTATCACCCCACATAATATGTAAAATGTTTCGCCTGAGAGGGGGAGGCTCCTGGTCGCTTGGGTTTGAGCGTCGTTTATGTGCCCCGCCCCCAATATCAGGCGAAAGGTATTAAATTACCTTGCCATAGAACAAGTTTCTTCAGTGGGGTAAGTGCCGCCGGAAAATATATCTAAAACCACCCTTAGTAAATGCCAATCACAAAATACTCAAAATTACGGCCCTTATACACTTTTTTGGCGTTAAAAATAGTATTAAATTACCTTGTTACAGAACACGTTTTTTCAGTCGGGTGAGTGCCGCCGGAGAAGATATCTAAAACCACCCTTAGTGTATACCAATCACAAAATGCCCAAAATGACAGCCTTTATACACTTTTTTTCGAGCTAAAAATGGTAATAAATTACCTTGTAATAGAACGAGTTTCTTCAGTGGGGTGAGTGCCGCCGGAAAAGATATCTAAAACCACACTTAGTGTATGCCAATCACAAAATACTCAAAATAAACCACTGAAAAAACTTGTTTTATGACAAGGTAATTTAAAACTATTTTTAACTCGAAAAAAAGTGTATGAAGGCGGTCCTTTTGAGGATTTTGTGATTGCCATACACTGAGGTGGTTTTAGATATCTTTTCCGGTGGCACTTACCCCACTGACAAAACTTGTTTTATGTCAAGGTAATTTAACGCTATTTTTAACTCGAAAAAAAAGTGTATAAAGGCGGTCATTTGGACGATTTTGTGATTAGCATACACTAAGGGTGGTTTTAAGTATCTTTCCGGCGGCACTAACCCCACTGAAAAAACTTGTTTTATGACCAGGCAATTTAATACTATTTTTAACTCGAAAAAAAGTGTATAAAGGCGGTCATTATGAGGATTTTGTGATCGACATACAATAAGGGTGGTTTTAGATATCTTTTCCGGCGACACTTACACCACTGAAAAAACTTGTTTTATGACAAAGTAATTTAATACTATTTTTAACTCGAAAAAAAGTGTATAAAGGCGGTCATTTTGAGGATTTTGTGATTGACATACACTAAGGGTGGTTTTAGATATCTTTTCCGGCAACAATTACACCACTGAAAAAACTTATTTTATGACAAGGTAATTTAAAACTATTTTTAACACGAAAAAAAGTGTATGAAGGCGGTCATTTTGACGATTTTGTGATAAGCATACACTAAGGGTGGTTTTAAGTATCTTTCCGGCGACACTTACACCACTGAAAAAACTTGTTTTATGACAAGGTAATTTAATAATATTTTTATCTCGAAAAAAAGTGTATAAAGGCGGTCATTTTGAGGATTTTGTGATTGACATACACTAAGGGTGGTTTCAGATATCTTTTCCGGCAACAATTACACCACTGAAAAAACTTATTTTATGACAAGGTAATTTAAAACTATTTTTAACTGGAAAAAAATGTATGAAGGCGGTCATTTGGACGATTTTGTGATTAGCATACACTAAGGGTGGTTTTAAGTATCTTTCCGGCGGCACTAACCCTTTTTTCTGTTTCAGGTTCTTTTCTGTTTGAGGTTTTTTCTGTTTCAGGTTTTTTTCTGTTTCAGATTTTTTCTGTTCCAGGTTTTTTCTGTTACAGTTTTTTTTTATGTTTCAGGTTTTTTATGTTTCAGGTTTTTTCTGTTTCAGGTTTTTTCTGTTTCATGTTGTTTCTGTTTCAGGTTCTTTTCTATTTCAGGTTTTTTCTGTTTCAGGTTTTTTTTCTGTTTCAGGTTTTTTATGTTTCAGGTTTTTTCTGTTCCAGGTTTTTTTCTGTTTCAGGATTTTTCTGTTTTATGTTTTTTTCTGTTTCAGGGTTTTTCTGGTTCAGTTTTTCTCTGTTTTAGGTTTTTCTCTTTCGGCTTTTTTTTTCTGTTTCTGGTGTTTTTCTGTTCCAGGGTTCTTCTGTTTCATGTTTTTTTATATTTCATGTTTTTTCTGTTTCGGTTTTTTTTCTGTTTCAGGTTCTTCTGTTGCAGATTTTTTCTGTTCCAGTTTTTTTCTGTTTCAGGTTTTTTCTGCTGCAGATTTTTTCCGGTTCAGATTTTTTTTCTGTTTCAGGTTTTTTCAGTATCAGGTTTTTACTTTTTCAGGTTTTCTTCTGTTTCAGGTTTTTTCTGTTTCAGGTTTTTTCTGTTTCAGGCTCTTTTCTGTTTCAGGTTTTTTTCTGTTTCAGGTTTTTTCTGTCTCAGGTTTTTTGCTGTTTCTAGGGTTTTCTTTATCATGTTTTCTTTCTGTTTCGGGTTTTTGATCTGTTTCAGGTTTGTTTATGTTTCAGTTGTTTTCTGTTTCAGGTTTTTTCTGTTTCAGGTTTTTCGTCTGTTTCAGGTTTCTTTCTGTTTCATATGTTTCCTGTTTCAGTTTTCTTATGTTTCAGGTTTTTTTTCTGTTTCAGGTGTTTTTCTGTTTCAGGGTTTTTCTGATTCATGTTTTTTTCCTGTTTCAGGTTTCTTTCCGTTTCAGGTTTTTTTCTGTTTCAGGTTTTTTTCTGTTTCAGGTATTTTCTGTTTCCAGAGTTGGAGTGGATTTTTTATACCGAACTGTAAAAACTAGGTTAAGATTTTGTTTGTTGAATAAATATTTTTAAATGGATTATTAAATGTCTATTTCCTAATGATTTTCCTCTTATATTATTTTTAAGTTAGATTCTTTAAGTAAATTTTAGGTTATAGTTAGGGGTGCGCATGCACAGTATGAATCTTATTAGAATAATCTATACGGAAATGAAGGTGGGATATAGTGCGGTGAATCATTCAATGATACATACGCGCATGCGCTGTTTGATTCACAGCTTCTTGCTTAGAGTGTGGGTGGAATGGGTGAATCCCCTAATAATATTAACGCGCATGCTCAGTTTGAATCTCAGCACAATATTCTAGTAGGAGATGGGGTGTAGTGCTGTGAGAGAGCTCACAGATAAAGAATTACGAGTACTGTAAGGGGACTCGCACTGATGAAAGATTAGGCATGCGCAGTTTGATTCACAGGTTCTCGGTCAGAGTGGAGGTGGGGTGGGGTGACACTGCGACGGGAATCCCCTATTTAAATGCTGCGCATGCGCAGAGTGTGGATTTATGGCTATAAAAGCGCGTCTGCGGAGCGATTCCTTCATTCAGCAACCAGACGACCTGGCTGATAGTAATAAGCAGCAACAGCAGCAGCAGATACCAGCTTCCAAAGTGTCTGGAGAGCAAAAGCAGCGACCAGATTAAAAAATTCCCGGCAAGCGCTAGACCTGTAAGCAGCAGAAACCAGCAAAGCAGAGTCGAACCATCTGCCTGGATGAATGTGAGGGCGACTCCAAGAATGAATACATTCACCGCATGGTAAGACAATGCAATGCCAATATAGATACCTTAAAATCTATACTTACTGCCTCGCGAGTTTTTACAACATCCTTTTTGTTCTTCTGTAAGGATGTCATTCTCGTCGCAGTGATAATATACCGTATCTGCTAGGATAGCTGTAAGACATTAATATATTGTTTGAAGACAGGCTATCGGTCGAAAATCAGATGGATTTTAGGCGTCCGGTTTTTTAAACAACATATACGTAGTACT
This sequence comes from Andricus grossulariae, assembly GCA_011634705.1. NCBI lineage: Eukaryota > Metazoa > Arthropoda > Insecta > Hymenoptera > Cynipidae > Andricus > Andricus grossulariae. Next base: position 142,737,877 of record JAABKJ010075445.1, read on the forward strand.
CTGGAGCATAAAGCTAGGCATCAAAAATGGTTCATCGATGATCTTCTGAAAACACCTAGCCGACGCAGGATGCACACTAGTCAGGTTCTTGTACCAGAAGTTTTGCACCATGTCCAGACCTGGAGCTTTCCAGTTACTTGTTCTTTTCAAAACCGTTTAAGCATCTAAAGCTGTGATGTTAGTCAGCTCCATTTCAGAGTCATTGCTAGCTCTTGACTTCTCCAGTTGGAACCACGCAGAGTTTAAATTGCTTTTGTTCATTTTCCCCAAACACCCGACCAATAGTTAGTCATGTCTTCCAGTTCAGGGACTTTTGTGTCTTACTGGTTATTTTTCTTTACACTCATTTCACGATAGAACCTTCTTTCATCTACCTGAGAGGTTTGATTTTGTTGCCTTCTTGCACTACTTTTCTTATACCGACGACCCAATTGACACCTCACTTTGCTGACATCCATATCCAACCTGATCTTCCATGGTTGATATCGCTTCCTTCTTCGAGCAAAGACTGCATTTGTAGGCCTAGTACTGCGGCCCAACGTTCTAACGGTCGCCACAGCTGCACAGTATACACGAGTTTCACCTCTAACACAGTTTGTGTTTCTTTCAAATGCATGGGTAAAACCTTGCTCTTCAGGTATTCTATTAGTGTACGCAGATCATTTGTGATCTGCATATTGGGCACAGAATGCCTTTGTGTTGATTCTACATGTCTTAACTCTAGTAAAGCATGACCAAAATTCCTTTCAAGGTGCTTTAGTTTTTATGGGATTTCGCTGTTCAGATCATCGTTATTAATGTAAGGATGTGGTTTAAGTGGATCCGGTACTTGATGTTCATTATCCCTAGCACCTATGCCCTTAGCTTTAATCAAGTCTTCGTTGTCCACATCTTCGAAAGGAAGTTCATCAATAGGAAGTTGTTGTTCCACTTCCATTTCGATGGCAGTTATTTCAACAGCCGAAAGCAATCTGTTTACAGATATTGACCGTTTTTGATCTGCTAGATTCTGCTCTTTTATTCTTAGGGCTAGTTCTGGATACTTAAGTAGGAAGAGTCGATGATGTTCTCTATTTACAGTTTGCCCACTTTTCTTTGTTAAAAAATTAAAGTGCATTGCATCTCTGTTCATATGGTATATCCATTTTAATCGCCTTTTTGGTTGTTGAACCTCTGCTTCTGGCTCTGGTTGTATCAGGCCATCTACCTCTGGAGGATGTGGTGGTGCTGGATCATCACCAGGTTAAGGAAAAACATCAGTTGCCGCTGCTTGTTCGTGTAACGCGGCTTCCTTTAACTGATCTTCATTGCCGTCGTTTTTCAACGCCAAATCAACCTGTTATTCAATCTCCATTGCTCGATCTTCTGAGATGTGTAGATTAGTCCTGATGTCCTGTACCTTAGCGGTAAGATGTCTCAGTGCAACTTCCTCTATTTGAGGATACTTTGCAGCAAAGTTCGTTTTAAAATTGTATCCTTGTTCGCGTGGGGTTTCAAACTTCACACTTTCGCAATAGAGACGCACCAATTCCTTATTCATTCTGGTATCCCACTTGATGCTCTCCCACGGTATTTCTGTTGAGGTGGTTGGCTGTAAATATTATGAGAGTAGTTTTAGGCTCCGGAAGCTACGATCATGGTTCCTTAAAGCAACCAATCCCGACGCAACTGGAACGTAATTTTCTCTTAGGTCTGACAGGAAATTAATTAATAAAACATTATACCGGCATAATTATCTAATTTTTTACTTTCTTTTACGTAAATAAGCTACATTTTATACATTTAAGGGTTAATAAAACCTATTTCACTCAATCAGTATTTTTTTCCGATATAGACTTAGGATTAACTTTTTTCAGAGAGTATGCGCGACCGTACCTCCTTAGGTCTGATACTTGCTATCACTAGTTTGATTAGTATATTTGTCAAAAGAGAAGTAGAAACAAATGACAATAATTCATTATCTTGAGGAATGAGATCTAAATTTTCGATTTTATTGACGAATTCAAAAATATCTTTAATATAAGTTTTTGTTTTGCCTAAAATTTTTGTAATTGGTATACTTGAATATTTAGATAAGTTATGAAGTGGAGAATCTATAAAAGATGTTACAGGTCTCAGAGGAGTACCTGTTTTATGAATGATCCATTGAAATGATCCAATGAAATGATCCATTTAAGGTTATGTTTTAATGGAAAAATAATGCTTTAATTTTACACCATACTGTCATTACATCTTCTTAACCCATCATTATTTAATTATTATTGTTATAAAATCTTAACATAATTATCTAATATTTAATTACACCAAAAATGTATTTTACTACAACTACGTATTTAAATGTCATATTTAAATTCAAGACTCATTCACATATCATTGTGATAATTAATTTATTACCTAATTGTCTAATTTCTATAACCTAAATTATATTATTTTAATTTGTATTCGTCCACACGCAATTTTGATATTTGTTAAGCATGACGTCATACTCCTAAGCGCACCTTACAGCCATATAGACCTTGACCTATAGTTATAGACCACCTGACTACTTTAAATAATCTGACCACAGAACATAAGTTCAGTATGCCCATTGCCTCGGAGAATGTATACATGGCGCTGGCCCACACAGAAAATGTCTTTTTATTAGAAAATACCAAACCGAAACCATGAGGTGGAACTCCATCAAGAAAGTTCTTGTACGATTTATCTGAAATGATTTTAACAAATTAAAAATTAAAAAAAAATCTTATTGTGAAAAATCTATGAATACTTAAATTATGCATACTGCATCCTATCGATATTTCTATCTAATTTTCAGGTAAGAAACTTATGTTATAAATAGTAGTGTATATACGTCTTGTATTGTATTGTTAATTATAACTCGTAACCATCAACAGCTTTTAAACTGATGAGACCCGGCGTCGACGGACGAAACTGTTTTCTTTTAAATCAATTAATCAGACCAGTAGACAAAAACGAGCCAGAAAAAAACAGAGAGTTGATATGGATTGGTACGAATGAACATTTTTGTAATGCGCGTGAATTCCGTTTTCGGATTCGTTTAAACGAATTGAGACGCATTTAGATGATTTAAAACAGCACGAATTGAATGTGTGTGAAGTCATATGAATGCGTGGTCAAGGTCAATTCGAAAACAGGTTGATAAAAAGTGCATACGTCGAGACTTGAAACAGCGATCCCTCGTGCATCAGTCCAGACTACCCGCCACTGAGCTACGGGACAATTTGCTGAACAGTGACAATAAATTATATATGCCGCGTAAGCTGGTTTTCCTGTTACGGAATAAGTTGCATAAATCAATACTTGCTGAAATTCGCCGTGGTGAATTGGGGCGACTTCGAGTGTATATCGTACTCTCACGAATTCAGACGCATTGACCAATGTTGAAGCGTTTGCATGCTGAAGCATTGAAGTGAATTTGCTGACTTCAAAATTTTTCACCGTATTTATTTTTTTTATTAGTTGAATGTTTATAGTCGCATCAACTGCCAGGGTCATTAGCGACTATACTGTAGGGTTAATTATGAATTGAACCAAAATTAAATAAAATCAATGAGGAAGTTGACAAGCTAAAAAATACGAGGGCAAGTGACGAGGAGAGAGAGTTACGAGAAGAGGCAGCATTCACAGCAGTATCGCGAGCGCGAGAAAGGGAAATTGGTTTCTTAAACTAAATAACGCAACTCACTGACAAAATATCTAACCTGGATTCAAAGCTGAAAGATCTAGAGGGTAACTCTACTCATGAGGGGTACGAACACCAAAGTTTTGATTACAGAAAGCAAAATGACAGAAGATTAAATCACGGGAGTGATGACGCTCACTCAGAAACAACGCACAGCAACCAAACACCTGACAACGAAACAATCATCAACCAGGAGACGACAGAAAATCGGCCGAGGAAGACACAACCGGAAAAACTGACCAAGAGCGAATGGCATTGGGAGCTCGAAGAACGAAAAAACAGAAAAAACTCAATTGTAGTGAGAGGATTTCGATCCAGAGGTAGAGGATTAGGCAACGAAATCGTTCAAACGCTTTTTGATCTGACTGGAGTGAAAATTAGGATTAAAGATGTGAAACAAATCGCTGGAGGGGCTCTCATTAAACTGGACTCATGGTTCACGAAGAAAAAACTAATGAAAAGCAAATTCAAACTTGAAAATACAACAATCCGAGTGGAGGATGATCTCACTTGTAGAGAAAAGGAAATTCAATATTGGATTGAAGAGGAGGTGTGGGAAGCCAGAAAAAGAGGAGAATTTGCGAGCAATGCGTACATGAACTGGAGAATTGGTGAACGAGAACTTTCATGGAGTAAAGAAAATGGCCCAGAAGAGATCCAGCTTTTTCGAGGACCACGAAAGAAGATTCATTAATGGGATGGTTTGGAATTTGGCAGTTAGTAAGAAAGTCTTCGAAATATGGGACTTTTTATCTAAATTTAATGTTATTGTAATTCTAGAAACATGGGTTGAAAAAGATAACGAACGCACTCTAATTGATAATCTGGATAAAAATTGTTCTTGGAAAACCAAAGCAGCAGTAAGGGATCATAAAAAAGGGAGAGCTAAAGGGGGGCAACTAGTTGGAATTCGTAAAAATATGGGGCAAAATGTATCCGTAGAAGAGTGGGAATGTGGTCTAGTTTTAAGTAATGATGCATTCGGAGATAGACGTGATTTTACTACGCGATTGCAATGCGAGGATAGGAGAGTGTCAAGGAGAATGTGAATTTGATAAGCATGACCCACCCAAAAATTATTACAAAAACAGCACATCAGAAGACAAAGTTGTTAATTCAGAAGGAGTGAAATTGTTGAAATTTTGTGAAGAATTTGGAATGAAAATACTGAATGGAAGAATGAATGGGGATATTGAGGGTAAGTGGACTCATGTCGGAGAGGATGAGGGTTCAGTGATAGATTATGTAATTGGATTAGAGAGGGATAGGAATAGCGACATTAAAAGGATACAGGTTGTCACGAGAGCTGAACCTGACCATTTTTCGGTGACATTCCAACTGAACACGAAGGAACCAATAGAAAAGAGGAAGAGAGGAAAATGGAAGCGCGGAAGAAACAATAACAAGGTCCACAGGCTTCTTTGGAACGTCGAGAAAGGTGAAGAATATAGAAAAGCATTGATAGAGCTGTGGGAGGCAGAGGAAATTTCCTCGAGAGAAGATTGGCAAGCCAGATGGAGAAATATTTTAAGAAAAATAAAAAAGGCGGCAGAAACAGCGGGGATTTTGAAAAAATGTACAACTGATGGGCCCAACGGGGAAGGACGGGGTACAAAAATCGAAAAAGACCAAGAATTGAAAGATCAAAAGAAAAGGGTTTGGAATAAGCTAAAAAAGTATATAAAGACAAAACAAGAGGCTGACAAAATGTACAAATAGTAATATTTCTCAAGTGTAGAATGGATTTTCTCAACCAGATTCCATTCTTTTGTCGATTCACGACCTCAAATTTTTAATTTTCGGACAGTTGCTTCTTTTTCGAGAAACTGAAAGGTCTTCAACCGATAAAAGGATCAAGAAACAGTATAGTGTAAATGCATTCTACACTTGAAAATATTATTATGCAGACCTTTATAATTTACCTTCACGTTTCGGAGATTTTCTCCAAAATGAGGCTGACGGCTGGCATTTCCACCTATCGACGTCATGCCACAAAACTCACTATTTCGCGAAATATTTGCGTAGTTTTTTTATTTTTTATTTTGATTGATTTTTAGTTAGCAAATTGTCGTACGCCAACAAAAACACCAATGCCAACCAAAGACTAGCGGACCGCGACTTTTTCAACTGCGCAATAAGCCGGATATCCACTCGTCTGAACCGTTTTCATAATATTGCACAATATATGTACTCGATAGAGTACTAGACCACTCGGCCCTTCCGAGGCGAGAGTCGCAACCGTCTCTCGCCCTACGCGCTGAGAAACTGTGTGGGCCAGCAGTTCTAGGAATGTCGAGTGTATTTGTTTGTATTATTACTGATAGTATTTATTATTGATTTCAAATCACCCGCGCTTTTCGACTGAAAAAGTAGTGGCCGGCGGCGCATCGATACAAGAACGGGGCAGTCAATGAGCGACGGCGATAGAAATAAACTGCCCACTCACCGTAAGGGTGGGGCCCCCCTCCAGCTTAGAAATAAAATAATCGTTTCCAATCGTTTCGTTTCAAGGTCTGGAAAAGGGTGAGTTTTTACTGTAGTTAAAACATCCTTGAAAAGTTTCAACATTTTATTTCCAAATATTGAGAAATCTAGAAGCTCTTTTACATTTCTTCAAATTTCAAATTATTTTTGAAATTTATTCAGCACTTCTAAATATTTTAATATGTAATAAATGTTAAATGTTAAATGTTTTTTATACAAAAATTTCCACTTCAAACGCTTTCAATTTTTAATTGTTCAAGTTTTTTTGTAATGCCTGGTCACAGCTGGTTACGCATAACCTAAATACTGAAAGTGACTGAAAGTGACTGAAAGCAAACTGAAGCGAATGTCCTGCGACATTGTTGCAACTGACTGAAAATGACTAAAGGAGATGACACGATTAACCGCCCAGGGTACTGCCTGCTTTTTGATACTCTCCTGCGTTGTTGTGGAGTTGCTCCGCTGACCTCGCAGCGCCTCTCTCTCTCTCGCCGCCCCCTTGGACTGCTTTGTCCTGTATATCGGGAACCAGTATAGCGTGACTTCAGTGTATTAGATTTCATCTATTTATATTTTAGTACGCAATCGTTCATTGATAAACACTCTCTATTTTCAATCGGTACGATAATATTACTTAATTCGAAATATTTATAGTTTGCGGTAATCATTTCACCTATTGACTACATATTTGTGTCATTATAAAAAGTTTCAGAGATTTATTTGTTTAGAACCGTAAGGAGGAACATCTGGCACATCGAGATCTTGGAATGGCATTTCTCACTGTATGAACCGAAATTTTTCAAACATAACCTATACTAAAGTCGGATTCAAAAGTCCTGACACCTGGCTTTGAAGCTTTATTTCTCGTCGAGAAAAAATCGCAGAATGTTGAGTCGAAGACAGAAATATTCATTAACATTATACGTGTAAAGAGATGTCAGTTTGATTTTCGTCAAAAATTTTCTGACTTTCCTGTGACACAAAACGTGTGAAAAAACAGGAGAAATGGCCCTTAACTTTCACTACGTCGACTTTGAAGGCCTCCACAGGTTCAAAAATTGGTACCAGAAATTTGAAAAAATTCATGAGTATTAATATATATCTAAATAAAATTTCCTCAATTTTCCGAGACTGTGTTTGTGACTTTCAACAGTAGTGTCGTGATGTATCGTGTGACACAGATTGGATTATAAGACATGTATATATCCATACACGTGAAATTAATTATTACCATTTTTGTTTTAATTTTAAATAATTATTTGAATGGATAGAATTCTAAATACTTATTTATCTTTATTATAAAGAATAATTTTTATATCTTTTTTCACTTTTCTTTGTTTTTTCACTAATGAATGCAAAATTAGATATAGTAATCCTTAAAAGGGAAAGTATACATATGTATGTACATGTATGTGTATGTATTTTTCTGTGTATTTGTGTATGTATATGTCTCTTTTTAATTGCAGGTATTATTTTTTGATTATTTAATTTGCATAAGAATTTTTAATTAGACCTGCTAGTTTTCCTATAAATGAAACCTGATGAGGGGTTCTAAATTGGCCCCGAAACATGTTGGTTCCCTGGTGGTATAAAAAGGACGGAGAAAGGAAAAAGTGAGAGGTTGGTTTTTGGTTGACTTTTTTTTCTCCCTCTTTTTTTGGAATTCTGTTTTATTAATTGTGAATCTTTTTCATGCTCATATTGCATAAAATTATTCATGATAAAATAGATTTCTTTTCTACCTTAATTTTAAAATTTTTAAATACAGACACTAAACTCATGATTCGTTCCAATCTTAAGGGTTTGCTTATGAATATTTTCAGAATTCTTTTAATTAAGTCTTGATAATTTTACCTTAATTTCTTGAATGAAACCTATTTTTTATAATAAAATTTTTGAAAAAAGAATGCACTAAATATTAGCAATGTTAGAAATACAAGAAATTTCTGATTGGTTCTTTTCCTCATTGGAAAATGTAATAATCTAATGTAATAATCTAATTCAGTAATATTATTAACTGTTTAGGAATTTTATTATTTCTTTTTTTATTTTATTATTCGGGAGTTGTACAGAGTCGAGAATTTTATTTTCGGGATATATCAGTCGTCCCTAGAAGTACAGAAAATTTGATGTAATTATAATTTTGACACCTGGATCTTGTCGATTTTTTCCTACAGTATTTATTCTTTTTTAATTCATCATATGAAAATTCTTGAAATCACAAGTTATAAAGATAATCTCATCAAATACCAATATTGAAAATTAAATAATTAGCTGTATATCCAATTTGTATTCCTGGGTCCTGGAGATTTGTTTCCTAGTGAATTTCGATCACTGGTAAACGGGAGTGAATTTAATAGGAATTATCTCTCAGAAAATAAGTTATTAAAATCCGAAAGAATTGTGTAGACTTTTTTTACCTCTGGGTATGTAATGAAAATGTAAACCTCCGAAAATTTAAAAACTCTGCAAACAAGAAATTTTTGATACATTTTTTTAGCACGGATAACCAAGCTGTATGCAAAGATATTATATACATTTAAAAGTTTGTCATAAGCTCTCTAAATTTCTTGGAGTGAGATGCCGCTCCAATAGTGTTATTCGTCGCTCCAACTTTAAGCTAGAAGTCAGCTTCTCCCTTTTGAGTGGAATGTGACTTTTCGTTGGAGCGAAAAGTAACTCTCGGACTTGGAGCGGCTGACCACTCCAAATGAGGCGACTGGTCGCTCCAAAAGGGATGAATGTCGACACCAATGGAGCGATCTTGTCAGTTCAACTAGGAGTTAGTTGCGTGACTCCAATGGATGGAGTCATAAAAGTGACACAATTGGAGCGACATTTTGAGTTCATTAAGGAGTTAAATTTCGCTCCTTACGGGCTCCACCAATTATTTTTGAAGGGATGAAAGTAAATAGGTTAAAACATTTATTTCTTTGAATTATTGTTTATTTAATATAAATATGATATCCATATCATAAACTGACATCGAGTTTGACCTATCACTTACGGTTTACACGATATTTATTGATAATAATCCCGGGAACGTTCCGTGCTATTAGGGTGGGAAAGGACCAGAATTTGTTGTTTGTTTTTAGAGGCCAATCTGAAATATTTATATTTGAATATTTGACTGTTAATAAGTAACTTATCGCGCGCATAGCGCACAAAACATGATTGGTAGTATAGAATTAGCTAGAAATTCGTCAATATAATTAGTCATATCTCTCTATGTGTATAAAATTTACCAACGCCGTCCCCTCCAGGTCACTTCTCTGGATTCGCACCCGTGCAAGAGTAATAGCAGTTTAATATTAAGTTGATAGTCTCCTTACTTTTCGAAATGGTAATTATCGGCAATAGCGGGGAGATATTCTGGTGATTCTCTCTCAAGATAGAAAGAGAGGGAGCGAGGGAGATGGAGAATTCCGTAAGAGGGAGTGAGAGGAGTGGTCAGTCTACTTTTGACCATACGTAGCTTCTTCCTTGACTAATGTTGCCTTGTGTTTGGCAAGGAATTTGTCTAATCTGGCCATGCTTTTGGGTGCTTCGTTTCGACCGGTAGGGGGAGCCACATAGATCCTAGGGCATCCTAGAGTTTTCAACAAGTATCTCCATGCTTGGAGGCTGTCCATGGTGGGAGCGAGAGTCTTCATGATGTCATGCGCCGTAGCTCGATATACTGATATGTCGCGGTTGATCCCAGCTCACAATCGTGTGGGGGTGGGTTGATCGGTGGGCGAAGAGGATTAGGATCCAGCAGAGATGAGGAGGGAGATTGCCGATCCCATACATTCAATTTCGAGTGATTTTTCGCAGCGCCCTCCCCTGCACCTAAGCTTTTGCGAACTAAAATCAAAGCGCCCCCAATGCATCTAGCCAGTTCACGAACTAAAATAGGTGATATACGCTCCGACTTGTGTGGTCAAACAGAGCGGCTATTTTAGTTCGTAAACTGGCTAGGTGCATTGGGGGCGCTTTGATTAAAAAATTGTCATAAAAGAATCTCGAAGATTTTAAGGCAATTTTTATAATTTTGCCACGAAGAAATAGTCGTGAATTTTGCAGAATTAAAAAAAATTCAGGAAAAATTCGAGTTAATTTAAAACATAGTTTTAAAACAATTAAAAAATAATTTAAATATCAAGAAGATTTAAAAACAAATTAAAAGAAAATATAGATTTTTGAAAACTTTAAAATAAAATCTTGGAACCTTTGTAAGAATTTTGAAATTTTCAAGTAAATGGAAAAAATTTCTCAACATTCCTGGCAAAGTTTTGATGCTTTCTTTTTATTTTGAAAAATAATTTCGAAGGAAAAATTAAAAATATTTTTAAACATTTGTGAACATTTCAAAAAATGAGACAAATGAAGAAACCTGAAAAAGAGTCTTCATAATTATTTTGTACATTACGGTGAAAAATTGTGGAATATAAAAAAATGTTATTGCAAATTAGATGTTTTTTTTTTGTTTAAAATTTAACATTTTTCCTTTGTTCATGGTTTTTTAGTATAAAATAAATCTTCTTGTTTGAAAATCTATCTTTCGCATCAAAAATTCAATTGCCTGGTTAAAAAATCAACTTTTTAATTAAAAATTGAACTATTTTTATAAATATTAGGAAATTTTTTCAGGTTTTAAAATACTTTAAATCACTTCGACACTTCTAAAATTCCTAGATATCACTTCAACTGACCCAAATTTTTCTTGAAAACTTGAAAAATCTTAAAAAATTAAAAAAATCGCCTTGAAAGATATTCTGGATTTTTTCTCGAAATTTTTCGAAATCTTTTGAAATGTTTTAAAATCTTTTTAAATTTTCTCCAAGCTGTTGCATTGATAAAAGGAAATGTGTTGCGAGGCTCCTCTGACTGTGGGAATTTTCGAGGAGCACGATCCAATCACATCATTTCTTGTTCTCCTGTTGTTGCATGCTCTACCTGGTGCCTGCTCCCGCCTTGCTTCGCTTCTATCGAGCCGTACAAACTAATTTTTCAGTCACGATCAGGACCATTGTAATGAGACCTTGGACTGTCTGTTCCATAATATCTACCAGGAGGTGACGAGGATCGGAAAGGAGGTGAACGAGGAGCACTGAAGTCATATTTTGGTTCTATCGGTCTCGCTGGTATCACAAACGGATCAGGTTTCTTTAAGATTGAAGTATAAATCTTATATTTAGGATATTTTTCTGGAATCGCTACGAAAATATGATTATCAGGTGGCATATTATTTGCAATAAAACGATAGTCATCTTTACGAACGTAATCTTTGAAGTCCTCAGCTATAAAATAATTGTCTGCTTGTACACAAAATTTAGCTAACTTCGGTTTTTGAGAACGAAATTCATAACCGGCAACACCATCTATCGACATACTGAGTATTGTCGACCAATGTTTGTTCTTTGTCAACCGTATGAAGACCTCAGGATACTGGACTGGTTTATTTGCTCCAGGTGGTTGCAGCCATTCGGGTACTCTATTGAATCCATTCAAATAGTCTTTAAAAGTAGCGCCACCGTCCAGTTTTAAAAAAATGAATTCAGGATCAATATTCTCTGAAACATAAAGCATAAAACTTCAAATTCTTTAACTCCATCGTAAATTTGAGAGAAATCGATTGCAATCTAGGGAATTTAAGTGGCTTTCATAAAATTCCAGAAAATTTAAGTCAACCTGAAGGCTCAAAATAAAAGATTTGGAATTATTCAATTTCTAATTTAATAGATGATAGTATATTATGCCATATGACATAAAACCGGGTGATTTTCGCGCAGGGTAAATTTGCTGCCCGGTTGAAGCAAGGGCTGCAATTACGTGAGGAGAAAATCGGCTCTCTCCCATGTAGCATACGATACTTTCTTTCTAATTTCACAAAATAGCTATATTATCTTGCGTACTGTAGCAAGTGTGGAATCGACTAGTTTTAATCAGTGACAAGTGCGCATCCGAAGTGATGAAGACGTACTGCGCATGCGTGGTCAACAACGCATGCCCATTTGTCACTGATTAAGAACATGTAGCTCCGTTTGCGAATTGAAGGCAAAGAATATGGTCATTTTAGGGAATTCTGGCAAAAAAGTTATTTCACGTCAGCTAAAGTCATTTTTTTCTATCCACATTGATTACAATAAGTGTAAAAATTATAAGTTGTCAGATAAAGATGTGCGTTTATTTTTTTTCAATTATGATTTTTTCTAGTACTGGTTTGTTTTGAATTCTTCGTACATGCAAAGAAGTTCTAGTGATTTCTTATACTCAAATATAAGCTTAAACATGAGAAACATATATATGAATATAAATTACAATTAACGTCATTTTCTTTGATTGATAGCAGTCGCAGTAAACAAACACGCATTTTTGACAGTTTCATTTTGAGGACAATTCAACAGATTGAGCCATAGGTTTCTTTCAAATATGGTGGTGCGTGAGTTAATTCGTTTCAAATTAGCAGCCTCTGCAGATCAACTTTGCATTCTTTTAGGTAACATTAAACTCCGTCGGTTATGTTAAGGTAAGGTAAAATTTGTAGAGATTGTGAGTCTTCTAACCTATTCGAATCTTTCGCTCTCAAAAAGGCTATATATATATAATTAAAAACTAAAGGTTAACAACTAACGCAGGGTCCCACTGGGAGCAACTGCCATCTAAAAAATGACATCGGCTCCCAGTAGGACCGCGGTAAATTCCATTCAATATATGTTGTACACATTACAGTGCTATATTCACCAATAAAGTCAAAGATGACCGCCAAGATGAAGACCAGAGTATGGACGATCCCCATGATGTTGAAATAGTGAAAGAAAACGGATACTTTTGTTCATGAAAAATTTATTTAACACTGTATCGAATGAATAGTTCGGTGCTCCTTCAGCGTATATATATACAGTATCCTTATCGTTATCTCATATATCTTGAGTGCTAGGATTGTCGCAATGAGATTATATTTACGTTGCACAATTTATTTCAAGAAAAAAATTCCATTACCTCGTTTCGGGTTAGATTAAAATACACCAAGAAATTTTTGCCATGAGCGCTTTGATAAAACTCTGACTCTTGATCTAAAACTTTTGGAAATATTGTGGAGATCTTCCGTCGGTTTCTAGTAAGATTCAAAAACAAAACAAAATTTTTTCTCCTGAAGGAATACAAGACAGTGTCTCCAGAACGTGAGATTTTTCGGCCCCCACCACTTTCCAATCTGGGAGAATACATGCAACCTTACGACCAAACATGTTCCAAAAAACTTTTGTGAAGTTTCAGATAAAAACTGTACTCTGTATGCATTAATTTTCAAAATGAAAAATAGTAATACATTTTATAAATATTCCTAAATGTTACCTAAATATGATGCTCATTGATTTTTATGACCAAAAGTCGTGTAAATAGTTGGTCATTTTATAAATTTGACGACATTTTTGCACCATGTTTGACCTTATTATTGTCTGCCTCATGTTTAGGGCAAAACTAGATCCTGAAATTTGACCCAAAGGTGAAACATGGTACGAAATAGTCGTAAAATTTGTAAAATGACCAACTACTTACACGAATTTTCAAAAGATAAATCAATGTGTATTATATTCGAATGACATTTAGCAATATTTGTAAAAGCGATGAATATTCTTTATTTTTGAACTGAATTTATACAGAGTACAGTTTTTATTTGAAATTTCAAGACAGTTTTTTGTACCATTTTTGACCGTAGGACAGAATCGAGGAAAGATATTCCGAAAATATGTTCATTAGTTATCAGTATAATAATACTAAGAATTACCTTTAAAATTGTTTCGTCCTTTAAAATTCATGGGATATTTCTTTATAAAATAAATTTTCTTATATTTATTCTACAATTGATTTCCAATTGAAATTATTTTACACTAGAAATAAAATTGCAAAATAAATATATACATAAGTTTTCTAAGATTTTGAAGAAAATTTTGAAATATTTTCTAAGATTTTAGATATTTTCAATCAAAATTTTAACAGAAAAAAAAACAATCTCAACCTAATGATTCAATTTTCAGACAAAATAGGGTAATCGACAACAAAAAGGTTAATTCTAAATGAAAAATTTGATAATCGCTACTATCACGAAAAAAATTATTTTAAATAAGAAAATAAGAAAAATTTCAAATCAAATAATTTTTTAGTAAAGAAAAAAGGAAAGGTTCAACAAAATTAGAATTTAGGACGAAAAATATTTTAGTAAATAAAATAAAAATTCGGAATTACTATTCATTCTTCAAGTTTTTCTGTTAGTTTATTTTAGGGTAATATAAATATAATTTTTACATGATTCTTGACAAAATTTCCCAAAATATTTCAAGATTTTAAAAATGTCAAATGAAAATTTTAACAAAAAGTCTAATTTTGAAATAAACACTAATTAACGGAGATGTGATTATAATTTCAATCTTCGAATTCATTCCATAAGGTCAAACTTGGTACAAAAATGTCGTACAATTTATGAAATGACAAACTATTTACAAGAATTTTTCAAATTAAAATTAATGTGTATCATATTCAAATCAAATAAAAACTCGGGGACCTCATATAACATTATGGGAGCCAATGTCATTTTTTAGATGACAGTTGCTCCCAGTGGGACCCTGCGGTGGTTGTTAACCTTTAGTTTTTAAATATATGTGTATTATAATCCAATCTGTTTTACACAGTACATCACGACACTAATTAAAAATTACTGTTGAAAGTCACAAACACAGTCTCGAAAAATTGAGGAAATTTTATTTTAATATATATTGAAAAATAAATTTTTTTTATAGTGAAAAAAACCACTATCAAAATTACGTGGTGAAGTATTCAAAGTCTCGAGGCCAACTAACCCTAATGAAAATTTGCGGACGCATTTGCGGGCACGTATAAGAAACAGTATTTGCAGTCGCATTTCTATATACAGTAAAAGTCCGATAAGTTGCTGCCCGATAAGTGTACAATCCCCTTAAAACGTCATCACACGCACGACACGCACACTAAATGGGGTTCTCCTACTACGTGTGCTAGTTTGCTTATGATTTGCGCATCATTCTTACGCATGCGCGCACCTAATATCGTGCTAATGTAGGGGACATCCGATAAGTCCGTAATTCCTGGAATTTTCCGCCCCTACAGCCCCGAAATGAGAAACTTATCGGACTTCGACTGTATTATAAACCGCTATAAAATTTGCGATGACTTAATATTTATTGTCTGAGGTTTAACTAAATAAGGACAACCTTGAATAGTTATCAATTAAAGAACAGAGTTTATTGAAATACGTGGTAAAATTGCTCGCAGAAAATTTTCAAAGTACACAAATGGTGTGTTTCACAGAAATAGATACGTTTTCGCAACACCCACCTCAAAAGTTTAAGTTTTCATGCTTCTAAATGGTGCCTAAAGGACCTTATTTGAGCAGACTGTGTGTGAAACAATTTTCGCGCATGTGCAACTTGAAGATGGCTTACTTTAGGTACTGGTGAAAAAACTTTCGAGATGAGGTACTTTGGACACTAGCATTAGTAACTTTAAACAGTGATGTTGGTATCTTCTAGAAATAAGTTTATATTTAACTTGAATAAATCTTCTAATGATTGAAGTTTTGTTTTTAGAGTTTCGTAGCCGTTTTCATCCGTAGTACAAAAGGGCATAAGCGACAAAATTTGTCATAGCAAAAGGGCATAGCGCCACAAATTTTTTTTCATAAATTTTTTTTCACATAATTTTTTTTCAACAAATTTGATTTTCAATCATTTTTTTCAAACAATTTTTTCAAACATTTTTTTTCACCAAATTTTTTTTTTCAACAATTTTTTTTTCAAAAATTAAAAAGACAAATTTCCAACACTTTTTCCAAAAATTTTTTTTCCAAAAATTTTGTTCAATAAAACTTTTTTTTTTACATTTTTTCAAAAAGATTTGTTTACAAAGTTTAAAAATCTTTTTTTTTTCAAGATTCTGTTAAGACTTAAATTAACGTCTTAACAGGCTACGAAACCCTTCCTTGTAGGCGCTCGACGCCTACTATGACTAATTTTTTCGTTCTGGGGCAGCAGAAGGTGGTGGGGCGGGGGGGGGGGGTCTTAACTCCCCTCTATGCAATATAAAATTAGTATTTTTCAATAACTCCTCATAACACAACTTTTTCGGACGGGCGTTGCAAAAAATAGCGTGCGATACACGTGCGCATAAGTGATTGCTAACTCGTGTGATTGCATCATTCGCCAGCGTCTCAAAGCTAAAGTCTACGTTTTCGCACTCGCTTCGTTCGTGTCCTAATCACCGACTCATCCTTCGAGCCTCGGCTCATTCTGCAAAATTCACACTCGCCAACAATCACCTATTTTGCGGACTTTTATCACAAATAACTATTATGTGATGCATGACATTTTTAAATTGATGATTATTGATATTATTAATAATTAGAAAAAATCGATATTTTTGCGGCATCTCACATCGCACCCCTGTGACTGGGCAAAGAAATAATGTTGGTCAAACCCCTACCCCTTTCTCAACGTCTCGTGGGCTGGGGGGGGGGGAAGCACCCCTGTGACGGGACACCCCTTTCCACTACTGAGAGATGCCGCTAGGTAGAGATGCCGCAGTTATGACATGCCGCAGAGAGACTTGCCGCATGTGACATGATTTGGACCCAAAAAATATAGTTTTTGTTTGAGTTAGAATATAATGAAAATTAGCATAAATTACATTTTTGAAAGATTCGGCTAATAGTGTTTAATTTTTTTTTAATGTTAGTATTATGTATGACAGGTCTTTATAGTTGAAATTGGAGAATTCTAAGAGAATTCTGGTTTGCTTCCTCAATGCAAACTATGGACATATGTTATACACAGTACTAATTCTTTTAATTTCAATAAATTTGTTACCGAATCCTAAGATATGTTGTTTTTTCTATCTTTAAAGAAATTCTAACTCAAACAGAAATTATATTTTTCAATTTGAATTTTTTATTAGCATTTATAATACCAAAAACTGTGCATACAAAAAATACCATAATTTTCGTATTCATAGAAAAATATGTTTTGTTTTCCAGAGTAAAAAAAAAATTTGATCATATTGCACCAAGAACCATTTTTTATTCCAAAAAGTCATTACAGCTTTTTATTTGTAATAATAACACGTAGCAACTATTCAGCACTAGCCATTTTCAATTTTAAACAATTTCGTGTTTTCGGCTCAGCACTCTAATGAGTGCTGATTTTATTCTAGTTTTCATAAATTCTGTACTTATAGCCACCGTCATTTTTATTGACTTCGTAATAACTGTATAGAAATTCCTGCGAAAAATAAAGCTAATCTAGCCTTTAATCGATATTATAGTCCACACATCTTATACTGTCTAAACTTCATTTCTAGAACTGTACCAGCACTGGTGCAGTACTGGCAGCCAGTACCGAACATAGGTATCATCCCAAGGTCCTGCCAGCACTACGCCAGTACTGGCCGTCAGTACAGCGCCGACGCTGCCAGTAGTCAATTTCCCATTGAGCACATCTGTTATAAATTATATTATTTGCTACCTATTAATATCAGCCTTTGATATTTTGGCCATTTCATCATTTGCCTATGAAGAACTTCAAACGTGCCCTGTAAATGGCGGTATAGTCACACGGTTCTATAATTATCCTCAAGTTTGCCATCAATTAAATATTTACATGATCTAAATTTGGTTAATTAACAAATTTCTACAAATCGTAAACGATATCGTAAGCGGCATCGTATACGTCATCATATACATCATCGTATACGTCATCGTATACATCATCGTATACGTCATCGTATACGTCATCGTATACGTCATCGTATACCATCCCAAATTTCAATTTCATATAAGACGTCGTATTTTTTAATAGGGCAAATTTAAAAAAAAATCTATAATTTGAAAGGAATCCCCATTAAATGTTGTGTAATTTTAAAGTCTATTAATTCAAAATTTAATTAGAAATTATTTAATTTGAAATTGTACAATAAGGTTATCCCCTATTTGTTTGTATTTTTGCATATTAAAGTATATGCTCTAAAATCACTAATAATAATACCAGTTTACTGTAAAAAAAAATACTTTTTTCGAATTTATATTTGGCAAGAAAACATGTACATATTTCAAATTTCTACTTTATTCGCGCTCATTCCGCCATATTGATGTGACATTGCACGCCTTCAAAAGCTTGTAAATAAGGGCGCAGTTAGTGATGTGCATTGACCGTCATGCTCGAGCATGCTCGCTTTTGCTCGGTCATGACCGAGCACAAGCGAGCAGGACTGGTCATTCTCTAATTTCTTCCCATGACTCTTAAGAACACATTTTTCATTCTCTTGACACCCTGCCAAATTCAGTTTACCTAAAAATTGTTTACATCATGAAGAATAAAAATTATCTTGAAGTTTTCCATATTCTTTTTCCACACATTTTGAAATCTTCAAAACTTTAAATTATTGTTTTAAAATAAAACCTAAACCATTTATAATTTCCCAGAAATCTAAAAAAAATAACCTCCTCAAATCTTTGAAAATTATTAAAAAGCTTCTAAATTTTTTTTCGAATTCTTCGAAATAAGTTTTTGCTCATAATTTCATTTTTCGTATCTTTTTGAAAATGTAAAAAAGTTAAGAAATTATAGTGTGGTAGCAAAATGTTAAGAACATAATTATTTCCCAATACTAAACAATTATTTATAATTTAAATTTTCTCGTTTCCGACCACAATGTGTTCGATATTTTCGAGATATTTAGTAACATCGTTTTTTTAATATAGGATATGCAATTAAAAATGTTACGTAATATGTGAAGGATCACTTTCTTATATTGTCCCAAACTATTTAAGTACTAAAATTTCCAAACAATTGCGCGTAAAAATTTCAAAGTGCACAATTTGATATTACAGATGAGGCATAAATAAAATCAGATTTCGATGATTGTGAATGAGTTACTTATTATTATTTAATTTAATTTGATCTAAAAAGCCTAATTTTGATTCATATTTCATACTTTGAAAGTTACATTTGACCCATAGACATTCTAAAAATAATAACGAAACTAACAACAAGATGCGAAGATGAAAAAATGTGTCGTCTACTTTTGATTTTCAAATTTTATGTTTATAACCTCTCACAAGTCAAGCAAGTGAGTGACACGAGCAGACAACTAATTTCAAGCTTGAAGCCGCGCGCGCACACGAGTACTTGGACTTGGGCTAAAGAGTAGGGGATGAAGGTGTGCAAATGATCGGCTCGTGCCTGCATGAGCTTTGCGGCACGTCTTTGTTCAAGCGTAGCCAACATAACCCAAAACATAAACTCTGTATAGTTGCGTTTGAAAAATGATAATCAACATTCTTGTTTCTGATATTTTGAAAATAAGAAAGAAAATCGCGTAATTAAAATTTACTTGATTTTGTTCGATTCTGCTTCAGGAATGGATGCGTTACAAGAAATTGTGCAATATCGCAAAACTTGTACAGGCTATTGTTTGCACAATCATAATATAATCACTTCTTAACTCCGACATGATTTTCGACTCGCAAAACAAAATAAAATCATAAAGGTGGTAGTTGGGTGTACCATTTAAACTATGAGTAATACAAACAATAAAATAGCCTCGCAATGGACTGAAACTTTGATTGACGAAATGCACACACACGGTAAGCGTGAAGGTCGAGTTTCAGGCGATGAATGGAGACTGGGTGATTGGAATGCTAGAGGAGTGAATGATCTTAAGATAAGATAACTACGAGAAACCATGCACGTAAGGATACTAGATATTTTATGTATACCTGAGACGAAGAAAAAGGGTCGCGAATGTAGAAACATAGAAAATAGTGTATTGAAAGGCGGTTTTGAAATCTGGTCAGGAGTAGGTAGGGAATCACATGTAGTCAAGGGGTCGGTTTAATTATGAATGAAAAAGCAAGACAGTATCTTAAAGATCATGATTTTGTATCACCCAGATTGTTGTGGGCTGGAATGAAGGTGGCAATCAGAAGATTATTCATCGTAGCGTGCTATGCCCCAGTTGATAGTGACCCGAGGGAAGTTAAAGACGCCTTCTCCCTGTCGATGAAACGGCACTGAGCCGCCAGTGCCGTTTGAGTGCCTGTTTTGTCCGATTTCGGCACCTAAACGGCACTGAGAGTGATGCGACGGTCATTAAACCTATATACCTATCTACCCTTCACCTATATACCCATCCACACATCACTACTTTACCATCGAGCAATTCACGCCGACCCCGAAAGGGAAACGGCTTAATGATATAATAATAATGCCAATAATATTGTGCATATTATGAATATAAAATTTAAATTATTGTTCGATCAAAATTAAAATAGAAAAAAGTATAAGGTTTCATGTAATAGGTTATTACATATAATAGGGTGGTCCAAAAAACGCTTTTCGTGCTACAGCGCAAGACCCTCCCCCCCCCTCAAGTTTCCATTTCCGGAGAAAGAAAATCCGTAATTTCTGTTTTCGAAATTCAAATATTAACTTCAAAATCCCATTTAATTAACATAGGGAAATTTTGGATTTTCGAAAAATTGAACTCATACTTCAGGGTTTGATTGAAATGTGCCAAGTTTTATAGGGATTGAAGAGGAGTGTCTATGAAATAAAACCATACTAATAACGTTAATTTGTACCCCCCCCCCTTCCCCCGTCCCAATATGACCCAAGAATGAAAAATCTACTTTTTTTTACGTATTATTGTTAATTTTCAGCTATTTCTGCCATCTTTTTAAACATAAATAATTACTAATAGACAATGCAAATATCCTCCATGACCTTTTAAACAATTTGTAAGCCAGAGATGTCCCCTTTTTCTCAAACTGGTATTCTATGCTACTTTTTGTTGAATAATCACATCATTTTGATACATATCTTTTAATGTTCAACAAATTTTGATTTGTTTAAACAATTTTTATTTGCACAAGTAGTTTTCTTTCGGAAATAAAAAAAAAATATATATATAAAATGCAATTATTTTTCTAAATGTATAGTGTATAGAAGGAATACATTACCATTTTTAAAATGTAGTAAACAAACTGAATTTGTTTGAACAATCATTTTTGCCCAAAAATGTTTAAAAATCGTATTTTATGAATAAAACATTATATTGAATGATTTTGACGAGTATTAAATTCTGCTGAAAGCTTTATGTCATTGTTGAAACAATTAATTATTGTTTTTTTCCAAATTTCCTTTTAATTGGGTTTGGATCGCTTACATCTTTCTTGGCGTACTATCATATGAATCATGAAAGTCATAATAAAATTTGAATTATGAAAGTATATTTATTATTGCATTCTATTGCTGCCTTCCAGGTAATTTATAATAATTAAAATAATGAAAACATTACATTAGCCGAATGTGTACAATTTGTACAATTTAATTATAATCATTTGAATAATAAAAACCATAATACAAGCCAATTTTGACATTTTCTTCATTCCTTCAAAAATCGGTAGTGTGAATAGAATAAAAGATTATCATTCCCTGAATATGCTTCAAAAAAGCACTGCCAATTTTGTGACAGATTGCTTTTTAATATTTTCATACTCATTGTAAATACTGAAACGTGTTGCCGATTTTCATTTTCGCTTTATATGATTATTCATAAGACTGTTTCGAGTTATTTCTGTAACTCACACATGCAGGGCTGAACTTGTTTTAAATTTGCCGCTTGAAGACCTTTTAAAAATGGAGGTCATCGTTTGAACAAATTATATTTTTTTAAACAATTAAAATAATTTTCATTTATTTTTTCTATACACTATACAGTCAGACAAATAATTGCATGTATTTTATTTTATATTATTTTTGGAAAGTTATAAAAAAAAACTGCTTGAGCAAATAAAAATGGTTTAAAGCAATAGAAATTTGTTGAAAATTAGAAGAAATGTATTAAAATTGTGTAATTATTCAACAAAAAGTCGCGAAGGATACACGGAGAAAATTTGTGTGTTAAATTTTACATAACTTAGTTCGGTAAACGGAGGACATTACGGCATTATATTAAAATCATCTTCAAGTCTACTTCTTTCCTCATCGCTAAGACCTCTGATGTTTAACGTTCTCTCGCGCGCTTTTTTCTTTTTCTGTTGGGTTGCCTTAATTTCATCATTCCACCATGCATCACCAGATTTTCTTACTGGAACCGCCGTACCACATACTTCAATCGCAGTTTTGATAATCTCTTAAAATCTCGACAACCTCGTAAACTGGAAGTTTGAGTAGAAAATCATTACGGACGGTGGCCGTTGGTCATGGAAAAACTGGAAATTAGGGAAAATTCAGGGAATTTTATTGGTCAGGGAGAGTCAGGCATTGTCTATATCTGTAAGAGGAACTTTAAATAATTGAAAATTCATATTTCCGGGTTGAAAACTTTAAATATTTGAATAAACTTTTTTTTCTTTCTTGACTGAAAAATCTTTGTCTGTTGAAAATTCGACTTTTTTCTAGAAAATTCATCATTTTAGTTGAAAGTTCATCTCTACGGTTGAAAATTGGTCTATTTTGTGGACACTTTTTTCTATCTAATTTTGTTTACTGAAAACTTAACTTTTCAATTTTTGGCTGAAAATTGATATTTTTTAGCTTAAAATTCATGTATTTTGTTCAAAATTCGTCTTTTTTAGTAGAATGGTTCTGTTGAAAATTCAATTATTTTGTTGCAAATTGAACTCTTTGGTTGAAAGTTCAACTGTTTAGTTGAAAATCTGTATTTTTTTTTTTTTTTTATGAAAATTCACTTATTTGGATTGAATATTTAACTGTCTTCTAAAAAATTCGTCTTTTTGCCTTGAAAATTGAACTAAATGGTTAAAAATGCAACTATTTTTGGTTGAAGTTTTATCTTTTTTTTTATTAAAAATTCGACCATTTGGTTGAAAATTCCTCTTTGTAGGTTGAAAATTGAATCATATGATTAAAAGTTCATCTTTTTTAATGAAACTTCGTCTCTTTTTCTTGATGGTATAACTATTTGGCTGTAAACGTTACTGTTTGTTTAAAAAATTAATTTTTTTTCATTGAAAATTCAAGTATTTTGTTAAAAAGTCATCTTTTTTATCGAAAAGTTGACTTTTGTTGAAAATTCGTGTATTTAGACAGAAAATTCGTACTTTTGGTTAATAATGTTTGTTGAAAATTAATCTGTTTTGATTCAGGATTCAACTGTTTTGTTAAAAATTTGCCTTTTTTCATTGAATTCAACTGTTTTAGATTTATAAAATTAAAATATTGTTTGTTTGGAGTAAGCTGAATGTCCCAGTTATGGTGAAACTTGGTTATAATTTGAATATATTGTTAAAAAAATATGTTCAAAGGAACGTTTAATGATAGAACCCACTTACGAGGGTGGTCCGATAAGTACTTAGCCTCACCGTCTGATAGCGCCAATATCGCAAGAGAAATTTCCTATCGTGTAGTACATTGTCGTGTCCGCAGATTTTAGAAAAATGGAGAAAGAGCAATATCGGTCGGTGATTCGATTCTTGTTTTTAGAAGGGAAATCGCGCAGCGAAATCAAAGAGCGCTTGGATGCTGTCTACGGTGACTCTTCTCCTTCGATGGCGAACGTCAAAAATTGGTTCAACGAGTTTCAACGTGGTTGCACGTCGGTTTTTGATGAGCCACGCCCAGGTACCCCGAAAACGGCTACTACGGAGGATAACGTGACAAAAATCCACGATCTCGTATTAGCAGACCGTCGATTGAAGGTGCGCGAGATAGCTGAGACATTAAGCATCTCAAAATACCGCGTGGGTCATATCTTGCATGAAATTTTGAGCATGAGAAAGTTGTTGGCGCGATGGGTGCCGCGTTTGCTGACTCCGAACAACAAGCGCAACCGTGAGACCATTTCAGAGCAATGTTTGACGCCTGCTTTACCGTCATATTTGACGAAGAACGAGAAAATCAGCGCTCGACTTCGTAGTACGGTGAGGGCAGCACCTCGACATGGCAGAAAATGTGATGTCCTATATATATAGTCCCACCACTCTGACACCCCGTGCCGCATCTAGGATTATAATATCTTTGTGGTACGAACGAACAACGTCCTCAAATTCTTTAATGTTTGCCATAGAGGTGTGTCAAAAATTTGTCACCATTTTTTCGGATATAGTTTTGGGGGAGGACGTACGCTGAATTGTAAAGGAGTTCGCCTCGATTTGAGTGGAATATCTGCGAGAATTTTTTGAGGCGAACTCCTTTACAATTCAGCGCACGTCCTGTCCCAAACTATGTCCGAAAATTCGAGGTTCATTTTTCATTCGCACGTGCATTGCCGTTTGGTTTTTCAACTATTAGGGTACTACAGAAATATGCAACCGCCATATTGGTTCCTGGACAGTTTGCGGGAAACAATGATATAAGCATGTCCTGTATTTTAGTTAAACTTAAGTTTAAAATAAGGTAAATGCACTGGTAATCGTCACTGCGTTAGTTATCGTCAGATGGCCCAATATTTTTTGTTTAACAAGACTCGTTCTTGCCACGTGTGATGAAAAATGTGATTTTAGGTAAGTTTAAATATCCTTTTATTCAATTAGTTTAATTTTATCGTATTATTACTTGGTAGCGTACCTGAAGATAACTAACGCATTTGTATAATTTGAATTTTAATCGTAAATAAAAATGGACTCCAATAAAATATCATGTGAAAAAATCAAAATTGAGTTTTTCTATAGTTGTTTTAATCGATTAAGCCCTTTGTGAAAATAATAGTTGTGTTTTAAATACAATTATAAGCATTTTTAATTTCCAATTTGGCTTAAGGTGGAAAAAGAGAAAGACTGTCACTATGGATTATAAATTGTAGGCGCGACAAATGGGCACCGAATTGTAATTTTAAATTATGCGAAGTAAGTAATCATATTTATGACTGAAACAATATAATTTAAATATCTGGGGTCTGAAGCTTATGGTTATATGTTATTAAATTGCCTGTGAGCATTTTTTTTGTATGTTTAAGCGAAATAAGATCCAGAAAAAAGTAAGGTTTAGGAACCCGTACTTTTTTTTAAATTTAATAAAAACATATATTTTTTACTATATGTATGTATTTTGAAATTCATTTCGAAATACATACAATTTCAAATCAATAGTTAAAACCTACGTGTCATCGGTAAGTAGAATAATTTGCCATTTTTTCTTTTCAATTGATCATTATGTTATAAAGTTTTAAAACATTTATCTTCCTACTAATATTATTATCTTGAAATATTACAGCTAAGTTTACTTCAATTTTGTTACACATTACTATTTAATTAGGTTCTAGACCGAAATTCATATTTTAAAAATTCAATATCAAGTGCATGATATATATAATTAAAAATATGGTTAACAACCACCGCAGTGTCCCACTGGGAGCAACTGCCACCTAAAAATGAAACCAGCTCCCAGAAGGACGGCGGTAAATCCCACTCATGGCCACGTCTCACAACGGTGAGATGGGTGGTCACAGGACACGACGAAATCACAGCGATAGGTCGGTGAAACTTAAGTGTGTTTTGAGGACACGAAACGACCCAAGGATGACAGCTTTCTGCATCCATCTCGCAACTGCCGTGGCATATTTTTGGCACGCGGGTATGGCTTCAAGGTTACGAACCAGTGTTAGTTTCGCACCTCCGAGAGCACCTATCACAAGGACAATTACTTGTACCGACTATTTTGGGTACAGTCGTTGCAGCTCCCTTTTAAGGTCTTGATACCTTTCCTCCTTTTCTTTCTCCTTGGCAGTGATTTGAAATATGGGGGTCTTAAAATAATGGAGACTTTACTGTTCTTACAAAATCGCAGTTTTTTCCACATTTTTAAACTGATTTTCAACCATTCAGTTAGAGTGTGGTAATAACTACTGGTGGTAATAAAAACGTTTTTCTAAATTTTAATTAACATCCAGACAATAGTGCATTAAAGTGGATAGGAAGAATTCATTTTTGTTCTACTTTTAGTAATTATTGTGAGGTGATAGTCCATTCAAGATGAGAAACATAATTGTCCAAATAATTCATTATTCTTTCTAATACAGTCGAACTCGGATTCTACGTTCCCGAATTTACGGATTCCAAAAATTGACGCCGCGACGCGGATAGGCTTGTCAGGAGCTGCGCGGGGCGTGCGGGGTTCACGAAGGCGTGACAAAACGTAGCTAAATCCGGTTTAGTTAGGGTAGGTCTGGTCCAAGGACAGCCACAAAACTGACCTTAAATCCGAGTTCGACTGTAGTATCCTTTTTGAATAATGCTAGCGAACTGCGGTTTTTTTCAGAATTTTTAAATTTTTCTTCTACTTTTCACTTACATTGCGGTAAGTATTAATGGAATTGCGTCAAAAGTAAGTATTCGAACGAATTATTATTATTTTATTATTATTATATTATTATTATTATTATTAATTATTATAACTATGTTCTCCTTGAGTAATGCTAGGCAGTTGTGATGAGAACAGTTTCTAATAAATGAGGTATTACTTTCTGCTGATAATTACAGGTTGGAACAAATTATTTGCACGATTTATTCTTGTTCGCAGCAACTCACTCTCATAACGGAGCTAGAAAATAGGGGCATTTTCACAATTTTGCAAATTATTTTCAATTTTTAGTGTTTCGTAGCGCCGTGCAGAAACCCTTATAGTTTCAGTCGTGTGTCCGTCCGCCCGTCGTGTTTTTTTCAAGGAGAGGAAGTGAGGGGAAAGTAGGTGCAGGGGAAGAGCAACTTCACAATGGGTAGTTTTCAACGAATCAGTTAAGTTTGTTTCAAGGAAAATAATTTTGAAAGTTTCTTTTTTCATTTTTTTTTAATTCAATTTTTCTTGGATAAAATTTAAAAAAAAAATTAATTTTTTGCCAAAAAATGTTGGTTTCAAAAATATTTTGTTTTCAGATTCTCTTAAGATTTAAATTAACGTCTGAATAGTCTACTAAACCCTACCTTGTAGGCATTCGGGGCCTACTTCAACAGCGAACTAGACAAGACGAGACTGAACACTGTAAGTGAACACCGTAAAGTCGTAAACCGAAACTTTCAGAAACCTTCCCCGCCGCACCATACCTCTGCAGCAGCCCTCACCTCCAACGAAGATGAAGACTCTTCTCAGGTACCCTTCCTTCTGAAACATTGCAGCAGAAGCAAATAAATTCCGTCAACAAATACCCCTGCCGCGTATTACGGCCAACTTGAGCCCTGGCAGAACAAATGTTTCGTTTACAGAGAGCTTAGAGCTTTTATTTACTTTTTATCTTTTCATGCACGGAAAAAATAAGTTGTCGAAACTTTGCTTGACATTGGACGCTTGCGTTAAGACGTAGTGACGTTCATATGTGAAGTGGTGTATGTAAGTCTGAATAAAGTCGCAGTATCCGGCAATGGACAAATTTACGCGGAGTTAAATAATAATAACGTTCAATAATATAACATTAATAATAACATTCAAAATTGGATAATTTTAAATTACAAGCGTTGATAAAAGTTTAAAGCTTTCAACATAAAAAGGGATTTTATTTCATACAATTTAATTTTCATGCGTTGAAATGGGGGCCAGGTATTTTTCACACGGCCCTGCAGTGCCGTGCTTCGGCTCTTTGCTGGGATTTGTGCAAAATATTCCATAAATGATTGAAATCTATTTTTTTAAATTAGCCCAAAACATTTAAAATTAATAATTCCTTGAAATCTTCTAAAATTCCATAAAATACTTTAAATTAAAAGCTCTTGAAATGCCTTAGAAGTTTAAAAAATACCCTAAAATCTTAAAAATCCCTTCAAATGATTGAAATCTATTTTTTTAAATTAGCCCAAAACATTTAAAATTAATAATTCCTTGAAATCTTCTAAAATTCCCTAAAATATTTCAAATTAAAAGCTCTTGAAATGCCTTAGAAGTTTAAAAAATACCCTAAAATCTGAAAAATATCTTCAAATGATTGAAATCTATTTTTTTAAATTAACCCAAAACATTTAAAATTAATAATTCCTCGAAATCTTCTAAAATTCCCTAAAATATTTCAAATTAAAAGCTCTTGAAATGCCTTAGAAGTTTAAAAAATTTTCGATTAAAAAAGTGACTAAAAAGTGATTTTAGAAAAAAGTTGTTTACATTGTTAAAAGTTCCATTATGGACTGCAAATAGGGATCAAATCTTGAAAATAGGGTACTTAAGGGACTGCATTTTTTTAAACAGAAAAAATGACTTCTTTTAAAGTTGAATATTTAAACTTTGCATAAAGTATGAAGATGTCCCACTGCAATTCTCTCGACTCAGAATATCAACTCTCCATATACTATCACCTTATATGAATTAAATTCATATTAATCTGTATATCTAAGTGCCTATTCTTTCTACTAATACACCGGACTATTGCATAGTTAAAAGCCACCCGAAGAGTTTTAACTAAACACAAACTTTAAATAAAACCCAACCGATGGAATTATTACATTGAAGAAATTTCCTGTCGCTCAGACAATTCGGTACGATTATTGGATGGCCTTTTAAAAATGGCACATTTAGATCTACAGAAATTTTCTCATTCTGCAAACTGTAGATTAAATCTTGTCAGGGTTTCTACAACCGGGCACTGCAACTTCCCCTCACGCAGCTGAGGGACCACCAGACTGCCGCGAGACTTAATGCGACACCAGACTTAATGAGGAATAAAATATGAAACATAATATTTCTAAATTACTAATTAAAATATTAAAAATTCTGTCTTTCGTACTTTATTCCTCATTAAGTACAAAGCAGCCCCGCTGGTCGTCGGCAGCAGTCTCGACTCTGGAGGTCCCTCAGCTGCGTGAGGGGCAATCCCTGCGATATTATCATTATCAGATACTATTTTAATCTACACATAGACGGTTTCCTGTTATTTTGATGCTAGATTAAAATCTCGGTCAAAAGACATTACGAGTGGAGATATTTGGTAGAGATAGTGACTCTGAGAGACTTAGGCGTTTACAGGTGGATCCATGGCGCAGATAATTGCTTTGACAACGCTGGCGGCGGCTAGTGAAGCGTAAGGTTGCCATTCCTTGACTCGAGATCCATCTTTGTAGTCGGAAATCCCTCGAACGACAGCAAAACTGTCGCGACAGTTGCCCAAAATACTTTCGACAACGGCGTCCATTTCCCCGTCGAATGCAAGTGCACCAAAACGAGAGGCGAACTTCTGTCGGAGCTGATCGTCACGGGCGATTTGACGACCGGAGGCAATGGGCGCTAAGTGAATGCGAGAACAGCCGTCCGTTCTGAAATGTTAATCATGGTTATTTAGAGTTAAAGAGCGGAAAATTGGAGAGCAGTTTTCAGGTTTCACAGTAATAAGAGAACCACAATTTGTGGAAAGAGGTTTTGGAATTGTGTCAGCTTTTGAAATGTAATAGTTTGATTAGAAATAATAGAAATATTTGAGAAATATTTGAAATCTTTGTAACATCTTTGAAATATTTGGGAATATCTTTGTGAAATTGTTGTAAAATCTTTAAATTAAAAAGCACAACATTTTTTAATGTGGTACAAAATTAGCACAAAATTAGCACTAAATTATGCAATATTGAAAAAAAAAGAATTTTGCATTATTGCATGTGTGGTCGTGCCAGCTTAACGTTAAGCCAGCACAACCACACTTTTTTTAAGAAATAAAAACGCACAAAATTTTTAAATGTGGTACAAAATTAGCACAAAATTAGCACAAAATTAGCACTAAATTAGCACTAAATTATGCAATATAGAAAAACCTAATTTGACAAAGTGGTTGTGCCAACTTAACAGACCTCCGACTCATCGAATACTGACGAATACACGCCCGTGTCCATTTTTTACTGCCGAGTTTTTCTGTTACTGTTTCTTACGGCCCAAGTACTGTTGTATACTTTTTACTGCCACTGTTCTATTTCTGCTTTTTACAGACGCGAAATTATATCCAATTTTTGTAGGCACTTTTCTATAACTGCTTCTTACGCACCCTCGAGATATTTCCACTTTTTATTATCAGCCGCTCAAATGGCGTACAATGAAGTAACTACCTTTCTTTTCCGGCATTGATGGCTTGGAAATATACTAATGCTTTAGGCTCTCGCATAGGAGTCCGTTTGGGCGATTTAATTTATAAATTCGGAACTCGGAGGAATCGAACCCTCGAAGACTGCTGACTCGTAAATTTGTCGCCAGTTTGTGAGATCTCTGTGAATTTTTTCAAACATTCGTAATGTTTTTGTGATCAAACCTACAATACTTTCAATTTAATTTTATACTTTTCGATTTTTGCATATCAATTTCAATTAATAAAATAAAAATTACAAGTTCTGTCAAAAAATTGTTCTAAGAAATTTTGTAGGACTTTTTAAAAGCTGAAATTCCTCTCTAAACTTTTCCCCGCATTAGACCTCGCTTCACTAAAAATTAGAATTCTTGATTTTTTCATAGTATTTTCGATAAATAAAACCAAAATTTTGAGTCGATGAGGGGGGGGGGGGATATGCAGGGGCACACAGGAGAGCAGATGTAAATTATGTAAATGTTTCAAGAATTTCGGGGGGGGGGGGCGGGACAAATCCCCGCCTGGCTACGGCCTTGCTCACGTCGTTTGGCTCAAAATTAGAATTTTCGATTTTTTCACAGCATTTTCGATATATACATCGAAAATAACAATTCCTATCAAAAAATGGTGAAGATAAATGTTGTAGGCCTTTTTAAAAGCTATAATAAGTAGTCCTTGAGACTTTTTTCCATATTTCATGTCGTTTGGCTTAAGATTGGAATTGTTTATTTTTCTCATAGTATTTTCGAAAAATAAAATCAAAACGAGAAGCTCTATCCAAAAATGGTTGCTTGAAAACTTCTATATATTTTAAAAAGCTACAATTCTCATTTTAATCTTTTTCCGTATCTGTCGTTGTTTGTGCTAAAATTCGAATTTTTTATTTATTCATAGCATTTTCGATGGATAAAACCAGAACCGTTGATAGAGGAAGGCTGGTTAACAAACTCGTTTTTTCTTTTAGGATACGAAAAAAGTGTGCCAAAGCTCGATTTGATTTGCTCATTTTTTCGAGAATTATAGTGTTTATGAACGGAAGGACAGACAGACGCCATCAAAAAAATCTGCTCACTGCGCGGGCACATTCTCATCGCGCGCTTCGCTCGCAAGTTTGAGCGCGCCTAGGGCGCGCGTTTGTGGGTTTTCGCGCTTCGCGGTTGATAATATATTTATCTCGCGCTTCGCGCTCGATGATGTTTTTACCTTGCGCTACGCGCTCGGTCTTCGTATTTCGCCAACATTTGCGCCCAGACCTTTTAAAATTAAAGGTCAAATCATCGACAACTGTAATTTGGTGATTGTGACTTCTCTCCAAATTGTTGAATTTCGTAGATAAAAAGACGAATTTTATTTAAATTTTCAACCCAATAATATGAAATTTCAATAAAAAAGTATTTTTCACTAAACAGTTACATTTTCAGTTAAAAAAATTATTGTTCACCCCAAGAAAGGGAACTTTCAACTAAGTAGTTCAATTCTCAACCAAAGAGATGAATTTTCTACGAAGATTTTAAATCCTCAACGAAGAAATGAATTTTTAAGATAGTAGTCGAATTTTCAACCAAGGAGTTGAATTTTCAACCTAAAAAGATATAATAGTTGACATTTCAAGAACAAAGATTTTAATTATAAATACATACAATTGAATTTAACAAAAAAAAGACGAATTTTCAACAAAATAGTTGAATCAACCAAAACAGATTAATTTTTAAGTAAAGAATTGCATTTCTAACCAAACAAAAATTATTTTCTATAAAAAAATATGCATTTTTAACAAAATGCATACATTTTTACCCAAATCGTTGAATTTTCAAACAAGAAAATCAATTCTCTACCAGAAAAAGATGAGTTTTCAAGCAAATGTGATAGGGTCACGATCATAGGGTACTTTCTTACTCGAAGTGCAAAATTTCAGGATAAATTCATAGTACTTCAAAAAAATTCAAGTTAAATTGAAAAGAATTCGAACAAGTGGAAAATATAATAATTTAATAAATCGAAAAAATTCCATTGATTTTAGTAAAAAAAAAGCAAAACTCTCTTGAAATTGTTTGAATCCCTTAAAAATGTATTGGACTTTTGTAAAATACCCTACAAATTTTCAAAGTCTTTGGAATCAATTATTATAATCAAATTCTTGAAGCCAATCAAAACTTTCTCTGTAATCTTTTAAAATAACCTAAAATATTTAATATCTTTAAAATCGCTTAAAATTTCTTGAAGCTCTAGAAAATGTCAAGGAATTTGAAACAATACCTTAAAATATTTCAAATAATTTGATCAGTTTATCAATTCAGGATTCAGGATAAATTAATAAGAATTCTAGCTAAATTCCAAAAACTAATTTGAAATCTCTTCAAATCTTTAAAACCCTACGAAATAACTCACTTCTTTTGAATAAATTCTTTAAAGTAGACTAAAATATAATGAAATCCCGTGAAATTCTATGAAATCTGATGATATTTCCTGAAATCCTGAAAAATTGATGGAAATACCTTGAGATTTTCAAAAACCCTTACAAACATTGAAATCTACAGAAACCTTATAGAATCCCGTAAATTCCTTTAAAATATCTTAAAACCTTATGAGTCCTGTAAAAAAATCAATGAAAAATTCATTGGAATCTTTTAAGATTCACTAAAATACTTAAAATTGAAAGCTCTTGGAATGCCTTATAAGTTTTAAAAATACCGTAGAATCTTGAAAATCCCTTCAAATTATTGAAATCTATTAAAAATGTCTCGGAGTCTTTAAAAATAATCTAAAATATAAAAAGAATTCAAGACAATTCAGAAATAATTATAGACCTGAAATGAATAGTGAAGTTTTCATTTATAAAAGTGTCTTGAAAGTGATTTGAGAAAAAAGATACTGAGATGAACTGCGTAGCGGATCTCATTATTTTTCACATTTACTTCCTGCAGAAATTCCCTGACATATTTACTATTTTGTCTCAAAACCCCTGAATCTTGGAAGCTTCGATTAAATTGCAACTTTTTTAAGTTCCATAATGGGCTGCAAATAATCTACCATAGGGTATCAACCAAATAATTCAATTTCCCAATTAAATTATGTGTAAAACAGAATAGAAAAATTGTTGTCTCCCCCCCCCCCCATCCAAGACTTTACGTAATTTATACAAGGCCCCAAATATGCACCCTCCGAAAAATTTTCTGGAGCTTGAAAGCCGGATAGAGCCTGATAGGAAACCATTTTCGGGCTTAGACGAAAACAGTCTCCTAACGTAAGTTCCGACAGAGTTCCTGATAGGGCCGCATAAGATTCCGCCGAGCAAATAATTCAACTTTGTATTTCCCATGTTCGCTTCAAAGCCGGATAGATCCAGATAGAAAACCGTTTTTGACTAAAACGAAAACAGTCTTTTACTGTAAGTTTCGACATAGTTCCTGATAGGGTCGCATAAGATTCCGTTGGGCAAATAATTCAACTTTCAATTTTCCGATGTTCGCTTCAAAGCTGGACAGATCCAGATATAAAACCGTTTTTAGGCTTAAACGGAAACTGCCCTCTAATGTAAGTTCCGACAAATTTCCGCATAGGGCCAGATAAAATGCTATTTTCCATCAATCATCCCGATTAAAATCCGGATAGAGTCGCTAGTTTTCCGTTTAAGATTTTACGAACCGAAAGAGTTCCAGATAGAGACGGAATAATATCCGACGTGGGCTATTCGCACCTTTATCCGGCTTTGTATCTGACTCTATCGGATCCTACCTGTCATTTCAAGCAGGGTTCCCTTCAATTAATCCTAATTCTCTGGAATTCTGTAAAAATATCTCGTAAATTCAGCAGAATTTTCTTGAATTATGTAGAATTTTCTTAAATTGAGTATAATTCTTGTGAATTCAGCAGAATTCTCTTGAACTCAGTAGAATTTTCTTGAAATATGTAGAATTCTCTTAAACTTTGTTTGATTCTCCTAAATTCAGGAGAATTCCCCAAAGTTAGGCAGAATTCTCTGGAGTTTAGTCAAATTATCGTGTTTTCTTTCGAATTCAGAAGAATATTCTTGAAATCAGCAAAATTCTCTCTAATTCAAGTGAATTCTCTAGAGTTAGGCAGAATTCCCTGAAATTAGTCATAATTCTCTGGAATGTTGTATAAATATCTCGTAAATACAGTAGAATTCTCTTTATTTATGCATTGTCTTAAAATCTGTATGAATATCTCGTAAATACAGTGGAATTCTCTTCAATTCAGTAGAACTCTCTTACGTTTGACAGAATTCTCTTGAGTTGAGCAGAATTCTCTTGAATTTATTAGAATTTTCTTGAGTTCGGTAGAATTCTCGTGTAGTCTGTAGAATTCTCTCGAATTGAGTAGATATCTCTTCATTTCCGTCAAATTATCTTAAATTCTGAAAAAAACTCTTGAATTGTGTAGAATTCTCTTGAACACTTTTGAACTTATTACAAATTTTTTAACACTTCTGAATTCATTGGAATAAGCTTCGATTTATTTTGAATTCATTATTTTTTTCAATTTTTATTGTTGTAAGCATTACAAAAAATGCCGATAAAATTCCATTAAAAAAATGCGACACGCCAGAGTAATAATTAGATGCTTGATGATTTCAGTGCATGCGTTGAACAAAAAGTGCCAAGCTACTTGTTCCAGGAGCATTTTAAAGAGCAAACATACGCCCGAAAAAATTCCTCTGATGACGTACATGCAGAGACGATTTTATTGCTTTGTAATGATGATTATTTACCTAACGAATATAATAATAGACGGCATCAAACTCATTCGACCACTGTGCTCTGCCTGTATAAAAATCATGCTAAAAAAGAATTACCTAGTAATTTTCCATACATATGTGCACAAATTCGGCGAACACACCCCTGATGAAAATGTTTTGACGATGCCCTTGCCAATAGAATTTACTTTACTTAAATTACTTTTTCAAGAAACTTAATCAAGAAACTTAATAATTAGTTTCGTCAAGCTTCCCGGGTAGAAACTGCCTCTTTATGCCTAAACTAAATATTGGCTCTTATGAGGCCGCAGCCAGATTTTCTAGCTAGCGATAATGGTGAGTTTGCCGAAGACGAAGAAGCAACGCTGAATCACCTGATGGAAGTTCACTTTCCGGGTTTTCAACAAATCCAAACCGACCAAGAGGAGGAAGGCTGGGGCCACGAAGTGGTGAGGGCCGACTGGAATTTCGCCTCTTAGGTCGCTGAGAACAAGAAGGTGGAATGGGCCGTGAGGTCCTTCTGTCCTTTCATATCATCACAAGCGGATGGCATTCATCCAAAGCTTTTACGAAAAGGCATGGATTTGGTCGTCCCTCCTCTGACAAAATTATTTATGGCAAATAGAGCCTTTGAACACGTACTATCGGCATGGAAGAATGGCCGAGTGGCCTTCATACCCAAACCTGGAAGGAAGGGTTACACTGCTGCAACAGATTTTCGACCAATCAGTGCGCTTCATGCTGTTGTGGAAGAATTGGAGCAGCAGTTGGAACAAAAGGGTTATGCTGTGGGCGTTTTCTTGGATATAGAGGGTGCTCACAGCAGTACTCCTCCAGGAGTCATCTGTAGAGAAGATCTGAGATGTGGCGTGCCGGACCAGCTTGTACGTTGGATAGGAAGCATGCTACGTCAGAGAAGACTTGAAAATAGATAAGATGAGGGTCTGGTGAGGAAAATAGCTCCACGGGGATGCCCACAGGGGGGTATTCTGTCGCCCCTCTTGTGGTGTATTGTTGTTGACGGCCCCCTTCGAAGGCTAAATAAAGAGGGGTTTCATACTCAGGGATATGCGGATGACTTTGTAATCCTAGTCAGGGGGGCTCATCTGAAGACGCTGATGGGTCTCATGAGGTCGGCGCTGCGCACTGTAGAGTTCTGGTGCGATTGCTCAGGGCTCTCGGTAAATCCTGAAAAGACCGACCTGGTCATTTTCACGAAAAACTGTAAAATTCCAAAAGTTGACGCTCCTGTATTTTGCGGTGGAAAGCTAACAATTTCAGATTCGGTTAGATATCTGGGAGTAATCCTAGATAGCAAGCTGAACTGGGCAAAGCACCTGGAGACCCAATGCAGGAAGTTTGTCATGACTTTTTGGATGTGCAGGATAGCCTTTGGGTTGACATGAGGACTAAGGCCTAAAATGCTTGCATGGCTCTACTCTGCTGTTCTAAAACCCAGGCTTTTACATGCGGCCGTGGTCTGGTGGCCACGGGTGGAACACAAAACAATGCAGGAAAGGCTGGGAAGATTACAAAGGCTAGCATTTAGGTGTTTGACTCGAGCAATGAGAACTACGCTCACAGCAGCGAAAGAATTGATGCTCTGTGAAGAACCCATACATGTTGCGATAACCACTAGAGCGGTACAAGCAATGGGCCGCCTGGCTACAGCAAATATATGGACTCGCGGGACCAGGCACACTAGGCTCTCGAGTGATATCAGTGCATTGCCGATTCTACAGATGAGGCAAGATGAAATAACGAAACGCTTCAACTTTGCTAAAGCTTTCCGCGTCTGTATCTCAAGCAAAGATCTGTGGGAAGCGAATGATAACCTGCTTTTCCAAGGGGAAATCTGGTATACGGATGGCTTCAGGGGTGAGGAAGGGTCAGAAGCAGGAATCTATAGCAGCAAGAGAGGAAAAGTGATAGGGATACCACTTAGTCGACATGCTGCTGTCTTTCAGGCGGAGGTCCTGACCGTCCTTTGCTGAGCTGAAACATCAATAGAAAAAAACGCTGCTGGCAGATAGATTACGATCTGTTTCGACAGCCAAGCGACACTTACTGCAATAGGGAAACCAGACATAACATCATAACTGGTTTGGGAATACAAAGAGGCATTAAACCAACTTGCAGAAAGAAACAACGTGGCCCTCATATGGGTCCCTGGTCACACAGGGATCAAGGGCAACAACTAACATTTTTGACTTTTGGAACTAACCATTTTCATTTGCAACTAACCAACTTAGTTACAACTAACCGTTAGAATGTACCCTGTTATATCCTATTATCGTTTAAGGCAATGTTGCATACTGTTTTCGCATCCTTTCCTTCAAAACTCATAATTTTTGTTTTATTCACGTTCATTTTAAGGCCCATGTTATCCATCCTAGTATACTGTCTGCTGAACATTCTCTGCAAGCCTTCGATTGACTCTGCTATAACAACCTTATTATCTGCAAATGCTAACCTGCGCACTTTCACGATCCCGAGATGTACATTAATATAATAAACAACTAAGAAAACATAACGCACCCTTGTCTAACACTCGCTTTTCTTCGAGCACAACATATACCTTATCAAATGCTTTCTCCAGATTAACAAATGCTTAACAAACTTTTTTGTCTACCCTCAACCTTTTTTCTGTGATTTAAATTGAGGCTAAATATCTGATCCCCACATGATCTTCCTGGCATAAATCTACATTGGACTTCCTAGATATTTTCTTCTTTTAATAAGTATTTTTGAATATATTTTGCTTACGATAATTAGCAAGCTGATACCTCTGTAATTCTTGCATTCGCTTTTATCTTGATTTGTCTTGTGTACGTATTGGAACGATGATCGCCTTTTTCAGTCATCTGGAACTTCCCCAATCTCGATACATAAATTAATCAGCTCGCATAGCCTATGACAAGGCCGAAGCCAGAACAAAATTTTCGGCAGCGGATTTCAATCGTTAGTCTCGCGAACACTTAGAAAAGTACACTGTTAGAAATTTCTATAGCGATTTTACTATACATGTAATGGAAGCAATATACATATACGTGTAGTAAATTTAATTTACATCATCTTGTAGAATTAATATGCATGTATAGTAAAACACAGTGCGTGAAAGTTGAAAGTTCGTTGATGCACCCAAATCTGGTCAAATATTAGAAAGTAATAACCTAAAATTCATCGATTAAATTCTTATCTATAATCAAAGTGCAACGTACGAGTGGAATTTTTTTCAAAATTCACTGTAAATGTCAAAATTTTAACGTGAGTACCGTTGTTCCCCCACGAAAATATATGACAGGAAAAAAATGATTTATGTGTAATTTTTTTTTTCTGTCATTTTTTCGCGACCACAAGAAAATGACAGGAAAACGACAGGAAAAATGACAGGAAAACGATAGGCAAAATGACAGGAAAACGACAGGCATAATGACAGGAAAACGACAGGCAAATTAAGGGCCATAATTGATCTTAATTATCATAATATAGTGGAGGAATAAAGGAATTATATTATTATTAATTTAAAAAAAACGAAACCGATTTCTCAAAAATTTTTATTGCAGGGAAAAATGCAGTATTAGTACAGTATCGACGACATATACTTATCAACTTTCGTGATCGACCTCTTTGAAAGTAATTGAGGACCATAAGCGGATTTTTCGAAACATGTAGGTACAGTAGGAAACGTCGAAGTATGACGGTGCACGAAAGTTCAGCTTTAAAAAAATTTGATTACAAACTGTAAAGGGCATCCCCAAAAGCCCATTCTGGTTGTTGCTCATTCTATTTTTGAGACGCCTCTCGACTATTTTAGTTCTAAAATATAAAACAGTTCGTTGCGCTCTTTGAAAATATTTTACTTTATGACTTTTGGCTTCAAAACAGCCTAATATTCACGTTTTCTTTGCACACATCGTTTTTCTAAAAACAGGCATCAAAAGAAACTGTTTCCGAATAGTCAAGAAGAAAGATATTTTTAAACACCATCGAATGACACTTTCCGTTTTAGACTACAAACACTCAAGCGACGTCCCAAAATTAGAATCCGCGAAAAAACGAATCATCAGTTG
Source organism: Andricus grossulariae (assembly GCA_011634705.1). Lineage (NCBI taxonomy): Eukaryota > Metazoa > Arthropoda > Insecta > Hymenoptera > Cynipidae > Andricus > Andricus grossulariae. The sequence goes on from JAABKJ010075445.1 coordinate 142,776,905, forward strand.
ACTTTCAACCGGCAAATGATCCTTTTGGTTACATCTGAAATTCAACCTACTTTTTTTACTGAAATTTAGATTCTTGTATTACTGTTTAAAAATGATACATTTTTCATGTTTTCTGAATCTGCTGTATCTAGTTTTAAAAAAATGGACAATGCGTCCGCGCAGAAGTTATTTTTGAGTGTCTTTTTTTTATTAATTTCAGAAAGTTGTATGCAATTCGATGAAGAATTAGCTGAGATATCCACAAAAGAGGCTAAATGCATATGCAGATAGTTCGAGAAAATATATTCTCGTGTTTTAATTGTTATTTTCCAAATTATTTTTTGTTTAAATTGGAATCGTGAAAATTTCAACAAATTTATATATACATATTATAAATACCATAAATTAATCAATTTTAAATCAGAAGTGTTAAAAATTGTGGACGGATTCGAATTATTTTAATATTATTTTTTATTAATTTTAACGATTTATAAATGTGATTCATTAATAATAATACTTGAAAGAAATTCTGCTGGAAATCCCTGATTTAAGGATTTTTCCAATATCTTTGGTTCGTTTCCAACGATATTTGTGGCTAACTCAAGGATAAATATGTATCGCTAGTTCTGCTATAAATCTTTTTAGGTGTATTCGTAGTAAAATTTATGTACAAGTAGACACGGATTTTTTTTTAAATAAACAAATACGCCGTGAGACAAATTAACTTTTAAAGCTCGGTCTTCTAATTTTTTGATAGCAATGAAAAAATGCATTATTATGTCTGAATTCAATAGAAACATACAAACACTGGTGATACTTAACTGTATAATGCGGAATAAGTATACAAAAAAATGTATTGATTAATTAAAAGTGCCATTTTTTAAATTGAAATATTTTATAAAGATATTTTAAAATCACTACTAAATCGGCGGATGACAAAATTATCTATACAATTTTGTCATGCAATGGTAATGATTGTCCTCGTGATTGTCGATATTACAAGCAACATTTATTTTAAAAATTGCATTATCAGGGTATTTTTAACAGTTTTTAAAACACTTTTTTTTAACAAACATTTTTAAAATTTTATTTTTTGTTTGAAATTGTCATCACTATTGACAAAATAATATCATTAATCAATACGGAATAATTTTTATAAACAAAGAAAAGAATTTTCTTTCATAGAGTTAAAATACTTTTTTGACTAAATTTTTTTTTAATGAACTTCCTTTGATAAGTTTTGACTTAATTATTTAAAAATAGAGGAATATCATTTTTTTTTTGTTCATAACAATAATAATAATAATAATTTTGGACATTTGTTTGCGTATCATGATCTAAATTTGTCATGAAAACTGATTATCAGAAGTTACATCAGAGAAACGTTGTAAAACAGGTGCTAATTATCAATTTTTTTTATAAAGGTATTTATAACAATGGGTATCATTAATCTCGTTTCCAGTAATCCGAGCAGTAATCATATTTAAACCAAGGAAAAAAATGTTATTAGCAGATAAGTTACTAGCAATATACAATAAAAGTAAATGCAAGATATCTAATATTGAAAAAATTCCACTTAGTCCACTGTATTGGATTCAGGCAAATCGTCAGGCAATGCAAAAATTTGCCTATTCTTTACAAAAAGTTCGAAGACCGAATTTCAATCAATTTCATTCTCTGGTCATATTTTGTTTACGTAACAAAAGTCTAAATTCATTAAAACTCATGGTGCACAGACTTCCCCTTTTTTCTTAGTTTTCCCTTTTTTCTTGAAACTCTTCTTTTTCTCCTATTCTTAACAAAAATTTCCCCTTTTCCCCCTTTTCTCTTTAAATATACGATATTTGAAAATACAATATTTGAATTACGCGGAAAATAAATATCGATTCTCAACTCGATTCAGCCAATATTGACGATTCTGAATAAAATTTACAAAAACGTCTATTTTTCTTATGGGAAATACGCGTTAAACTTTATGGGGCTTGCGCCACCTCTAAATATAATTTTTCGTTTTTTGTTATCAATGTTATCATTATCAATAAAAATTAGAATTTTCTTTTTCGTAGTGATGTTTTTTTGTCATCAGTGGTGAAAGAGTTAGAAAAATGAGGAAATTCCGCTCTTTGGACCACTATGCTAGATTATTTTTTAGAGGTTCGATTGTTTTCGAAGATGGCTAAAATTGTAGATCTAGGCACGTAGATGTAGATTAAAAAATAAAATCTGTGTTGATGTATTGTTTTTTTTTTAACAGTTGACGATTTCTAAGATTTATTTTTTAAGAGTATCATGCATGAAGATTTTCTTTCAGTCTTATATATTCTTGTGGTTCTTCCTGTTATCATCTACATCAAAATATCTGTTATATATACCCTTTTCCTTAAATAATATGTTTTCTAATTTTATATTTATGATGACAAATTTTTTGCAAAATCCAAGGAAATTGTATGTTATGATACTAAGGGTTAAAATTTTCTAAATTTACTGATTCAATTGGCAAAAAGAAAAAAAGGAACATTAGAAATCGCCAATAGCTGGCGCACTCTACGAGTAGAATGAAGTCATTTTAATCATGTAAAAGGCAGAGATTAGAGCTAGGATTAGGCTGGACGACAAGTATGAATTTAATTGTTATTTGTTTAATGAAGATTTAGTGTCTGCTCGTAAAAAGGACGGTACATCTGTTTATGCAAATGGCACAGGGTGGTAATGGATAATATGATATAGTGTGTATGGTGTGTATGGGTGATGGGATGAATGATCGAATCGACACAGGGGACATGCAATGTGTGCCAGGTTACATTTATGATGCAGCTGCAGTGCCTGTATCATGGTGCCATTCTTTGCACTCTATTGTGTAGTGTCCATGCCGCACCATCCTGGTGGTGATACCTAATGATCTGGCTTGTTGTAGTGGCTGTGTGAATGCAGCAAATGACTTTTTGAAAATCTGTTCGTTACAGAGAACGGAGGTAGTTCAGTGTTGCAGAGATAGCAGGCATTTTCCAACAAAGTTCGCTCTCAATATTGCTTTATCGCGCGGAAATCCGTGACTGCATTCGCTCTCCTAGCTACCTACATACCCAAAGCAATTGTACCAACTCAATAGGGAAATTAGTTTACTATCGGCTTATGTCCTTTTAATCTAAAATCAATTCTCAGCATCACCCTTGTTCATCACATTTTTATACTTCTTATACCAGAAGTACATCAGTCTATTGTTAGCATAGTTTTATTTAATCACGATTTGTGGTAGCAATGAGTTGCTAAGTACAAATAACAACAAAATACCGCTAATCGGGTTTGACTGTAACATTTGAGGAGGAAATGAACAAAACATGATAAATTGTAATAATCTAAATAGATTGGTTCATAATCAACCATAAACAATTCAAAATGATTTCTCAATAATTAGACAAATTTTGTATCTTAAGAACACCAGAGATAGAAGACAAATTCAAAAAGCAATTGTACCAACTCAACAGGAAAATTAGTTTACTATCGGCTTTTGTCCTTTTAATCTGAAATCCATTCTCAGCATCACCCTTATTCATGACTTTCTAATACTTCTTATACCAGAAGTACATCAGTCTATTGTTAGCATAGTTTCATTTAATCAAGATTTTCGGTAGCAATGAGTTACTAAGTACATATAACAACAAAATACCGCTAATCTGTCTTGACTGTAACATTTTTGAGGAGGGAGTGAACAAAACATGATAAATCAATTCGAAATGATCCCTCTGGTCCCATGAAACGTTTCATTGTTTCATGAAACTTTCAATGTTTCAATGAAACGTTTCGTGGACTTACAACCCTACCTTTCTCTACCAGAGGATCTCTAATTTTTGCCAACTCACATTCCCGTCTATAGTCTTTGCTTTAACCGTGAGTTTCAACTTCAACTGAAGTTTCTTTTTGGTAACTTTTGGCAATTTTGTGGCAAAATGTGATTATGGCAAACTGTGGCAAACCAAAGATATAATATCTTTATGGGCAAACTGAGATTACGGCCAAATGAGTACGTACCGCCACACACTGGTACATTATTATTATTAACAAAATATTGATAAAAAATAGTGAGAGGAAATATATGTTCGTATTAGAAAACTTTCATATTTACGATAAGGTATGTCAATAATTTCATCAATTTAGTATTTCCAAATGCTTTTGTTTCACACTGACATTCAGGTAAAACTGTGGCAATGGTCGCAATGCTATAAAGTTCTAAAAGATATTTTTAAAGGAAAATTGCAATAAAAAATTAAAACGAGATAAAACCAGTTGGAAAAATGTAACTAGGTAATTTATATAAAAATAATTTGAAAATTTACCTAAATTTATTTAAAACTTATAAAAAGTAGTCGTTCAATTCATAAGTTATGTTTACTTCTATCATTTATTTTAAACTTAATTGTTTATCGTTGCTTATGTCTAAAATGATAAATTAATAATAAAAAGATTGCGTAATAATAATTATATGTTTATTCAGGGACTAATTATTTATTTTCGTTGCAAATATTTTGAAGATCATACATTTTTTAAATTCTAGGTTTGTTTTTTCTTTTGTTTTTTTTTCATCGACATATATTTTCCATACGTCTATGACCTATATTTATTTATTTTTAATATTCTTTATTCAATTCTATTTTACTAAGTTAACAGCACATATTATATTTTATTTAGACTCTTGGCCAGCTAATTTAAATATTTAATATTTTTAAAACGCTACACAAAGTAAAATTAATTTTTTTTGCTAAAACTAACTCTAAACGATTAACTTCTTTACGAATATATTAGAAAATATTTATTGCACGGCTAGCCTCCATTGAGCCCAAACCATTGGTGCGTGCACTATGTGAATATTAGGGTGGTTCAAATTTATACCTGTAAAAATTCGACTTTCGATTTTTGTTGATCGATCCCCCCCCCCCACCTCCTCATTTTGTTCTTTTTTAAGAGAAAGAAATTCCTTAATTTTTTTTCAACGTTAACCCGTGCCCCCTGTCTTGAAATTAACATGGGGCTTTAAATGGGAAAAGCTCGATTAAAAAAAGATGTAAAAATGAAGTACTTTTTATAAACTTTTTGTGAATTAAAGTATAGTCACTTCTTAAGGAATGTTTAAGGAATAATTTCCACCTAATAACTTTTAATCTTAACTCTCCAATCCCCTTTTATTGTGCCCGGAAAATGCCCCAAAAAATGCAAAATAGCAGTTTTCTATCAAATTCGTGACAAAGGCGGTATTTTTTGGAATTTTTGCAACATGTATTATTTTAAATTGATAAGTGACTAGTATCCAAGTATTTTGAAATAATTTTAAAATCTTCAAACAATTATTACTTTCTTAAACATTTTTTCCCCTCTATAAGTCGTGAAAAGTTATTGTCTATTGGGATAAATTAAACAAAGTTGATGAATGTCAAGAGTAGTACTTCTTTTTCAACATATTTGGTTATTATTTAAACCATTTTTTCTCCCTAAATCCGTAAAAAGTTATTATTTTCTGGAAATAATGACACAATTAAAGAATTATAAATTTAAATTTAAAGCTTTTTCGGGTTTCAATCGTGTGCAAAACTACGAAACTTGCCGACGTTTCGTGAACGACAAATTCCTTGGAATCTACTGAAATTCTTTCAAATATTTTCTTACAATATATATCAATTTGAAATCTTTTAGAATCATTTGAAATTTTTTAAATCCTCTGAAATCCTATTAAATCAGTGAAATCACTAAAGTAAGTTTAGGATATATTTAGAAGTTTTAAAAACATTCAAAAATAATTTGAAAAATTTTGAAAATATTTTTAAAAAATTGTTAACAAAATGTACATTTTTGAAGATTTCGAACAAACGTTTAGAAGGTTTTTAAGAATTTGGAAATATTTCAAAAAAATAAAACAAATTTCTTAATATTCCTGAGAAAATTTCAGATGATATTTTATTTTGAAAAATATAATTTTAATTGAAAATTGGTAAAGATTTGAAAACATTTCACAACATTTCCAAAAATGTCGAAAAAAATGTGATAGATTTTAAGGCAATTTTCCAGAATGTATTAGAATTTCAACAAAATTTTGGAGTAAATTCGAATAATTTTGAAAGATATTTAGAAGTTTTTAAAAGATTAAAATATAATTCAAGACACTAAATATTTCAAGAACTTTTAAAACTTTAAAAATCACTTGCAACGTTTTAAAGCTTTCGAAACTGCTTTGGAATCTTTTGAATTACTCTAGAATATTTCAAATCCTCTGAAATCAATCAAATTACTGAAATCAAATGAAAAATCCTTGGAATCTTAAATAAAACTCTAAAAGTTTTCAAATCCTCTAATTTTTTGGAAATTCCATAAGATATTCCTAATCTTTAAAAATTTCTTCAAATTATTCAAATAAATACAAAATTCCTTGAAATACTTTAAAATTCCCTGAAATATTTTAAGCTCAATACTATTTTTTTCAAATTCCTTGAAATTATTTACATATCTTTAAAATGCCTTGCATTCTTTTAAAATGCACTACAATATGCCCAATCCTTTAAAATCTCTTCAAATTATTAAAATAAAAAAAAATTCCTTAAAATCTTCTGAAATTCTCTCAAATATTTTCCTAAAATATATATTCAGTCGAAATATTGTAAAATCACTCGACATTTTTTAAATCCCCTGAAATCCAATTGAATTACTGAAATCAATTGAAAATTTCTTAGAATCTGTTAAAATACCCAAAAACAATTCCAATCCTTCAAAATATTTTGAAATTCATTGCTATTATTTGAATATCTTGAAAAAGCCTTAGATTCTTTGCCGTAAAATCTTTCAAGTTCTTTTAATTCTTTAAAATCACTTGAAACTTTTCAAAGCTTTAATAAACGACTAAGAATCTTGTCAAATCATCTGATATCAGTTAAATTACAGAAACCAATTGAAAATTCCTTAGAATCTTTTAACATACTGTAAAAGTTTTCAAACCCTTACATTTTTTTTAATTCCTTAAAATGTTGTAAAACTTTCGAAAATGCCGTGAAAATTTTTTAAGTATTCTAAAATATTTCAAATTTTTTGCAATCAATTAAATTACTGAAATCAACTGAAAATTCCTTGGAATATTTTAAAATACTCTACAAGTTTTCAAATTCTCATTACTAAATATGAAGAAACAAGTTGTCGTATTATCGAACTCGACCTACAATTCGATTCGATTCGATTATTATTCATAACAGTGGTAGGGAATCGATTTCCAGAACTCGCATTTGCCAGGATGAAATTTTGTCCGAAGAACGCTAATTTCAGAGCATGCAACTTCGGACGACAATGTATGAATACAAGAGCGGTGTTTCTTTGTGAAATAGCGCAAATATCGGTGTAGGGAGGTGGTTTCTTTACATAATGAATCAACAGATGGCGATATGCGTATATTATTACTGAGGATGCCAAATGAAACCCCCAAAGAGAACTTTGTTTTAAATATTGAAATGAAAATGTGTAGGGTATGTGGGTATGAAAGGGAATCGTGGGAGCACGTGTTGGAGAGATGTACAGGGGAAGAAGAAGGCGGAAAGAGCGTGGTAAATAAAGTTAGGTGAATACTGAGTGGTTGTGGACAAGGGGAAAAGTGGATGAAGAGCTTAGAAGATGAAAGGGAATAGAGAATGCATGGGGGAGGAGAAAGCCAAAATTGAATTATTTATAAGGAAAATTAGTGTAGCGTGACTTGGACAAGCTTGAAGAGTAATGGTAAGAGTAAACGGAAGCCCTGGAGGATCTCGCGCACTTGATATAGATAATAGTTAGTAAGCTAATATTTAAGAACTTGTAAATATCAAGACGGCAAAGCGAAGATAATTAAACAATGAAAAGCCGTACATAGAATTTTTAAATCTTGAAAAAAATGATCTCAACAATTTTCAAAATGCTCTAAATTTTTGCATTTTCATCCAAAATAGATGGTTAGCGAACATGTTCTTACTTTTTAGGCCTTCAAAAGGTATGCCAAAGCACAATCCAATCTGATCAATCTTACGAAAGTCATCGTGCCTACACGGTATGGATCAGTCGAAGTGTTTCGCAATTTTCGAGCCATATGGTTACAAAAAAAAATGAATAAAAAAAATCATCTGATGTATTCGACTTACCAATAGAATCAAACAAAGCTGCGAAGGATATGATGAGGGTAGCGATGGCGACCCTCATTATCACTAAATAGGGGAGATAAATTCTTGAAGAAGTTCCTGAAGAGTACTGATGGCGAGAGAAATAGATGCCGCGTTGGACCGTTTTTATCTAGAAGCCGTTATCTATTGTATCGTCAGCGTGAACATTCTCTCATATTCGTGGCATATCACGTGATCTCGAAGAATAAACTTATTTGTTAATATTACGTACACTGTTCCAAAATTCTTTATAAAATTCAAGGATACGGTTAGGAAATACTATAGATGTATCCACTAGGGATGTATTTATTTGTGCTCATTTTATTTGCATATTGCTTTTGTATTGGGTTTGCTATGGTTGTAATATGGGATTAATGAATCGAGGAAACGAGTTCAAATATTAATTTATTTTTAAAACACACACACGATTTATCCTCTAATTTTCAATTATTATTCTGTCATAACTAAAAACCCAAAGAAAACTTTTTTTAACCGCACTTTATTAGAAGTTTTCTAAGAAGAGATAGTTATAAACAATGATGAATTGTTTAAACAATTATTTTTAGTAAATTTTATCACTTAACTTAAAAATTAACGCTTCCTCAACAGTGAAGAAAAGTGTAGTACGAAAACTCATATAAAACACGCAGTTTTTAATTTACACAATTCTTTTATAATACTTTTTAGTCAGTTTCGAACATGAAATAAACTAGGAAATAATTAACAATAGGAAAAGAAATTCTGTCAACAAAATTTACTTTTATTTTTACCGTTTAAAATTGAGGAATTTGAGACTGATTTCTTTTAATACTGAAGTATCCTTGAATTATGATCTTGAAATAAAGAATAAATGATTTTCAACTTTCCTGCACGCTTTCAAAAATTCACCCTTTTTAATCTAAAGTGCAACAATCATTAATACCCTATTTACCCGAGGCGCATGAATATACCCCAAATGCCATATTACCTAAGTTTCATTTGACCGAAAATCAAGTTGCCGAATAATCATTTATGATAATTTTTATTTTGTCGAAGTGTCAACTCACATAACCTCTATTTATCCTAACTATCAATTATCATAATTTCTATTTTACCGAATTATCATTTGACATAATTTTCGTATTTTCGAATTTTTATTCACCATAATATTTATTCATCCTAATTTTAATTTAATCTAATTTCTGTTCAAGTCCTCGATTGATTCTTCCATAACAATCTTGTCATCTGCGAAAGCCAATCCACGCACTTTTACTGTTTCGAGATTTACACCTTCTTCGTCAATACCTTACAATATGCTAATATTCACTGTTTAAACCAATTTATATTTCCATCGTATATAAAAAAAATCCATAACTTCTTAAAATACCTCATGTAAATGAAAAACAAAGTTGATTACTCATTAAAATCTTGTACAATCGTGTTAAATCAAACTATCATAAAATGTACAATGACACTGATAAAATGTGTTTAACGTGTAAATTTAATTTGGTAATATGAGACAAATTGATAATAGTAATTGGTAATATAAAAACCTATAATTATGCTATGATTATCTTGAAAAGTAGTATGTTACATTTTATTAGTATACAAGAAAGTTATATTTTTTGATAAAATGCCGCAATGATCCAAAATTTTATAAATAAAAATCTTGTAAAATCTGTTTAAAAAAATGTATTACAAGGTTTATACGAATGTATACTTTTTTCGGTCAAATCAGGCTTTTTCATGCTAGTAATTTGTAATATAATAACTTAAAAATATGGTAAGATAATCTCGAAAGTGTAAGTGTAACTTTCTTTACATTAACTTTGTAAAAAGTGTTTATTCTGGCATAGATAGGTATAATATTGCGGGCTTTTGAATACTTGTAAATTATTATAAAAAATTGGAAAAATCATGTGCTTACAAGACTTTGTGCATCCGCCATGTTGTTTAAATTTTTCGCGAGTAAATTTTGTGTGATTTCTTGCAGAGATGAGGAGGGAGATTGCCGATCCCATACATTCAATTTCGAGTGATTTTTCGCAGCGCCCCCCCCCTGCACCTAAGCTTTTGCGAACTAAAATCAAAGCACCCCCAATGCACTTAGCCAGTTCACGAACTAAAATAGACGATATACGCTCCTACCTAAGTGGTCAAACAGGGCTGCTTTTCAGTTCGTAAACTGGCTAGGTGCATTGGGGGCGCTTTGACTAAAAAATTGTCATAAAAGAATCTGATAATTTTGCACAATTAAAAAACATTCAGGAAAAATTCGAATTCATTTAAAACATAGTTTTGAACCTGTTAAAAAATAATTTAAATATTAAAGATTTAAAAGAAAATATAGATTTTTGCAGATTTTGAAATAAATTTTTGAAACCTTTTCAAGAATTTTGAAGGGTTTCAAGAACATAAAATTTGTTTCTTAAGATTCCTGGGTAAGTTCTTAATGCTTTTTTTATTTTGGAAAATAATTTTTAAATAAAATTCAAACATATTTTAAAACATTTTAAACATTTCAAAAAATGAGACAAATACAAAATTCCGAATAAGAGTGTTAATAATTATTTTAGTCATGGTGAAAAATAGTGACGAATAAAAAAATGTGATGAATGAAAATGTAAGATTTATTCTCAATTCGTTGTCTTTTAATAGAAAATAAATCTTCTTGTTTGAAAATTTATCTTTCATATCGAAAATTTAACTACTTGGTTAAAAATTGATCTTTTCGATTGAAAATTCAACAATTTTTTAATAAATTCTTTGTTTGTTGGTTGAAAATGTAGTTACTCTTATTTAAAATATTTTTAAATTTTTTCGAAAAATAAATTTTTAAAACAAAACATCTTTCAAATTTCCCTATGATTTTTAAGAATATTCTCTTGAAACCATTCAAAATTCTTGAAAAGTTTCTAAACTTTTTCTTCGAAACCTTTGAAAATCTACATTTTGTTTTAATATTTTCGAAATCTTTTCTGGTTTAAAATTATTTTTGAATCTTTTCAACACTTTTAAATGTCTCTTAAAGTTACTCAATTGTTTTTATCAATTTTGTAACTGCAAAATTGCGATTTTTCTCTTAAAATCCCCAAAATTGTGATTATAGCCTAAAATAGCATGAAAAGAAAGGTAAGTATCAGAGGTAAGTGTACAGTTTTTAAAAAACTTCAATTTTTCAGTAAAACTCCACGAAATACGAAAAAAATGTCGGTATAAAAATTTTTCATCTCACAAATATCTACAAAATTTTCTTGAAACTATTTTTTTGTAAAAAGCATAGTTTTGGTCTTAAATGAAAAAACGTTATCATGAACAAAAATTAAATTTTTCCGATAAACTTTTTATGAAGGTGTATAGTTTTTGGTTTGATCGTCAAAAATTAAATTAAATTGGACAGAATTAAATTGATATAAAAATCCAGATCGAATTCACGGCTACTTATATTTATGAAACTGTATCTAAGAAATTGCCAATCTTTACTAAAGTAGTACGTTTTATAATTTTAGTATAGAATCAAATTATACACCTCTAAAAAATATGTGCGTTCCAAAAACGATTCTCAATCTCTTTTGGCATCGTAAGAAAGTTTCTGCAATACTTTTTTTCATATTTATATTATTCGATATACAAGGATTAAACAAAATTAGGAACTAGTTAGAAAAAATGATTAATCTTCGATTATAACATCTTACGGCTTTGTTACAAAGTTACAGTCATATTTTCATTATGTTGACATTATTCGAAATCCAATGTTTAAAAAATAAAAGAATGTAAACATTAGTGTTTAAAAAATTTACAAACTCTACCTGTCCATCTTTCGGAAATGAGAAATGTAGTATGTAATAAAATTATATACCACAAAATCTATTTTAAAAAATCGTTTTTAACTCTCTTTCAGCGAGGTTAAAAAGTTTTAATAATATTGTTATTATGTTCACATTATTCAATATACCAGGTTTTAAAAATAAATAAATGTATGAACTTGCTTTTAAGAAATTTACAATCCTTGTCAATGTCCTAAGTTTGATAAATTTAGAATACAATAAAACTATACACCTCTAACAAATGTATGTGTATTAAAAATTACAAAAAAATATTTTTGACGTTGTATATAAGTATTAGTAATAGTTTTATAACGCTTAAGTTATACTATATGCCCGGTTTCAAAAATATAAAAATATTTATCAACTTGTTTTCAAGAAATTCTTAATCTATATTTTTAATATCTTTCGGCGTTTTTGAATAGTTTTAGCAATATTTTTTTATGTTCACATAATTTGATATACCCATTTCCAAAAATAAAAAAAACATTTTTGATCTTATTTTTTTTTAAACAGATTCTTATTATCTTTCGTCTTGTATGCGTACCAAAAAAGATTTTTGATATCTTCTGGCGTTCTTGAGAAAAATCAGTAATATTTTTATCACTAATCTATATAGCGGGTTTAAAAAAAATGTACAAACTTTTTCCAACTTTTGTTATTAAGAAATTTCTAATTCTTACTTAAGTCGTAAGTTTGATAATTTTAGTATCCAATAAAAGCATACAACATCTAAAAAATGCATGTTTGCTAAAAAATATTAGTAATATCTTTTGACGTTGCTAAAAAGTATAGTAATATTTTGATTAATTTTACATTACTCCATATATAGAATTAATATATATTTATATGATATATGTACCTCGATACTGGGTGTGCGTGTGGATCATTTTATGTCGAAACCAAGTATATCTATATATCTGTATCTTTACGTTGGACATTGACCCATCCTATCATATCTCCTAGCAAAATTATTCTTTCACCCTGATCGCAAGTACTTATTGTATCATTTAAAGTGTCCCAGAAGGACTTCCCTCGGATCGCTATCAACTGGGGCGTAGTACGCTATGATGAATAATCTTCTGATTCCTACCTTCATTCTAGCCCACAACAATCTCCATTCATCGCCTGAAACTCGACCTTTACGTTTACCGTGTGTATGCATTTCGTCAATCATAGTTTCAGTTCATTCCGAGGCTATTTTATTGTTTGTATTATTCATAATTTAGATTGTACACCAAACTACCACCTTTATGTCTGCATTTTGTTTTATAAGTCAAACATCATGTCCGAGTTAAGAAGTGATTCGTCGTAGGGTGGAGAGTCATTGTTGTAACGTCAGTCCCACCAAAACTTCTTTTACAAGGTAGGAGGGGGGGAAGGAAACCGAGAGTCGCAATTGGTTGATGTTTTATGCTGTCAAAATATTCAAAAAGTACATTGAACATTTTAAACCAATTCAATTTTACTGAAAAAAAGTACTGAATTATTTTTTCTCAATTGAAGAAATTGATATGTTATAATGACTTTCAGCTACAATGTAGCAGCATAGCAGATCGGTTCGCACGCTCAATTTTAAAATTAAAAAATACAACAGTTTTGTGAGAGCAAAGTGAGATCCTCTACTACAAAAAACTGGATTTGTTAAAACAGCAAACTGGATTTGTTAAGACAGCACATTAGAGGCTAGCAAGGTTTATACTATGATAAGAGAACACATTTCTATTTTTCCTATAGCTAATCCATTTTCTACATTTGTACTAGTGAGCCTGTCATCGCCGAAGTAAATTTAATTAATTTTCAACCAAAGAATCGAATTCTGAAAAAAATTTTTAATCTTTAAATAAAAACAGAGTGTAATTTTCAACAATAAAAAAAGAATTTTCAAGAAAATTGTTCAATGTTCAATCAAAGAGTTGAGCTTTCAAAAAATTAGTTAAGTTTTCGATAAATATAGTTTAATTTTTAACAAAATATTTGAATTATTTATACCACAGAGATGAGTTCTATACCAAGAATGTTTTTTCAACAAAATAATTTAATTGTTGAGCATATATATGAATTTTTAACTAAAATGATGAATCTGCAGCCAAGAAAAAGAATTTTCAACGAATGTCAACCTTCAACCAAAAAAGATAAAGTTTTAACCTGGAAGACCAATGTTCTACAAAAAATTTGAATTTTCAACCCGCAAATATTAATTTTTAGACCAAAAGACGAACTTTCAACTAATCAAAATTTTTCCGTCTGAAAAGGAAAAGAATTCATCCAAATTGTTAATGTTTCCAGCCAAAACATGATTTTTTTCTGAAACAGTTGCATTTTCAACCTGGAAACTCGAACTTTCAACTAAAAAGTTATTTTTCAAGCAAACATTTGCTTTCCCCCAACAAACATGAATTTTCAATTAAAAAAGATCAATTTTTAACTAAAAAGTTAAAATTACATTCTAGAAAATTCTTTTTTAATAACAGAAAACAAACCTTTAACAAAATAGTTAGATTTTAATCCAAAGAGATGAATCATTAAAAAAATCAATTTTCAACAACTTTTACCCAAGTGTTCGAATAGTTCATTCTTGAAAACATCCATATGCAGCCAAAAATTGAATAGTTATGTTCTTAGTAAAAAAAAGTTAATCTTTCAATAACAAAAAATGAGTTGTCAATAAAGTAGTTATACTCTGAACCAAAAAGATGAATTTAAACAAAAATGTTAAATCTTCAACTAGGATAGTTAAATTTTCAATTAACAATACATAATTTTGAACAAAAAAAAACAAGAAATTTTCAATCGGGAAGAAGCAACTGAAAATCAAGAAATAAAAATACAAGTGTCCGTCATATTACTGTCATCAGAATTAATAAAAAATTACCCTGCTGACAAAATAGCTGTTAAATCACATGGTCTTACTCTAAAATGACTAACAATAGAAAAATTTACGTTTGGGAAGATTGAGAACATTTTTAAACAAAATATTTTGAACTGAATTTTATAATAATGTTCGAATATTTTTCTAATCAATTTATAGTGATTTGTATTTGAAATTGTTATTCTTTTTGAACTACAGGGAATTCTCAATTGATTTTAACACTTTTAGGGAAGTTTTAAAGCTTCCTCTTCGTCTTATAAAAATCATGGCATTTCAAGGACTTTTTGACTGGTTCCATGGATTAATTTAATGGTTTTCAATGAGTTTTATAATAATTTTCGAATATTTTGCTAATAAACTCATAGTGATTTGAATTTG
Source organism: Andricus grossulariae (assembly GCA_011634705.1). Taxonomy (NCBI): domain Eukaryota; kingdom Metazoa; phylum Arthropoda; class Insecta; order Hymenoptera; family Cynipidae; genus Andricus; species Andricus grossulariae. The sequence continues at coordinate 142,792,096 of JAABKJ010075445.1, forward strand.
AAATTGTTATTCTTTTTCAATTAGAGGGAATTCTCGATTGAGTTTAATGCTTTGAGGGAAGTTTCAAACCTTTTTTCTAATCTTATATCAATCATAGCCTTTTTAGGACTTTTTGACAGGTTCCAGGGATTAATTTAATTGTTTTCGATGACTTTTATAATAATTTTCGAATATTTTTCCAATCAATTTATAGCGATTTTAATTTGAAATTTTTATACTTTTGGAATGAGCGGAAATTCTCGATTGATTTTAATGGTTATGCGGAAGTTTCAAAGCTTTTTTTTCGTATTATAAAAATCATGACATTTTTAGGACTTTTTAACTGGTTCCAATGATTAATATATTGGTTCTAAATGAGTTTTATAATAATGCTCGTACATTTTTCCAATCAATATATAATGATTCGAATTTGAAATTGTCATCCTTTTTGAATTAGAGGGAATTCTCGATTGATTTTAATGCTTTGAGGAAAGTTTCAAAAACCTTTTTTTCGTCTTATAAAAATCGTGACATATTTAGGACTTTTTAACTCATTCCAGGGATTAATTTAATTGTTTTCACGGAATTTTATATGAATGTTCGAATATTTTTCTAATCGATTTTTAGTGATTTGAATTTGAAATTGTCACTCTTTTCAAATTAGAGGGAATCCTCGATTAATTTTAATGGTTTGGCGGAAGTTTTAAAGCTTTTTTTTCGTCTTATGAAAATCATGGCAATATTGAGGACTTTTTAACAGTTTCCAGGGATTAATTTAATGGTTTCCACTGAATTTTATAATAATGTTCTAATATTTTTCTAATCAATTGAGAGTGCTTTGAATTTGAAATTGTTATTCTTTTCGAATTAAAGGGGATTCTCGATTGATTTTAATGCTTTGAATGGAAGTTTCAAACCTTTTTTTTCGTCTTATAAAAATCGTGACATTTTTAGGACTTTTTAACAGGATCCAGGGATTAATTTAATGGTTTTCACTGAATTTTATAATAATGTTCAAATATTTTTATAATCAATTTATAGTGACTTGAATTTGAAATTGTTGTTCTTTTTGAATGAGAGTGAATTCTCGATTGAGTTTAATGCTTTGAGGGATGTCTCAAAGCTTTTTTTTCGTCTTATAAAAATCTTGGCATTTTAAGGACTTTTTAACAGGTTTCAGGGATTAATTTAATGGTTTCCACTGAATTTTATAATGATGTTCTAATATTTTTCTATTCAGTTTATAGTGATTTGTACTTGAAATTGTTATTTTTTTAAACTAGAGGGAATTCTCGGTTGATTTTAATGCTTTGAGGGATGTTTCAAACCTTTTTTTTCGTCTTATAAAAATCGTGGCATCTGTAGGACATTTTAACAGGATGCAGGGATTAATTTAATGGTTTTCACTGAATTTTATAGTTATGTTCGAATATTTTTCTAATTGATTTATAGTGATTTGAATTTAAAGTTGTTATTCTTTTCGAATTAGAGGGAATTCTCGATTGATTTTAATGCTTTGAGGGAAGTTTCAAACCTTCTTTTTCATCTTATAAAAATCATGGCATTTTTAGGACTTTTTGACAGGTTCCAGGGATTAATTTAATGGTTTTCACTGAATTTTATGTTCCGCAGCGTGAAGTTAGCACTCCAATTTTGAAAACTCAATATCTTTTTGAGTTTTGCCGTCCAAACGAAAAAAAATGGCTTCGAAACGCATCCTAACGACATCCAAACGATTCCATTAAACAAAAGTTGGATATTTAATTGTTGGTGTGCTGACTTCACGGACATAAGAATGGGTGGCACGCTCGAAAACGCGGAAAATTATTGTCTACGTGTCTCGTGATACCCGAATTCAGAACTTCCAAAAATTGAATTTTTGAAAATATGGTCATATAGAAAAACGCAAGACGGAAATTTTTTATATCTGCAGTTTTTTTGTCCGATAAATATTTTGAATAGTAAAAATGAAAAAGTGAAGAAAAAATTTCCCCAAATTCAATTATTTTTTAAAACATAAATCGCCAAAAATCAGCTAAATATTATTGAAACTGTTTAAAATTTGAAATGCGCACAAATTTAACCCTAGAAATGCTTAAAAAATATATAAAATAATCAAAATTGCCTATTGGTTATTATTAATTAATTGCAAATTGAGACCGATCGATAAGCACGTTTTTTTAGTTTCGGCAAAGAAAAGTATCGAAGAAACTTTAGAGTTGAAAGAACTTTCAGTGAGATTTTTCTTCCTTACTAATAATGTAATATTTCTGAAAATTTTTAGATTGATTAATCGAAAATTGACGGAAATATCCATTATGTAAAAAAGCGCGCGACGCCATCTACGATCGCAAGCGTTTCTCAACGTTCGCTTATACTCTCGCCGGTACTCACAATCAGCTATAAAGGACGCTTTCTTACATAAGGGATATTTCTGTCAATTTTTAATAAATCAATCTAAAAATGTTCAGAAATCTTACTTCAATAGTGAGAAATAAATGTCTCACTGAAAGTTCTTTCAACTCTAAAGTTATATTATATGAACATAATTTTGAAATTTCAATTTTTTTAACTGCCTTGTAGATTAAAGACAATTGCAAAAAATGTGTTAATTAAAAAATTATTGTAAACTTAATCTAAAAGTACACTTAACAAATCTTTTAATAACCAAGTTAATCACAATGCGGCGTCAATTCTCGGAAGGGCAAAATCCTGGGGAGCTAAATCCAGGTTTCACTGTATATTCAAAAAGTACTAAAAGCGAAATACTTCTTATTTGAAGACCAACACATTTCTTAATGGGATATAAATCATCATAAAAAAGTTACATTAAGCTTTATTTTATTTTTCATTTATCTCTCATTCAACACAATTTAAACATGAATAGCAATACTTTTTTTTAGATGAGATAGTAATTTGACATATTTATATAAATTATTCTCCAAGAATCTAAAAATAATATAAATGTATACTAAAGATCTCTCAATAAAAGAAATAGGTGATTCACGTATCTTCATAACAATTTTCTTGGCATATATTCCTGCGTATGCATAATTATAAAACAGAACTTATAAAAAAAATACTTATTTCGATTAGCTGCATCTTTTATATTATGTATAATGTTGCGTTATGATCAGATATTAAAATAAAAATTATTTTTTCTGTAAAAACAGATAAATTCGCTATTAGCGACCTTCAAATATTATCCGATTTATTTCTTCTTGTACGTGGCTTATTTTAGTTTGATTTACATCAGTTGATATTTTCAGATTTCTGTATTTCATATAATCATAATGTGAATTTTTGAATTGGTACGGCTTTTATTCATTGGCGGATCCGGGTGGTTCTAGATAGAGGGCCGGAAGTAAATACCCCCCCCCCCACTCAACGCAATGGGGAAAAAAATGTTGAGGCCGGAAAAATATGGTTGCCAAAACTTTTATCCTGTTATTTGTTATGAGCCTACTTAGTTACTTGTTTCCCTACTTTATAATTAGAAGTGAAATTTTACAGATTCTATTAGCCAAAGGTAAGGCAACGAAGATTAGTAGAGAATTACTAATTCGATTACTAAAGATATTTCTTAGTTCAATAGTGGAAAGAAACTAATTGCTTGATACAAATAAATTTACATAGGACTGCATAAAATGATTAAAAAAAGGTTATAATGTAAAACGTGAAAAATGTAAAAGTTAATAAAATAACACGATGGTGTAACATTCTTAACTCTATTAAAAAAATAAGAAGGTTATATTGTGAGAATGTAAACGTGAAGTAGCCTCTCTCCAATTTAAAAAAATGGCCTACAGATTGTTTAAACAAAGTTAAGCAACATCAGCATTTTTTACAATCTTAAAATGACAATAGATCAATAGGGCTTCAAATTAATTCATAATTATACACATTCAGTTCTGTTTTCGATTTTCAACATTTTTGTCGGTTAGGGATAGTCCATAAACTACGTTACCAATTTTTTTAGGGGGGAGGGTCACGATACAAAATACGATTGGGAATAGGGGGGGGGGGGGTAAGTAGAACTAGCTTTACAAACTTAGATAACATTTAGAAAGCTTCCTGATGATAAATTTTAAAAAATTCTTTTTTTCTCATTATTTAAGAAACATACCCTTTCACCCATTTTTCTCGATTTTTCGCTTAAATGCGAACTAAGTTAATAGGAACCAACAAAAAAATCAACTATTTTTGGTTGAACAGCTTACTATTATATTTTTAGTTCGCAATTCATCTTATTTGGTTAAAAATTTTACTATTTGGTTGCAAATTTTATTATATTGTTGAAAATGCAACTATTTAGTCAAAAAGTCATCGTTTTTGGTCAGAAATTCAGCGGCTTGGTTCAAAGTTGAACTAATTTGTTGAAAATTCATCTATTTTGTTGAAAATTTAATTTCAAATATTTTAAAGAAAATTTAATTTTTTGGTAAAAAATTAATTTTAAATAATTTTAATTGATTTTTTAATTGTTGAAAAATCATATTTTCGGGTTGAAAATTCAACCGTTTTGTAGATAATTCAACTAAAAATAATTCTTATAAAATTAATCTTTCGGGTCAAAAGATCATCTTTTGGGTTGAACTCTATTGTTGAAAATTCATTTTTTATGATTGATCATTTTAGCTGAATATTTATCTCTTTTGTTGGAAAATGTAAGTGTTCCATTTTTGGTTGGAAAATTAATCTTTTCTAGTTCAAAATTAATGAATTTTATTAAAAATTCTTCTTTTTCGGTCGAAAATTAATTTTTGTGGTTGAAGATTCATCCTTTTTGGCTCAATATGCAACTGTTTGATTCTAAATTAATTTAATTTAGTAACCAATTACGATTCAACAATTTGGTAGAAATTGTACTGTTCGGTTGAAAATTTAACTTTTCGTTTTAATTACAACTATTTGAAAAAAAAAATTAATTTATTGGTAAAAAATTAATTTTCTTGTTGAAAAATCATATTTTCGGGTTGAAAATTCTACTGTTCTGTAGATAATTCAACTAAAAAACATTTTTATACAATTAATCTTCCGGTTTAAAAAATCATATTTTGGGTTGAACTCTATTGTTGAAAATTTATTTTTTATGATTGATCATCTTAGTTGAATATTTATCTCTTTTGTTGAAAAATGTAACTATTCCATTTTTGGTTACAAAATTAATCTTTTCTAGTTGAAAATTCATGTATTTTATTAAAAATTCTTATTTTTTGGTCAAAAATTAATTGTTGTGGTTGAAGATTCATCCTTTTTGGTTCAAAATGCAACTGTTCGATTCTAAATTAATCTGGTTTGGCTTGCGATTCAACAATTTGGTAGTAATTAAGCTATTCGGTTAAAAATTTAACTTGAATTAATCTTCGTGGTAGAAATGTATGTTTTTGGTAGAAAATTCAACTTTTTGTTGAATAATCCATCTTTTTGGTTGAAAATGCATCTTTTTGTTTGAAAATTCATCTTTTTGGTTGAAAATTTAAATTTCGTTAAAAATTCAAATTTTGTGGACAATTCAGGTTTCTAGATGAAAATTTATCTTTTTGTGTCATAAATTAAACGGTATCATTGAAAATTCGTCCCTTTTAGAAGAGAAATTAATCTTCTTCGTGTAAATTCATGTTTTTAGTTGAAAGTTCAACTATTTGGACGAAAATTCCAATTTTTTTGAAAATTCATCTTTTTAGTTGAAAACTTTGGGTAAAAATTCAAGTTTTTTATGAATAATTCATATTTTTTGTTGAAAATGCGTCTTTTTGGTTGAAAATTCATCTTTTTGGTTAAAAATGCAAATTTTGTTGAAAATTCAAAATTTGTGGAAAATACAGGTATTTAGAAAAAAATTGGTCTTTTTGCGTCGAAAATTAAACAGTATTGTTGAAAATTCGTGCTATTTGGAAGAAAATTAATCTCCAAGGTGAACATTCATGTGTTTAGTTTTAAGTTTATTTTTTATTATTTTTTTTTTATTTTTTTTTATTTTTTTTTAATTTTATTTTCGTTTTTTTTTATTTGGACGAAAATTCAAATGTTGTCGAAAATTCATCTTTTTGGTTGACAATTCAAATTTTTCTGAAAATTCATGTGTGTAGTTGGAAATTTATCTTTTTGGTTGTAAATTCATCTTTTTCGTCGAAAATTCATCTTTTTACGTCAAAAATTAAACGGTTTTGTTGAAATTTCGTCTTTTTGGGATAGAATTAACCTTCTTGGAGAAAATTCATGTTTTTAGTTGAAAATTCAAATTTCGTTGAAAATTCATGTATCCAGATGAAAATTCATCTTTTTGCGTAAGAAATTAATCGCTATTGTTGAAAATTTGTCCCTCTTAAAAGAGAAATTAATATTCTTGGTGAAAATTCATGTTTTTAGTTGAAAGTTCAAATTTCGTTGGAAATTCAAATTCTGCTGAAAATTCATGTGCCAAGTTGAAAATTGATCTTTTTGGTTGAAAATTCAACTTCTTGGGTAATAATTCATCTGTTTTGTTGACATTACATCTTTTTGTTTGAAAATTCATCTTTTTTGATGAAAATTCAAATTTCGTTGAAAATTCAAATTTTCTTAAAAATTCGTCTTTTTGAGAGAATAATTAATATTCTTGGTGGAAACTTATCTTTTTGGTTGAAAATTCAGCTTTTTTTTTAATTTCACCTTTTTGGTTGAAAATTCAAATTTGGTTGAAAATTCATGTATCCAGATGAAAAATTTATTTTTTGCGTCAGAAATTAATCGCTATTGTTGAAAATTTGTCCCTCTTAAAAGAGAAATTAATCGCTATTGTTGAAAGTTTGTCCCTCTTAGAAGAGAAATTAATCTTCTTGGTGAAAATTTATGTTTTTAGTTGAAAGTTCAAATTTTGTTGAAAATTCAAATTTTGTTGAAAATTCATGTGTTTAGTTGAAAATTTATCTTCTTGGTTGAAAATTCAACTTTCTGGCTAATAATTCATCTGTTTTGTTGACATTGCGTCTTTTTGTTTGAAAATTCATCTACTTAGATGAATACTGAAATTTCGTTGAAAATTCAAATTTTGTTAAAAATTCGTCTTTTTGAGAGAATAATTAATATTCTTGGTGGAAATTTATCTTTTTGGTTGAAAATTCAAATTTCGTTGAAAATTCAAATTTTGTTAAAAATTCGTCATTTTGAGAGAATAATTAATATTCTTGGTGGAAATTTATCTTTTTGGTTGAAAATTCAAATTTCGTTGAAAATTCAAAAATCATTTGAAGCATCTCCTTGGAAAACTCCATCCGCTTGGCCATCGCAGCATGTGTGAAAGCATTTGATGTGTTGAGATTTTTAAAGGATGAAGTTTCAAAAAGTTCTTGAGATTTATTCTTAGTTTTTCTTGTTTTGAATGTATTGCTTGCGCTGCTTCACGTAACGAGGAACTAGGGTTATTTTGAAAGTATTCCTACACCTCTAAGATCTTTCTAATTCTCATCCTAATAAGAAGGTATTGGTTTCGTGTAAAAGGGCATAGCAGGACAAGCATGTGTTAGCTGCCCCCAGCCGAATCTGTTTGACATTTACCCTGAGTTGGTACTAATATGAGGTTCAGTTCCTTGAAAGATTATATCTGAGAAATCATTTTTATGGGAGTTATGGGGGTAAATAAAAAAATCGAAAAACATCTTTTTCTCGGGAACAGCTGAACCGATTTCGATGATAAAAAATATGTTATAGTTTTCTATGGACGGATGTTTTGAAAAAATTATGGGACATTTTAGACAGAAAAAAAAGTGGAAAAACATTTTCAAAATTTTTTTCTGATTTGGAAATTCTCAAGGCACAGTCACCGTTTCTTGCCTAAAAATATTTTGAATTATGCGGAAAAATATGTGAAAGTTTGAAATCCAAGTTTGACAAAATTAAAAATCTTCAGCCTACAACGTTAAATGCACGTCCGTTGACATATAATATGGTGTCTGCAAACTTACGCTCGTCTTATCAAATGTCTTGCGATCTCGCGGCTAAGAAAACAATTCCTCATTGTACACGGTAAGGTTTTGGTACAGGAATAGTAGTTTAGATTAGAGAAGCTACAGTCATTCGTGTTATGATTTGAAGTTCTTCCTCAGATCTCCTATTGTTTTTGCTTCTTCAGATTTAAGAAACTCAAGTCACTAGTTTTCTTATCTGATTTTGTTCCCCCGATCCCGATCTTCTTTCGTTCTATCTTCGGTTTTATTGAATGATTCCTCACAGTATAGGGAAAGGTTTTCGATGAGGAATAGTGGTTTGGATTCGAGATTCGTCATTGTTTCGAGTTGAAAACGTTACTCTTGCTTCCATTTGTTTTATCACCTGAACTTGTTCTCTTGTCGTATTCATTTGTTTTCTCATATGAAGTTGTTATCTCGATCTTTCTTTGTTTTTGTCGGCTGTCACGTTGGTTCTCACAACCTTCTTTCTTTTGTATAAGCAGCGTATAAGATTTGAGAAGCTTCAATCATTCGTTTTATCATTTGAAGTTCTTCCTCAGATCTTCTCTTGTTTTTCCCCTGTTTAAATTTGAGAAACTCAAGTCATTTGTATTCTCGCCTGATTTTGTTCCCTCAACCCCGACCTTCTTTTTTTCTATTTTCGTTTTTTTGACTGATTTCTCACAGTATAGGGAAAGGTCTTTGATGAGAAATAGTGGTTATTCTATTCATTATTCTATTGGTTATTTTATCATGAAAAATGTTTACGTCACTGAAAAATTCTAAGGATCCTAAGTGTGCTGGTTGCTGTAACTCGTTGAGCAAAATTTCTGCGCATAGGAAACGAATTTCGAATAAAGAAGAAGCGATGTTTCTTAGTTGTAAGCTCCAGTGGAGGATTGCTGTCAATGGCATCTTTTGTTCGAAATGTCGGGTTGCTTAATATAAAAAAAAACTTGTGCATGATGTTGAAAGTAAAACTTCCGAAGATCAGAGCGATTTTCCAGACTTAGCTTCTCATGATCCTGTGACAGGGTAAAATTGACATACCTGTCACTTCAATTGATATCCAAGATCCGAGATTAAGTAACTTAAAATTGTGACCAAGAGCGAAAGTCACACCTCGACCAGAAGCACTCACCGGAATAAATTGTTAATTTTCGGTTGATTGTCTGTGTTGTCCGGTTTGAGTTTATTGATTTTGGTTGGTCGGTTTGGCTTGGTTTCCTTCGTTTGGTTTGTTTCGTTTGGAATGTTTCGTTCGGGTTAGTTTGTTTGAGTTGTTTCGCTTGGTTGGACTCATTTAGGTTCATTCGTTTGGGTTAGTAAGTTTCGATCGGTTTGTTTGGGGTACCGAGTTTGCGTTTGTTGGTTTAGGTTGGTTGGCTTGCCTTGGTCGGCTTGGTTTGGTTGATTTAGGTTGGTTTGTATTGGTTTATTTGGGTTGGTTGGTTTTGATTAGTTTGTGTTGGTTGGTTTGTTTGAATTTGTCAGTTGGGTTGCGTGGGTAGGATGGGTTTGATGGTTTTAGATGTTTCCTTTGTATTGGTTCGTTAGTGTTGACTCGATTGGGCATTCTCTCTTGCGTTAGTTTTTTTGGATTGGCTGTTTCGGTGGTTCGTTCGGTTTCGTTCGTTTGAGATAGCTCGGGTTGATTAATTCAGGTGGATGGGATCAATTTGGTTAATTCGGATTGGTTAGTTTGGTTCTGTTTGTTTGTGTTCGGTCGTTCATCTGGATTGATTTGTTGGGGTTATTCGTTTGAGTTGGTTTATTTAGTTTGGTTCGTTTGGGTTGGTAAGTATCGGTTGGTTGTTAGGATGGGCCAGTTTGGGTAGATTGTTTTGGGTGGTCGGTTTTCGTTGGTTGGTTTGGTTTCGTTCCTTTGGTTTAGTTCATTTAGGTTCGTTCGTTTGGGTTGGTAAGTTTCGATTGGTTTGTTTGGGCTGGCTGGTTTGAGTTGGTTGGTTGGAGTGTGTTGGTTTGGGTCGGTTGGCTTAGGTTAGTTGGCTTGGGTTGTTCGGCTTGGTTTGGTTGATTTCGGTTGAGTTGGGTTAGTTTTTTTGGGTTGGCTGGATTTGATTAGTTTGTGTTGGTTGATTTGTTTGGGTTTGACAGTTGAGTTGCGTGGGCAAGATGGGTTTCATGGTTTTGGTTACTTCCTTTGAGTTGTTTCGTTAGTGTTGGCTCGATGGGGCATCCTCGCTTGCGCTAATTTTTTTTGGGTTAGTTCATTCAGGGTGTTTTATTCAGTTTGCATCGTTTGGATTTGTTTGGGTTGGTTAGTTTGGTTCGGTTTGTTTTTTGTTCGATCGTTTGGGTTGGTTTGTTTGGTTCACTTGGGTTCGTTCATTTGGTTTGGTTCGCTCGTTGGTGATGGTTCGTTCGGGTAAATTCGTTCGGGTTGGTTCATATGGTTTGGTTCATTTGTTTTGATTCATTTGGGTTGGTGTGTTTCGGTTGATTGTTAGGTTTGGCCGGTTTGGTTTAATTGTTTTAGGTTGGGTGGCTTGTTTGGGTTAGTTGGTTGGTTTGGTTTCATTCTTTTGGTTTGGTTTGTTTGGAATGTTTCGTTCGGGTTAGTTCGTTTGGGATGTTTCGCTTGGTTTGGTCATCAAGGTTCGTTCCTTTGGGTTGGTAAGTTTCGATTAGTTTGTTTGGGTTACTGGTTTGTGTTAGTTTTTTGGAGTGTATTGGTTTAGTTCGGTTGGTTGGCTTGAGTTGGGCGGTTTAGTTTAGTTGATTTTAGTTGGTTTGGATCGGTTAGTTCGAATTGATTTATTTTGATTAGTTTTGATTAGTTTGTGTGTTGATTTGTTCTGTTTTGTTTGTTGGTTTGCGTGTGTTGGATGGGTTTGATGTTTTTGGTTTCTTCCTTTAAGTTGGTTCGTTTCTGCTATTTGTTTGGGTATGCTCGCTTGCGTTAATTTTCTTGAGTTGGTTCATTCGGGGTGGTTCGTTTGGTTTGGTTCGTTTAGGTTCGTTCAGATTGGTTCGATAGGATAGATTGGTTCAATTTGGTTCGTAATTAGAATTCTCTAAAATTAAAATAAATTCTCTAGAATTGAAAGTTAATTTGCTAAAATTGAAGTAGAATTCCCTAAAATTGAAGTAGAAATTCTTTAGAATTCAATTAGTATTATCTAGAATTGAAACAGATTTCTTGAAAATTGAAATAGAATCCTTTAAATTTGTAATAGAATAATTCAGAATTCTCTTGAAATGAAACAGAATTCTGTAGAATTGAAAGTGACTCTTCTAAAATTGAAGTAGAATTCTCTAGAATTAAAGGAGAAATCTTCATAACTGAAATTGAATCCTCTCGATTTCAGTTAGAATTTCCTAGGGAAGAAATTTTCTCTAGAATTCAAACAGAATTGAAATAATATTCTCTAGAATTCAAATAGAATTGAAATAGAATTCTCTAAGATTGAAGTAGAATTCTCTAGAATTAAAATAAAATCCTCTAGAATTGAAATGGAATTATCTAGAATTGAAATAGAATTCTCTAGAATTGAAATAAAATCCTCTAGAATTGAAATAGAATTCTCTAGAATTGAAATGGAATTCTCTAGAATTGAAATAAAATTCTCTAGAATTGAGATGGAATTCTCTATAATGGAAATATAATTCTATGAATTTGAAGTAGAATTCTCTAGACTTTGGAAGGAATAATCTAGATTTGTAATAAAATACATCAGAATTCTTTATAACTGAAATGGAATTCTTTAGAATTTAAATAGAATTCTCTATAATGGAAATATAATTCTATGAATTTGAAGTAGAATTCTCTAGAATTTGAATAGAATTCTCTATAATTTGAATGAAATTATCGAGAATTTCAAAGGTATCCTCTAGAATTGAAATAAAATGATCTAGAACTGAAATGGAATTATCTAGACTTGTAATAAAATACCTCAGAATTCTTTATAACTGAAATGGAATTCTTTAGAGTTTAAATAGAATTCTCTAGAATTGAAACAGAATTCACTGTAATTGAAATGGAACTATCTAGAATTTGAATAGAATTCTTTAGAATTGAAAAGAATTCTCTAGAATTGAAATGGAATTCTCTGGAATTAAAATAAAATTCTCTAGAATGGAGATGGAATTCTCTGGAATTGAAATATAATTCTCTGAAAGTGAAGTGAATTTTCTAGAATTAAAATAAAATTCTTGAACATTTGAGTACATTCTCTAGAATTGAGATGGAATTCTCTACAATAGAAATCAAATTCTCTAGAATTGAGATGAAATTCTCTAGAATAGAAATCAAATTCTCTAGAATTGAGGTGGAATTCTCTATAATGGAAATATAATTCTATGAATGTGAAGTAGAATTCTCTAGAATTTGAATAGAATTCTCTATAATTTAAATGGAATCTAGAATTTCAATAGAGTTCTCTAAAATTGAAATGGAATTATCTAGAATTGGAATAGAATTATCTAGAATTGATATAGAATTCTCTAGAATTGAAATAAAAGTCTCTAGAATTGAGATGGAACGCTCTAGAATTAAAACATAATTCTATGAAAGTGAAGTAGAATTCTCTAGAATTTGAATAGAATTCTCTATAATTTAAATGAATTATCTAGAATTTGAATAGAATTCTCTAGAATTGAAATGGAATTCACTAGATTTTGAATAGAATTCTCTAAAACTGAAATAGAATTCTCTATAAACGAAATGGAATTATCTAGATTTATAATAAAATACATCAGAATTCTCTATAATTGAAATGGAATGATCAAGAATTGAAATAGCATTCTCTATAATTGAAATGGAATTATCTATAATTGAAATAGAATTCTCTAGAATTGAAATAGAATTCTCTAGAATTGAACTAGAATTCTCTAGAATTAAAATAAAATTCACTAGAATTGAAATTGCATCCGGAAGCGGTCTTGGAGGAACCCCTGGAGGTGGTCTTGGAGAAACCTCAGGAGGAGGTCTTGGTGGAATCTCAGGAGGCGGTCTCGGAAAAACTTCCGGAAGCGTTCTTGAAGAAACATCAGGAGGAGGTCTTGGTGGAATCTCAGGAGGCGGTCTTGGAAAAACTTCCGCTGAAAATTCTTTTCTTGTTGTGTCTAAAAATTAATAATTTTTTTTAAACTGAAGATGTAACTGTTCCAGTTGGATATTCCATCATTTTAGTTAAAAATTCATCTCTTCCGTTGAATATTAATTTTTTAATTAAAAATTGAACTATTTAATTTTTTGTTCAAAAATTATCTCTTTTAATCGAAGATCCGTCTTTTTTTGTATAAATTAATGTTCTTGGTTGAAAATTCAACTTTTTCGTCAAAAATTCAGTTATTCTGGTTAAAGATTCATCATTTTGGTTGAAAATTCATTCCGTTGGTTGAACATTTTTTTTAACTGGAAATTTAACTATTCATTCTGGAACCAATAATTTTCATAATTTTTCTGGTAACTTTCCAGACTTTTTTTGTAAATTTCAAGATATTTCTGGTAATTTTTAAGGATTTAATTTCCTACATTACAGAACATAATTTTCCTACATTTCTTGAGAAAATTTAAGATTTTTGAAAATTTCTTCTGTGGAAAAAGAATCTAGCAACTTTTTAAGAAAATTTTTGTATTTTAAAGAGCTTTCAAAATTTATAAAATATTAAACAAATATGTATTTATAAATTTTATAATATATTAGGATAATTTTAATTCAGTTTAAAAGATATTAAGGTCTTTCAGAAGCTTAGAAGAAATTTTAATATATTTTATAAACTTTGGATATCTTTTGAAATTTTTAAAAATATTTGTTGAAAATTAATTTTCAAAAATGAATATAATTTTGAATTTTGCTAGGAATCTAGAGAAAATTTTATTACTCTCCTAAAACATCTCAAAATTCTTAAAAAGCTTTTTTTCGAAATATTAAAAAATCAAGATTTCTAAATATGTCTTAAACATACACGAATGCTTTCAAAAAAATTTTAATTTTGAAAAATCGCAACATTTTTCTGTAAAATCTTTTAAGTTCTTTTACGAAATTTTAGAAAGGGTTCTACAATCTTTTTCAATTATCCCTTGGAATTGATTATCTAATATAAAAAAATCATTTGAAATTGTTCCATGAATCTGAGGAAATTTTTATTATTCTTTTAATAATTTTCAAAATTCTTGAATATCTTCCAAATTTGTTTACGAATTACTAGTCTAAAAATTAAACTCTTTTATTGAAGATTAATTTTTTGTATAAAAACTCATAATTTTAATTGAAAATTCATCTCTTTACTTGAAAAATGTGCTATTTTGTTGAAAATTCTTTTTTTCTTTGGCTGAAAATAAATTTTCTTTTCAGAGAATGTAAATATTCCAATTTATTTTTTTTGAAACTTTGTCTTTCTTGGTAGCAATTAATCTTTTTGGTTATAAAACATATAAATAAAAAAATAGAAAATTTGTATTTTTTTTGTTTCTTGAAAAATAATCTATAGCTGAAAATTTTACTATTTCACCCTGGGTTCAAAACTAATTTTTTTTAGTTCAAAGTTCAACAATTTGGTTGAAAATTAATCTTTTTTAGTAGAAAATTCATATATTTGTTTGAGAATTAATGAATTTAGTTGAAAAATCGTCTTTTTTGGTAGAAAATTATTCGTTTTGATTGAAAATTCTACTGTTTCATTGAAAATTCATCTATTTGGTTGAAAGTATATTTTTGAACTGGAAAATATGAATTTCCAAAAAAAAAGGTTAAATTTTTAATAAAGAGATAAATTTTGAACTAAAATTATGGGTTAATATTATACGAAAAGAGTTGAATTTTTAGCCCGAAGAGACGAATTTTTAACAAAACAGTTGAATTTGCAACAGAAAAAATATGTCCTTTTAAGAAATTTGTTAAATTTTCAACCAAGTAATAAAATTTATAACTGAAAAGATAATCTTCAGGAGAAAATTTTTGCGAATTTGCAAAAATTACGTACGACGAATCATGAACTGGTTTGTTAAAAATTAATTTTTTTTTAGTTGAACTATTTTTTTGAAAATTTGTTGTTTTTTGTAGTTGGGAATTCAAGTTTCCCACTTTTTGTAGAAAATTTATCTTTTTAGTTAAAAATTCAATTGTTGGGTTGAAAATTGATGTACTTTGTTGAAAATTGTTTTTTTTTTAGCAGAAATTTAAACTTTTTTGTTAAAAATTTGGTGAAAACTAAGTTGCTTTTAAATGCATCTTTTTTGTTAAAATTAACTGTTCTAAATTAATATTTTTAATGTTTCGTTTGATATATCATCTTTTTCATTTTTCGTTGGAAATTCTTTTTTTAAAGTAAAAATCAACTTTTTCAACCAGAAATTTAATTATTCCATTCTTGGTAGAAAATTGATCTTTTCCAGTTGAAAATTCAACTATTTGGCTAAAAATGTATGTATTTTGTCAAAAATTCGTCCTTGGTTGAAAATTCAAGTGTTTGGTTGATAATTTATGTTTAAGTTGAAAATTTGACTACTTTGTTGAATTTTTTTTCTTTGAAAATTAATTTTTTAACAGAAAATTTAACAGATCGGTTGAAAATCCAATTGTTTGATTTCACTTATTTGGTAGAAAATTCAACTGTTTTGTAGAAAATTTGTTTTTTTTTGTTGTTGTTGAAAATTAATTTTTTGTGAGAAAAATTTAACTATTACATTTTTGGTGAAAAATCGATATTTTTTAATGTGAAAATTCAACTATTTGGTTCAAAATTGATCAATTTTGTTAAAAATTCATCGTTTTTAGTAGAAAATCAATTTTTTTGGTTGAAAATTCAACTTTTTTTTTAAAGTTGATGTATTTTGATAAAAATTCGTCTTTTTTAGTAGAAAATTAATCTTTTCGGTTGAAAATTCAAGTGTTTGGTTGATTATTTATGTATTTTTTTGAAATTTTACTGTTGCAGATAATCAATTTTTTGTGGTTAAAAATGCCATTTCTTGCTTGAAAATTTTACTGATTTTGATTTAAAATAAAAATATTTTTTAACCTAAATATTAACTATCAAATTTTTCGTTGAATATTCAACTACTTTGTTGACAATTTTTTGTTGTTAAAAATTAGTTTCTTGACCGAAAATTTAACAGTTCGGTTGAAAATCTAACTGTTTGGTTTCAATTATTTGGTAGAAAATTGAACTGTCTTGTGAAAAATTTGTTTTTTTGTTGTTGTTGTTGAAAATTAATTTTTTTTAAGAAAAATTTAACTATTACATTCTCTGTGAGAAATGGTTCTTTTTTAGCGTAAAAATTCATCGTTTTTAGTGGCAAATCAATCTTTTTGGTTTAAATTGAACTATTTGGTTTAAAGTTGATGTATTTTGTTGCGAATTCGTCTTTTTGGTAGAAAATTAATTTTTTTTAGTTAAAAATTCCTCTTCTTGGTTGAAAATTTAACTATTTAGTTACAACTTCAACTGTTTCCTAGAAAGCTCATCTTTTTGACATGAAAATTCAATTACCTTACGAAAAATTACCTTAATTAATTATTTAATTACTGGTTACCTTAATTAGCTTACCATACATTTTTCATTTTGTATTTTTTTTCGTTTTACAGAAGAAAAAAATTATTTTTGACTATCTCAAAACAGCTACCTTTTTTTCGTTGTAATTTTCAGGAGTGATAGATACCTGACTTGCCTGAAAAAGATGTATTTTTTCACACCGGGGTCATCGGTTTAATCTCGTGTCCTCGAAAAACCCACTCTAGGTACCCTAAAGTACGGTAAGCACCGACCTTCCCAGAAGGAGGTGTGTTTTTTATACCTGGGTCATTGGTTCAATTTTGTTTGCTCTAAGAAGCCACTCTAGGTAACCTAAAGTAAGTAAACCCCAGACTTCCCTGAAGAAGATGTGTTTTTTATACCTGTGTCATTGGTTATATCTCGTTTCCTCGAGGAGCCCACTGAGGAACCTTAAAATAATGTAAAAACCAGACTTGCCCGAAAAAGATGTGTTTTTCACACCAGGGGCACTGTTTCAATCTCGTGATCTCATAGAACCCACTCTAGGTACCCTAGAGTACGGTAAGCCCCAGACTTCCCTGAAGAAGATGTGTTTTGTATACCTGGGTCATTGGTTCTATCGCGTTTCATTGAGGAGCCCACTCAGGAACCTTGAAATACTACAAAAACCTGACATGCCCGAAAAAGATGTGTTTTTTCACACCGCGGGCATCGGTTCAACCTCGTGTCCTCGAGGAACCCTCTCTAGGTACCCTAAAGTACGCCAAACCCCAGACTTCCCTGGAGAATATGTGTTTTTTATACCTGGGCCATTGGTTCAATCACGTTTCCTCGAGGAGTCCACTCAGGAACCTTAAAATGCTGTAAAAGTCAGACTTCCCTGAAGAAGATTTGTTTTTTATACCTGGATCATTGGTTCTATCTCGTTTCCTCGAGGAGCTCACTCAGGAACGTTAAAACACTGTAAAAACCTGACTTGCCTGAAAAAGATGTATTTTTTCACACCGGGGGCATCGGTTTAATCTCCTGTCCTGGAAAACCCAAGTTAGGTACCCTAAAGTACGGTAAACCCCAGACTTCCCTGAAGGAGATGTGTTTTTTATACCTGGGTCATTGGTTCAATTTCGTTTCCTCTAAAAAACCACTCTAGGTACCCTGAAGTAGGTAAACCCCAGACTTCTCTGAAGAAGATGAGTTTTTTATACCTGTGTCATTGGTTATATCTCGTTTCCTCGAGGAGCACACTGAGGAACCTTAAAATAATTTAAAAACCAGACTTGCCCGAAAAAGATGTGTTTTTCACACCGGGGGCACTGGTTCAATCTCGTGTTCTCATAGAACCCACTCTAGGTACCCTAGAGTACGGTGAGCCCCAGACTTCCCTGAAGAAGATGTGTTTTTTCTACCTGGGACAATGGTTCAATTTCGTTTCCTCTAAGAACCCACTCTATGTGAACTAAAACATGGTAAACCCCAGACTTCCCTGAAGAAGATGTGTTTTTTATGCCTGGGTCATTGGTTATATCGCGTTTCCTCGAGGAGCCCACTGGGGAAAGTTAAAATACTGTAAAAACCTGACTTGCCCGAAAAAGATGTGTTTTTTCACACCGGGGGCATCGGTTCAATCTCGTGTCCTCGAAGAACCCAATCTAGGTACCCTAATGTACGGTAAACCACAGACCTTCCTGAAGAAGATGTGTTTTTTGTACCTGGGTCATTGGTTCTATCTAGTTTCCTCGAGCAGCTCACTCAGGAACGTTAAAGTACTGTAAAAACCTGACTTGCCTGAAAAAGATGTATTTTTTCACACCCGGGGCATCGGTTTAATCTCGTGTCCTCGACAAACCCACTCTAGGTACCCTAAAGTACGGTAAACACCGGCCTTCCCTGGAGGAGATGTGTTTTTTATATCTGGGTCATTGGTTCAATTTCGTTTCCTCTAAGAACCCACTCTAGGTACACTAAAGTACGGTAAACCCCAGCCTTCCCTGAAGAAGATGTGTTTTTTATACCTGGGTCATTGGTTCTATAAACATGTAGTAATGCTGGCTTCAGGTCACCCTGGTATGTGAAACTCGGAAACTGTTAGTGTTATCAAATTCTTCTTTGCGCAGGAATTTAGTGCTTATTTAGTGCTAATATATGCCGTGAAAATTTAATTTTGTGCACGGTAATTTTGGCCAAAAACATATAATGCTGGCTTGAGGCGACTCTAGTATGTTAAATTCAGAAACTATTAGTGCTGTATCAAATTCTACTTCGCACAGGAATTTAGTGCTTATTTAGTGCTAATATATGCCGAAAAAATTAAATTTTGTGCCCGGTAATGTTAGTCAAAAACATGTATAAATGCTGGCTTCAGGTGACTCGGGTATGTGAAACTCGAAAACTATTAGTGGTATCAAATTCTACTTTGCACATAAATTTAGTGCTTTTTGGTGCTAATATATGCCGCTAAAATTAAATTTTGTGCCCGGTAATTTTTAGTCAAAAACATATAGTAATGCTGGCCACTAATAGTTTCCGAGTTTCACATACCAGAGTCACCTGAAGCCAGCAATACATGTCTTTGACTTAAATTACCGGGTACAATATTTAATTTTTGCGGCATATATTAGCACTAAATAAGCACTAAATTCCTGCGGGAAGAAAAATTTGATATCTCTAATAGTTTCCCAGTTTCGCATAGGGTAGTTGTGGCTTTAGCTGAAGCTGGCATTACTACATGTTTTTTTCCAAAATTACCGGGCACAAAATTTAATTTTTGCGGCATATATTAGCACTAAATAAGCACTGAATTTCTGCGCAAAGAAAAATTTGATATCTCTAATAGTTTCCCAGTTTCGCCTAGGGAAGTTGTGGCTTCAGCTGAAGCTGGCATTACTACATGTTTTTGGCCAAAATTACCGGGCACAAAATTTAATTTTTGCGGAATATATTAACAGTAAATGAGCACTAAATTCCTGCGCGAAGAAAAATTTGACATCTCTAATAGTTTCCCAGTTTCGCATAGGGTAGTTGTGGCTTTAGCTGAAGCTGGCATTACTACATGTTTTTGACCAAAATTACGGGGCACAAAATTTAATATATGCGGCATATATTAGCACTAAATAAGCACTAAATTTCTGCGCAAAGAAAAATTTGATATCTCTAATAGTTTCCCAGTTTCGCATACCAGGGTGACCTGAAGCCAGCATTACTACATTTTTTCGAATAAAATTACCGAGAACAAAATTTAATTTTTGCTGCATATATTAGCACTAAATGAGCACTAAATTCCTGCGCAAACAAAAATTTGATATCTCTAATAGTTTCCCAGTTTCGCATAGGGTAGTTGTGGCTTCAGCTGAAGCTGGCATTACTACGTGTTTTTGACCAAAATTACCGAGCACAAAATTTTATTTTTGCGGCATATATTAGCACTAAATAAGCACTAAATTCCTGCGCAAAGAAAAATTTGATATCTCTAATAGTTTTCGAGTTTCACATACCAGGGTGACCTGAAGCCGGCATTACTACATGTTTTTTTACTAAAATTGCCAGGCACAAAATTTAATTTTTTCGGCATATATTAGCACTAAATAAGCACTAAATTCCTGCGTAAAGAAGAATTTGGTACCACCAATAGTTTCCGAATTTCACATACCATAGTCACCCGAAGCCAGCAGTACTACATGTTTTTGACTAATATTACCGGGCACAAAATTTAATTTTTGCAGCATATGTTAACACTATATAAGCACTAAATTCCTGCACAAAGAAGAATTTGATACCACTGATAGTTTTCGACTTTCATATACCAGGGTGACCTGAAGCTGTCATTACTACATGTTTTTGACCAAAATTACCGGGCACAAAATTTAATTTTTGCGGCATATATTAGCACTAAATAAGCACTATTTGGTTGAAAATTCATCTTTCTTAATTAAAAATTAATTTTTTTGTAGAAAATTCAACTTTTCCGGTTTAATAGCGAACACTTTTCTTAAAAATTAGACTTTTCAGCGTGAAAAATCACTTTTTGGTCTTAGTTGAAAGAAAAAAAATTTTTGTTAAACATGTGCTTTTTTAAAATTCACCTCTTTGTTTAAAAATTTAACTATTTTGTTAAAACTTTTGATTTTTTTGATGAAATTTTTAAATCTAAAAATGTAATTATTTTATTTCTGGTAGAAAAATGATCTTTTACGTTTTGTTTTAATTCATAATATAAATGAATTGAAGTGATAATTAATAAATTAATATAGTAGATTGAGAATTTGAATTTCTTTGTTGAAAATCCATTTGGTAAATAAAAATTCAACTATTTTATTGAAAGTTTACTTATTTGGTTAAAAATTGTAATACTTTGATAAAGTCATCTTTCTTGGTCAAATAATTACCTGTTTTGTTGAAAAATGGTCCTTTTCAAAGAAAATTGACATCTTGTTGTAGAAAAATCATCCTTTTTGGTTAAAATTCAAATAGATTTTAGAAGTTCTTCCTTTTGGATTAAAAACTCATCTTTTATGGCTGACGAGTCATCTTTCTGTGTTTTAAATTCTTTTGCCTTGGTTAAAAAATTTTTTACCAAAAAGGACAAATGTTAATTTTCAAGCAAATAGTTGATTTGTCAAGCCAAAAGAATAATTTTTTTTAGAAAAACGTTCAATTTTTAACAAAACAAATTAACTTCCGTCAGAGGAAGATGACTTTCTATTAAAAAAAATGAATTTTCAATGCAAGAGTCAAAGGTCAAACTAAAAAGATTAATGTTAATTAAAAGAGTTGAATTTTTGGCCAAACTAGATTACTTTATAACAGAATAATTGAATTCTCAACAAAATAGATACATTTCAAACAACACTATAAATTGGATTTTTAACCAAATCGAATTTTCAAACAAAAAATAAATAACCTTAACAAAAAGAAAAAGCTTAGTTTGATTTTCCATTTTCATTTTGAAAGACGAATATTCTATAAACACAAAATATAAATCTGAAATACAAATTTTTAACCTAATTGTAGAATTTCTAACAAAGATAGAATAATTTTGAACGAGAAATAGGAATTTCTTATTTTTCCCATTCATAAGTTTTAATTTTGCAATTAAAATTCAAATTGTTGAGTTTTGAAAATTATATCAAACAGTATGGTAACTGAGAATTTTTGAATGATTTAAATATTTTTTAAATAATTACAGTTGAAGTATCTTGTTAAAAATTTAATTTTGTGATTGCACATACATCTCTTTGGTTGAAAATTTAACTATTTTCTTAAAAATCCCTCAACTTTTTTGTTAAAAGTTAATTTTTTTCAACGCAAAATCATAAACTTATTGTATTTGATTGAAAAGTCGAGTTTTTATAGAAAATTATTGTTTTTGGTGAAAAGATCATCTTTTGCTTACAAGATGAACTATTTGGTTGAATGTTCAACTCCTTTGTTGAGAATAAATTTTTTTGTTGAAAATTATTCTCTTCGATTCAAAATTTAATTTTTGTTCTTGAAAATTAGTGCATTGTTGTTGTTTAGAATAGGTTTTTTAACTAAAAATGGAGCTCAGCAGAATTTAAATGTTTAGCTGAATGACGAAAAATGAGAACTTTCTAAAACAAAGGAATCAGATAAATTTAATAGTTGATTGCGATCAACAATTTAAGTTAAAAGAATCTGCGCGACTGTTGGTTCTCGCGCTTCGCGCTTGATGGTGTGTTTACCTCGCGCTACGCGCTCGGTCTTTGCATTCCCCCCACATTTGCGCCCAGACCTTTTAAAATTAATATTTCTCAAAAATTGATTGCAGAACAAAAATAAATACTATCGACCCTAATGCCAATTGAAAAAGTCTTCTTTACAGCAATGAATGAACATTGATGTGCACGCGATCCGCATTACCGAAAAATTGTTGCCTCGTTCTACTTTCGTCTTTTATCCATTCTCATTACATGATGAAAAACAATAATAGGTTAAGATAGTTAAAATGTTAATAGAAGCATGAAATACACAATACGCCTTTCTTACAGTGTGTTATTTCAATTTTCAATGACTTGTGCCGACAAGCCCAACGATATAAAAATTTAATTTTTGATAAGAAGTATACTTAAGGTTAAGTCGAGTTAAGTTAACACAGAAAAAACTGGTAGTAAGAAATGTTGCAGGTAATGTGACAAGTGGGGTAATCGTCAGCAGGGTAACTGCGACTGGGATAAACTCACCGTGGTGAATCGCGGATATCTCTGGCGAACTCCGCTAGAGGCAGCACGTTACAGGCCTACGATACAACCACGGAAGGTTTACCTCAGTTGGGAGTAGTCAGCTGACTATTACCCTGATTGAACGATTACTCGCAACACATCGTACCCCCAGTTTTTTCTGTGATTTCTTGAAAGTTTTATAAATTCCTAAATTGTTAAAATTCAGGAAGAAAGATTTTTAGTTCTAACTCATTAAAAAAAATTACTTGTAAGACATATAAGGAGATTAAAACAATTGATTTAAGAATTACATAATTGCGATCAATCTGAGTCAGGCTGATGAATAGAATCGATGAACGATCCCTACATTCCCTGAATATCGATGTCTCTCTCGATTTACTCCCACGACCCCGCAATGGGTTTGCGAGCATTCACCACGAGCAAGCGTCTTAACCTCAAGAAATGGCAAGGTATTATTATTAATTATGCAAATCACCTTCTACGATTCGTCACGCTATCCACAGCGTGCCCCTTACTTAGGTCGTTCTAAACAGCAGGAAAAATAGAGTAGAAAAAGAGAAATGAAATTGAAAAATTAAGTCTTCAGTGCCAATAGTTGGAATACTCATTTCCAAACTTGTTTTATAACACAAATTTACATATCGATTTTCCTGATAATTCAAGTATACTTTTGGAATCTTGACTTCACAGACAACCCCTCAGCTAACGGTCGAAGAACGGTAATCAACGTAAAGTACTGTCCACATAAGTATGCCGAAAAACGATCTACGACAAACAGTGTCGTAAGACGTTTTTTCTTGGTTGTAGAATGTAAAATTACGTATTTCAGCTCCATTTACAAAGGCAATAATCAGATGCATCAGCCGTGACAATGCCAACAAGAAAAATTGTTCTTTTGATGAACGTCCTATTGAAATCCTTAAAATTTCGAAGAATTTGTTCCTGGCTTTTTATTTGTAAAATTTTGTTAACACGTTTGGTTGGATTGTTATTTCCGGTCAAGATAGGTGAATAGTGTGATTTTCACGGAAGCCTAAACGTCGATGGATTTTCATTGTTGAAAAAACAACAAAAACGGATTTTTACTAGGTGGATCCGTCAAGTGATTTGTTCGAAGTATCGAAATTTTTTTTTTTTTCTAGTTTGACTGGACTATAAGCTGACATCGTGGAAACTACACTGTAAAAAAAAAATTCCGTTAATTTTACCACGTTCAGAGTAGGTCCGATTATTACCTGCTCCCAAAGTAACGTTTTCACTGACAATAACGAATATCCACTTTTAGTATGGAATTCAACTTTTAGGTTACTCAAGTTTCCAGACAGAATCTGTAAAATTACAATGCTTTATGAAAATTATGAATTTGAAGGTGATGGCATTCTAACCAAAAATATTCGTGTTTTTATTCAACATGGTAACTTTAGCATCTACATAATCATTAAATATCTCAAGACTTCATTACAGTTTTGGAAGCTTTCTTCAAGGTGTCAATTTTTGCAAGCCGAAATTAACTCAAACCTTCTAATAGCCGTCGAAAGCGAATCGTGAAGTGGGGGCCGAAAAATCCCACGTTCTGGAGACGCTGTGGTATATCACACTTATAGCCACGTCTCACAACCGTGTAATGAGTGGTCACAGGACACGATGAAATCACAACGACAGGCCAGCGAAACCCTTGTGTGTCTTGAGGACTCGAAGCGACCCGAGGATGACAGCTTTCTGCATCCATCTCGCAAGTTCCTTGGCATGTTTTTAGCACGCGGGTATGGCTTTAGGTTACGAACCATTAGTGATAGTTTCGTAACTCCAAGAGCACCGATCTCAGGGACAATTACATTCACCGAATATTTTGGATACAGTCATTGCAGCTCCCTTTTAAGGTCTTGGTACTTTTCCTCCTTTTCTTTCTCCTTGGCAGTGATGTTGTATTCGGATGGAGGCGAAAATTCGATCACGAATATAATTCGTTTCTCGAAGTATTGGAGAACAATTTCAGGCCTCGAGTGAGCAACGGAGACTGCTGTCTATATATATAATAAAATATGTGATGTTGATTCTATATATTTATACTCCATCAATTTTCACTATAGAGCAGCAAAAAATATAAGGTAGAATATAACAATTGTCATTAATATGTGCAGTTACTTTGTGAAATTAAAAATATAGTCTTCAACATAACATACATATCTTTTTATGCAGCTATAAACTCACGATCGATGAGAAAAAGACACCAAACAAAACAAACCTAGCGGTTAACTGTTTAGAGTGTGATGAATGAAACACAGAATAAAACTGTGAATACCGAAGAGAAAATAGCACGCACACACATCGAGGGACTAGAGTCACAGCACAGAAAAAATACAAATTGTTGAGAAGAGTCGGGAAATCATGTGAAATGAAGCAAAACGAGACGAGGCCGTGGGACAAGATATCGCGAAGACGCTCGTGGTGTTACGTCTCCAGTGCTGTTGTCGATTTGAAGACCGCTAATGTAGAACATCCTCTGGATAGACCTTTTTCTTTAAGAAAACGATTCTGCGCAAGCGCGAAAAATATATAGCACTTCCTTGAATTTCGTACAATTGTTCCCTGAAACGTATGTGACAATAGTGAATATTAACAAAAATAAAATATTTCGAGCAATTAGAAGTTAAAACACTTCCCACCAAAAAATTTTTGATTTACCAGTATGAAATCCATTAAAACGAGGAAAAGTTGGTGCGACCAAGAAGTGCTGTTTTAGAAATTGTAATAGTGACAGTCGCGGCGCAAGTCGTACTTGGAATGTAACTATTATTTTATTTCCAAAACCCTGTTTTAAAATTTCGAAAGGGTAACATTCTCGATGATGCACGTGCATCGTCGGGAATACTTAAAATGCATATTCAAAATTGCGCGGAATGCAGTGAAAGTGATGTGTGGGTGAGGTTATGTGCGCGCAGGGAAGTGTCTTTGTTTACATTCTTCATGCAGGAAATCCTGCGTAAAGTCCTTTAGTTTGTGTACTGATGAAAAAAAAGTACCCGGGATTCCATATTTGCAAGATCGAATCCTAGAGATTGCCGGAAGGTTTCGCTCTTGATGAGAACTTTTTCGAAGAAATTTTCAAACGATCCCGAAGGGAGCGGACGGAGATCCGAACGTGTTAGGGTTTGATCTCACTTTCAGCTCTTTGGAGTTTAACTCTCAGTCCATGCTATATAAATCCCAACTCGTGAGATTCTGATTTCGAAATCTGAATAAAAGCTACTTAAAATAACTTTATCAATTTATCAGTTTTTTTATCAATTTCCTACTGCAATTTTGAGTTCGGATTCGGATTCAGCGCATCAAAATCCTTCGGAAATGTTTGGTCTGCTTTCTGGCTTTTGACTATTGTCAAATTTCGTCGGCCTGTGTAATTATCACACGACGCACATTTCCAAGACTATATTAAATATCCTCATAACCACAAAAATATCAAGCAACCCTCAAAAAGTACCCCTACCATATTTAACGAACCCCGCCTCGACTGCCTTCATCTAAAATCGCCAAAAAAATTTTAAATTGATAATAATCACAAGACACGCATTTTCAAAAGTATATTTGATATCCTTATAACCACAGAAATATCCGGCAACCCGCAAAAAGTACCCCTACGACATTTACTGGACCCCGTCTCGACTGCCTTAATCTAAAGTCGCCAAAAAATATTGAAATTGATAATGGTCACAAGACACGCATTTCCAAGAATGTATTAAATATACTTATAACCACAAAAATATCCAACAACCCTCAAAAGCTACCCGTACCTCATTTAATGAACCCCTTCTCGACTGCCTTCATCTAAAATCGCCAAAAAAGTTTTAACTGATAGTAATCACAAGACGCGCATTTACAAGACTGTATTAAATATCCTTATAACAACAGAAATATCGAACAGCCCTCAGAAACTACCCCTTCTATTTTAGATAAAGTCAGTCGAGATGTGATTCGTTAAATATGGTAGAGGTAGTTTTTGAAGGCTGTTGGATATTTCTGTGGTTATAAGAATATTTAGTAATATCTTGAGAATGCGCGTCTTGTGATAATTATCAATTTAAAATTTTGTTGGCGATTTTAGATGAAGGCAGTCGAGACGGGGTCCAAACACCTAACCATCTGGGCTAACGGAGCGCGCAGAGGACTTTCATGCGAAAGCTAATAGCACTTATCCGACTTGATAAATTCAAGATTATTGTTTGAAAATGCAAGTAACTATTTGAGCCTATTGCCTATTGCAGGCCTATTTGAGCCTGCACAGCCTATTTTCATTCTCTTAAAGCCTAAGCATTCCGAATTTAGTCCTCCTTTAGTTCTCCTGTAATCTCAACTGTATTTTCCAAATCCTCCTTTAATCATCCTACAGCCTCCCAGTATTTTCCAAATCCTCCTTTGAGCCTCCTACAACCTCCAATATTTCCAAGCTTAATCCGAATCCGTAGTCCAAATACATATGTTAGCTCGTATTTTTCCAAAAAACGAAAAAATAGACGTAAAATCGACGAAAACAGCGATTTTTCTTGTATAGTTTTACAAAAAACAAAGTATTTTCATGCCCCGTAGACTTAACCAGCATATCTATATATTTTGGGGGTCGCTGAATCCGAATCCAGAGTCTAAATACCCAAGTTAGCTCGTATTTCTCCAAAAAACGCAAAATAGGCGTAAAATCGACGAAAACAGCGATTTTTTTCGTATATTTTTACAAAAAAAATATCTTCATGCCCGGAGGACTTAACCAGCATATCTATATGTTTTCGGGGTCGCTGAATCCTAATCCAGGGTCCAAATAACACAATTGGCTCATATTTTTCCGAAAAACGCAAAAATAGACGTAAAATCGATGAAAACAGCGATTTTTCTTGTATATTTTTGCAAAAAAAAAAATGTCTTCATGCCCGGTAAACTAAACAAGTATATCTATATTTCTTTGGGGTCGCTGAATCCGAATAGGGGGTCCAAATAATTTTTTGGATCGCTCAATCCAATTTCGCTGTAAAACTAACCCAATTAGATCGTAGTTTGTCTTTAAAACTCTGAATTAGCCGGAAAAATACCAAAAATAGTGATTTTTCCTTTATTTTTCAGATGGAAAAAAAATTTACGTCTAGTGGACTAAATCACCATATCTATATGATTGTTATTAGAAAAATATTCGAACACTATTATAAAATTCCGCGAAAACCATTAAATTAATCCCTTTCGTAATTAATTAATTCCATTAAAAGTACCAAAATCAATTCACAAATATATGATATATGTTTTATTTTAGCCCTCCCCCCCTGGAAATTAGTATTTTTATAAAAGAATTTCAATACAAACTCAGAAAGTTTCGAAAAAGTAAATTTCTAAAATGTTCAGGTGTTGGTTTTTTTTTTCACCGAAAATTAACATTTTTAAAAGAAAATCTTCAATCTTCCCAATTTTCAACCATTTGAGATTATATTAGCATTTTACAAAGACAACAATTTCTTCAACAATTTACATCTTTCGACTTTTTAGCGCTTTTAAGTGGAAATTGACATTTTTAAACAAAAATCATTAGAATTTAAAGGTTCATAATTTTTTTGCAATGTTTGGTTACGTTAGCCTTTCACACAAAAAACTGGTATTATAAATATAAAACAAAAATCATTATAGTTCGAATAAGATCTGCACATTTTTAGCCGCTCCATGTTATATAAACATTTTTCACAGGAAATTGGTTATTTTGAAAGGTAATCATTAGATTTCGAAGAAGATTTACAATTCTGAACCATTCTGTGTTATGTTATGTCAGTATTTTTCCTCGGGAATTATTGGTATTTTTGATAAAAGATTATTAGATTTCAAAGAATATTTACAATTATTCAACAACTTCAGGTTATGTTGATGTGCTTCACGTGAAATTGGTATTTTAAAACAAAAGTCATTAGACTTAAATCCAACTATTCTTATTTTAAATAATAAAGCTTATAAGCTTGAACAATTTCGTATTTTATTAGTGTTTTTGTTAGAAATGGAAATTTTTATTAAAGAACTTATTAGATTTCAAAAAATATTCATAAGTTTTGGAACAATTTTTGGTTAAGTTGTTGTTGAACATGGAAAAATGGTATTTCTAAACAAAAATAATTTTAATTTGAATAAGATTTAGATTCTTTGATTAATGTTGGATTACTTGAGTGTTTTTCATCGGAATTTTTAATTCAAACAAATTATATTTCAAACATTTCAAAGAAGACTCGCAACCTTTTAACAATTTTAGGTGGTGTCAATTGTAAGTTAAGCTAGCGGGTACCGGCAACATCGATATAGATTTCAAAGAAGATTTACAGTGATTATGGAACAATTTATGGCTATATTAACGTGTTTTCAACAGAAATCGGTTATTTAAAAAAAGAATGATTCGATTTTAAAGAAGATTTACAATTAGGAACAGTTTTTTGTTATGTTACGTTCGCGTTTTTCTTTTGGTATCTTTAATTTTTAAAATTAATTTTTTTCCTTCAGATTATGATTATTATTCAGATCATTCAGTCATTAAATTCGGAATTTTCGAACGTTTAATTTTTTTGGGCGTTTTATACTGGAAATTAGTACTTTTAATAAAAAATCATTAGATTTCAAAGCTAAAATTGTTTAAAAACAATTTTAGGTTATGCGCACATTTTTAAAATAAGATTTACAGTTCTAAACAATTTTTTGATTTGTTATGTTAGTGTATTTCATCTAAAATTGCTATTGTTCAACAAAAATCATTTGACTTAAAAAATTGAACTGACAATTTGAACAACTTTAGGTTAGGTTAGTGTTTTTTGTCGAAAATTCGTATTTTGTGATAAAAATGTAACGGTTTGATTATCTGCAAAAATATGATGATATTATAATTTGTTTTCTACTGGCCTTGAAACGTACACGTTCGGGTATTCGAGGGCTAGAGTATTTTGTTATAAAAATGTAACGGTTTGATTATCTGCAAAAATATGATGATATTATAATTTGTTTTCTACTGGCCTTGAAACGTACTTGAACTTGAAATTGTCATTCTTTTTGAATTCGAGGGAATTCTCGATTGATTTTAATGGTTTGAAGGAAGTTTCAAAGCTTTTTTTTCTGCTTATAAATATCAAGGCGTTTGTAGGACTTTTTGACAGGTCCCGCGGATTAATTTAATGGTTTTCCCTAAATTTTGTGATAATTTTCGAACATTTTTATATAGATTTGAATTTGAAATTGTCATTCTTTTTGAATTCGAGGGGATTCTCGATTGATTTTAATAGTTTGAAGGAAGTTTCAAAGTTTTTTTTCCTCTCATAAAAATCATGGCATTTGAAAGACTTTGACAGGATCCAGGATTAATTTAGTGGTTTTCACTGAATTTCATAATTATGTTTGAATATTTTTCTATCGATTTATATTGAGTTGAATTTGAAACTGTCATTCTTTTTGAATACAAGGGATTACTCGATTGATTTTAATGGTCTGAAGGAAGTTTCAAAGCTTCTTTTCAGCTTATAAAAATCATGGCATTTTTAGGACTTTCTTACAGGCTACAGGGATTAATTTAATGTTTTTCACTGAATTTCATAATAATGTTCGAATATTCCCCTGATCAATTTATATTGATTTGAGTTCGAAATTGTGATTCTTTTTGCATTCCAAGAAATACTCCATTGATTTTAATGGTTTGAAGGAAGTTTCAAACCTTTTTTTTCGCTTATAAAAATAATGGCGTTTGTAGGACTTTTTGACAGGTTCAAGGGATTAATTTAATGGTTTTCACTGAATTTTATAATAAGGATCGAATATTTTTCTCATAAATTGATATTGATTTGGATTTGAAATTGTTATTCTTTTTGAATTCGAAGGGAATTCTCGATTGATTTTAATGCTTTGAAGGAAGTTTCAAAGCTTTTTTCCCCTCTTATAAAAATAATGGCGTTTGTAGGACTTTTTGACAGGTTCCAGGGATTAATTTAATGGTTTTCACTAAATTATATAATAATCTTTGAGTATTTTTATATCGGTTTATATTAAGTTGAATTTGAAATTGTTATCCTTTTTGAATTCGAGGGAATTTTCGATTGATTTTAATGGTTTGAAGGAATTTTCAAACCTTTTTTTTCGCTTATAAAAATGATGGCGTTTGTAGGACTTTTCGACAGGTTCCAGGAATTAATTTAATGGTTTTCACTAAATTTTGTAATAATGTTTGAACATTTTTATATAGATTTGAAATTGTCATTCTTTTTTAATTCGAGGGAATTTTCGATTGATTTTAATGGTTTGAAGGAAGTTTCAAATCTTTTTTTCCGCTTAGAAAAATCACGGCGTTTGTAGGACTTTTTGACAGGTTCCACGGATAATTTTAATGGTTTTCACTAAATTTTGTAATAATGTTCGAACATTTTTATATGGATTTGAATTTGAAATTGTTATTCATTTTGAATTCGAGGGAATTCGCGATTGATTTTCATGGTTTGAAGGAAGTTTCAAAGCTTTTTTTCCGCTTAGAAAAGTCAAGGCGTTTGTAGGACTTTTTGACAGGTTCCAG
Source organism: Andricus grossulariae (assembly GCA_011634705.1). Classification (NCBI taxonomy): domain Eukaryota; kingdom Metazoa; phylum Arthropoda; class Insecta; order Hymenoptera; family Cynipidae; genus Andricus; species Andricus grossulariae. Next base: position 142,823,223 of record JAABKJ010075445.1, read on the forward strand.
GGATTAATTTAATGGTTTTCACTGAATTTTATATTAAGGATCGAATATTTTTCTAATAAATTTATATTGATTTGAACTTGAAATTGTCATTCTTTTTGATTTCGAGGGAATTCTCGATTGATTCTAATGGTTTGAAGGAAGTTTCAAAGCTTTTTTTCCGATTATAAAAATCAAGGCGTTTGTAGGACTTTTTGACAAGTTCCAGGGATTAATTCAATGGTTTTCCCTGAATTTCATAATAATGTTCAAATATTCCAAGAATCAATTTATAGTGATTTGAATTTTAAATTGTTATTCTTTTTGAATTCGAGGGAATTCTCGATTGATTTTAATGGTTTGGCGGGAGAAACAGAGAAGTTGACGGAGATAGAGAGAGAGGGAGGGCGAGAGAGGAGCTGCACGACGTAGAAACTAATTTCATGCATGATTTCTTTTTATTTTAATCTTATTGTTTTGTTCTCTTTTTGTAAATATCTGGCACTGAGGAGGACCCCTATCCGTGGTCGAAACGTTTGCCAATTTTAATTTTTAGGAAATTCACGTTTTTAATTAAATACTCGTATATTCATCAGACCCTAATGCCAATAAAAAATTCTTCACAACAATATGTAAGAGCAACAATACTTTTAGCTCGTAAACACGAAACACTTTTGAGCACTTTTACCAGTAACAAAGAACTCAAAGTACTTTTCATATAATTTATTAATAATAACATACTAATAAGAATTTCGTAATTATTAGGCTCATGAATTATACATAACTTTACTATGATTTATCAAACATTACAATTTAATTTAGAGAAATGTATATTCCTGATGAAGGCATGCAGCATGTGTCGAAAAATTGGAGATTAATTGTATAAACGATATTTGACACCCCTACAAAAGACGTCGGATTGAAAAGTATTGTTTCGCGTTCACGAGATGTTCTCGTGAAATCTGCTTTTCAACATCCTCCCATACAAAGCAGGATTTCCCGTTCATTACGGTATTATTCAATCCGAAGCAAACCGAAGACAAGTCAATCCTCATTAATGGGAGATTTCTCTTTCATTCGAATGCTACTGAATGCGATTGACTGAGAGGAAAGTTTGGAGTAAAGTGAAAACTTTTCCTAGATTAGTGCTGGACTTTTGGACGGGCCATCATTTTTATAAAGTCTCGTATACTTTCTCTAAAGGGGTTATAAATTTTCATGGAAAAATTAAAAATGTCATGGAAGTTTTCAAGCACAGTCAAGGAACAACAGTCTTGGAATTTTTATCAGAAAGATTACAAAAAAAAATGTATACAGTCATTAAATGGTTATAAAAAAACTCTTCATATTTTCGAAGACTTGAATTGAATAAGTGCGTGATTCAATAATGAAGAACACGAATAGGATTCAGGGAAACACTCCATGACTGTCTGCGAGAATTTGCAGAGGCGCGCTCAGTGACAATTTGACATTGGTATGAATGTAGTAGACACTGAACGAAGAGTCAGTGTTCTCAAAACTCGGATCTTTTCACACTGCGCATGCTGTAAGTCGGCAGCCAGATTGGTTACCATTGAATTGCTTGTTTAAAATAATTGTATGTGCAAATAAATTGTTTTCAACAAAAAGTAATTGTAACACGCATTAAGATATTAGGAATGATTTGAAATTAATTATTATTTATGATAAAAAAGGTATGCCTTCCTTTGAATTTAAAATTGGTCATTTATTTTTAAAACTGGTCGCATAAAGGATGCAAATCTCCAAGATTTAGATGAAGTGAAAAATTTTGTTCACTTGCTACCTTATTCTGCTAGATATCAAATTCCTTCAACAAGTTGCACGATTGTTTCTTAAACGAACATTTACAGGCTTCACAATTTGTAGTGGTATTAAGTATACCTACGCCGTTCTCAATCTTCGCGATATAACTTATTTCTGTTCGAAATACATTAGAAGATGGCTATTATTACATTGCAAAAAACTGGATGTAAGCAGATTTTATTTTTAAGTTGGTATTTCTGCATATACAATATTTATGAAAATATTGAATTGAAATATAAGCATGTGTCTCATAACAGAATAACATGGGTTTTGTTTCATTCCAAAAACATTTACATAAAAGCCATCTTCACAATTTTAATTTTGATAAATAAATAAAAAGTTGTTTAGAAGTTAATCGAGTCAACACTAATACTTCTTGAAGCACTGAGAGGTCCCCGAGATATCCACCGGTTTTTTTGTTTAAATGCAGAGCATTAAATTTGGCAATAGGGCATTAAATGAGCCCTAAATTCCCTATAGGGAAATTGTTCAAAATAGCGGGACATAGTTTCTGAACGGCCCCTAAAGAAAAATCTAAAAATTCATTTTTGTAATTTTTCTTGAAAAATATTCATTTTTGGGACAACGTGTAAGACCAAAAATATGTGTTCCGATGAAATTTACAATTTTTATGCAAAACACTTTTGTCTCAAATTAAGTTTTTTTTCAATATTTTTGAAAAAAAAAACGATTTTTTTCAACAAGAATGGTTAAGAACTTAATTTCTGTTAACTTGTGCCAAAAATCCTGTTGGTACTTGCAATTAGGATGTAGAAGGAACCCCTAGGGCCTAGGCCAAGTACCAAATCAATATTCTTGGGTGGCCTTTTTGAAAGTACACCCCTTTTTTACTTCGCTTTAAATTATACCAAGATTTATTTTTCCTTTGAAATCAACTCGTAATACGAAACTCGTTTTTTTTTTTTCATTTGGAAACGGTGGTTACTATGCATTTCATTCAAAAAGAGCCTGGTGTTATCAACGAATCTGTGTGTGGGCGTGGTTTTAATTCTCGTCAAGTATTTAGCTAGTTAATCCTACGGGCTGTCTAGTGACGTCACGAATCTTCCAGGTCTTTAAGATGTCTGGCAAATTTGATGAACTAAAACAATTTTATGTATAAAATGCAGGACATTGATGGCAACCTAATACATAATAAGAAAAGAAATCGCAAGGGACAATAAATGAAGACGTTTTTCAAAACTGATTAACAAAACAAATAAAGTGTTACAAAATTGATGCTGTAACTTTACAATACTAATACATGATAATGTACTTTTCAATGCTCGTATTGTAGTCATTCCATACATGTATTGCCATTTTACAATACGTCACAGCTGTTCTAAATATTTAGAATTTTATCTTATTTTCCCATACAAATGTACTACAAAATACAATCACGGTTTCTAAAGTTCAATTACAATACACTGTTAAAAATGTGCGGAGTTATTGGCTTGCACTTTTATAGATGTAACCGGTGAGTCCAAATAAGAATTTCCGATGATAAATTATATAAATTACTCATCGTTGCCATTTGTAATTATTAGCAGTAATATTACCAGCAATATAAAGTCTTTTTAAGACTGCTGTTAATTATAGCACAGAGAAAAACCTCCAGCTTTTTTTAATAACAAAATTGGATGAAAACGCTCCATAAAAACTACTATATTCACTAACTTATACATTACAAATTACAACAACGTCAACTGTCAGTAGATTTATATGAAATTTTAAGATAAAAAAAAAGGTTTCATATATGCTTTATTCGACATTAATGTTTTGAAATCTTCACAATCATATTATTTTGTAGATGAACTCTCCTATATTATATTATATCAAAATTTCCTGTGTTATTATAAATCAAGAGACAACGGTGCTGAACAGAATTGAAATAAATGCTTTGAGTCAGAGTAAATGAAAACACATCTCGCTGCAATATATTTGCTCTTTCACAACTGGTTACATTAAGGGCATGTGATACTTCGTCGTGTGGTAAATCGGGTTCAGTTCCTCCGGGGTTTTGTCCACACAAATTAAACATTTTAAAAGCTGTATTTGGAGATGCTATAAAATAGAACAACAGACGTCCCCGAACTCTTTTTTTGAGAGATAATTGCAACAAAAATTTATTCCGCTAAATAAAAATGTTCTCTATGTGCACTATTTGGTGGTTAGGATTCGCTTTTGAGGTCACTGTCATTCCGATAATGTCGGTCTCTGTTGTACCTCAAAATACACACATATTAATCAAATTCAGCAAAATGAAATTTTTCGCGCTCGAAATTGAATTACCTCGCGCTTCGCGCTCGGATATTTATTCTTTGTACTCGGAATGCCTAAATGAAATATTAGCAAAATAGTTATTTGTGATACAAGTGCGCAAAATGAGTGATTGTGTGCGAGTGTGAATTTTGCAACATAAGCCGGAGACTCGAAGCATGAGTCGGTGGTTAGCGCACGAGCGAAGCAAGTGAAAAAACGTAGACGAGTGCTTCGAGCCGCAGGCGAATAGTGCACTCACGCGAGTAAGCAATCACCTATACGCACGTGTATCACACGCTATTTTTTGCTACGCCCGTCCGAAAAAGTTGTGTTAGGAGGAGTTAACGAAAAATACTAATCTTAAAAGAAAATATTTTTAAATTTTATGAACAAATTTTTTGGAATAAAAATGTTTGAAAAAAAAATTTGAAGAAAAAAAATTTGTAAAAAAAAAAATTTTTGAAAAAATTATGTAAAAAATATGTTATAAAAAAAAATTTTAGCGCTTATGCCCTTTTACTGTTCCAAATGTTGGCGCTTACGCCCTTTCGTACGACGTACGAAAACGGCTACAAAGCCTTAAAAACGAAACTTCAATCATTAAAAGATTTGTTCAAGTTAAATCTAAATTTATTTCAAAAATATACCAACCAGTGTTTGAAGTTACCTATGCCAGTGTTTAAAGTACCTCATCTCGAAAGTGCGCATGCGCAGCTTTTTCACCAGTGCCTAAAGTAAGCCATCTTCAAACTGCGTATGCGCGAAAAATTTTTCGCACCCAGTCTCTTCAAATAAGGTCCTTCAGGCATCATTTAGAAGCATAAAAACGTCAACTTTTGAGGTGGGTGTTGCTAAAACATGTATTTTATAGATTGCAGTTCTTTGCATCTGCATACTCTGAATTTTCTACGTAAGTAAGCATAGTTAAAGATTAAATTGCTAAAAGCAATTTTATTTTCTGAGCTACCTTCAATAAAAAGCAACAATCCTTACTTGAGACTTCCTTTCCTATCTCGCGTTGTTAAGAAATTTTGTAGGAATTTTTAAAAGCTGAAATTCCTTTAAAAACTTTTCCCATTCATATGAAATCATATATGAAATCGGTCTTTTGTATCTTGCAAAAGAGAGCTTTTCATATTTAAGCTTTTTTGACACTTCTTATCTTAACCAAGAACTATAGACCACCTGTAACGCGCCAATAGGTATATATACTTAATTATAAGTATATTCCGATGTTTTGTAATGTAATAATTATAGCCTACATCTGGGATGGCTATAAAATATGCATAAATCTAACATTACATCTTATAATTTACGTGAATAATGTTGAAAACTTTGTATTTCATAATTTTTTAAAATCATTTTCGATTTTTAATTTTTACGACTTTTTTTTGTAAGTTGAGAAAAAGGCATTAATCAGAAAAAATATTACAATACATTTTACAAGCGTTCAGTATTTTTTGAGCGGCCCCTATATATATGAGGTGTCAAAAAATGGCATCTTCAATGTATACATCTTTTGACACATAATTTCACGAAACGTATAAATCAATAGAGTCTCAGAAAAGTATTTTTGGTGCCTTTTTGGAAAATATTAAAAATCAGTTACATCTCTGGCTTGTCTGAAAGATCTAAATTCTAAAATTTAAACGAGGAACCTAAAACTTAATGCAGGAAAGTGTCCTTGAAATTTTTACTCAATATCTTTTGTTATCTTTAGTAAATTTCCCGAGTACCCCATCCTTTGAATTTCAAGATTAATCCTAGAGACGTAAAGAAAAGCAGGTATATATTTCCGGCGAGAGGGCGGGGCACTTCACTCCTGTTAGAAGTTAGATCCCATTGATTTTGTTGTTTTTCATTAAATATTTTCTTCGAAAATGTTCCAGAAGCTTAGCACGGACATGAACCACATTTCTAGAAAAATTTAGCACGGACACGAACCACTACAACTAGAATCTTCTCGATGTCGGTAAGGTAGGAATCTTGAGTTAGAACGCAGCCTATACATCTACTAATTATTGTAAATTTGCAAAGAAGCGTAGGAAAGATTTATTGGAAATACATTCTTTGTTGATTCCGTAAACAAATTGAGGCTATTCTTTGAAAAAAGAGCCACACTCTGAATTTGTTTATGGGAATTGTTTAAATAATCAATCCTTCTTGTAAATTTTCAGGAGCAACATAAAAAAAAGTCATTAGGAATACTTTTCTTAGTATAATAGAAACAAGTAATCGGTAAGATATTCTTTGTTAATTCTATAAAACAAATTTAGCCTATACGTCGATAATAGCCACAACCTGAATTTTTAAAGCAACATAGAAAAGATTATTCGGAGATAGATTCTCAGTTGAATTTGTGAACAAATTGTGCCTATTCCTTGAAAAATAGCGAACCTCTGGATATGTTTATAAACATTGTTTAAATAATTAATAATTATTGTAAAAAAACATTCTGTATTGATTCCGTAATCAAATCGAGCCTAATAGATAAAAAATGAGCAAACTCTGAATTTTTGTTGTTAAAAATCGTTTAAATAATTAATCATTCTTTTAAATTTACAAAGAAACATATAAAAGAGTAATTGGGAAGACATTCTTAGTTGTCTGCGTATAAACAAATTGTGCCTATTCCTCGAAAAATGGCCAAACTCTGAATATGTTTATCAAAATTGTTTGAATAATGATTAATTATTGTAAATTTGCAAAGTATCGTAGAAAACAGTTATTGGAAATACATTATTTCTTGATTCCCTAAACTAATAATTCATCCTATTCGTTGAAAAATGTTCAAGATTCTAATTTGCTTATGGAAATTTTTTCGTTAATTAATAATTCTTGAAAATTTGCAAAGCATCATACAACAAAGTCATTTGAAAATATTCTTAGTTTATTCTGTACAAAAATTAAGCCTATTTGTTGAAAAATAGATAAACTCTACATTTTTTTATGAAAATTGTTTGAATTATTATTAATTCTTGTAAATTTTCAAAGTAATATAGAAAAGAGTCATCGGAAAGACATTTTTGGTTGATTCCGCAAACCAATTATGCCCATTCCCTGCAAAATAGCCAAACTCTGAATATGTTTATAAACAATGTTCAAATAAATAATAATTATTTCAAATTTAGAAAGTATCGTAGAAAAGAGTTATTGGAAATACATGCATGGTGATTCCGTAAAAATTGACCCTATTCGTTGAAAAATGGCCAAACTCTTAATTTGTTGAAATAATTAATAATTATTGTAAATTTACAAATTATCATAGAAAAGAGTTATTGGAAATGCATTTTTTCTTGATTCCCTGAACTAATTTTGCCAATTCCTTGAAAAGTAGACAAACTCTGAATATGTTTACGAAACTTGTTAAAATAATTAATAACACAGGCCCACAAAAAAAGTGGGTTGTGCGAGAGATCAGAGTATGGTATCCATACGTATTTTGGGGCGCTGAACACGAATCTGACATCAATTTTTCCCCAGCACGTCAGGATTTTCCCCTATATGCGGAAAATTCCCTAGTCAATCAACTTCTCTGGGAAAAAATTACCCTTGGTATTAAAATCATCTGGAAACAGATCAGGCATGATATTTTTACGTATTTTAGCACGCTAAACATGAATATAACATCAGCTTTCCCCGAGCGCCTCAGGATTTTCCCCAAGACGCGGAAAAATCCCTATAAAATCAGCTTTGTCGGGTATGAAATAACCTTTGTTATTGAAATCGTCTGGAAAAAGTGTGTTCAAATAATTTAGCACTTATTTAATTTTTCATATTTCAAAGTAGAATTTAAAAATATTGTGGTGTCAAATGTCTACGTTTGGCAAATAGAATATATTTGTCGGGACATTAAAAAAATCGAAAGTGCGTACATACTTGAATGATATTTTTTAAACATATTTTTCATATTTTTAAAATTTTATGAAATATGAATTTATAATAAGTGAAAAATAAGTCAGTCATAAGTCTCATATAAACTCATATGATCAGCGCGCAATCTATTTTATAATTCCTCCCTATGAAATACATGCATGTATGTTTTTATATTCATGTATGTATATTTAAGTATTTATTTAGGTATATTTGCATATTCATGTATGTAAAAATTTTAATAATTCAGAAATGCCTTAGCACTGAAAAGTTTCCTTTTGGGTCCCTCCTGACATGTATATCTTAGGGTGTGGCTGAGTCGAAATAAAATATAAAAGTTCTTTAATCGCAGAGTTGTGGAAAAATCGTGAATGTTATTGTTGTTTGTTATTCTGAATAATATGCCCAATTTTTTCAACTTTTTCAGAATTTTTATTTAATTTCGTACAAGGAGAGTTTAATCTCTACTGGAGTCTTGAAAATGAAAAAAAATATAGCAGCTCCAAAATTTATGAATATTAATCTTTTAGCATTGAAAAACTCTCTTATGTTCAAAATATACTACCAAAACATTGAATGAATCAGATCATTAATAAAGACGAGTTAATTTGAAAAATTCAGCGACTCGTCATTTTTAATGATCTGATATTGTCAAATTTTTCGGAAGTACATTTTAAACATGAAAAAGCTTTTAAATGTTGAGAAAAATTATGTGCAGAGCTTCTATAATTTTTTTCATTTTTAGGTGTTTATGCAAAAATTAATTTATACCAAACTAACATTTATGATTTTTCCAAATCTGCAATTAAAAACTTATTTTCTTATACTTCAACTTCGCCCAACCACGAGATATTAGTTATTATAAAAAAAATTTGAAAGTTTCCAAAAGCTTTCACAGAAATTTTAAAATTTGACAGACATTTTGCATATACTGCAAGGCTTTCTGGAATTCACCAAGTTTCCAAATATATGAAGATTTCACAAACATTTTAAAGATTTTGCTAAAATTTCAAAATATTCCAAAAGATTTCACAGAAAGAACACCGCAGAATTTGTACAGAAATTGCCTTTCGACTAATTTGTTTGTAATTGAGGGAAAATGTAGTTCATGTCATGCTGATCAAAAGTCTCAATGACCACAACTGTAAAAAATGACGTTTTCGTGGTATAATTGGGATCAGATATCACTATGTGTGGCTCGTATATTTGGAGTTTCCGATTCCCGAGCTTCTTGTATCTTTGGCGATCGAGTGTATTTGTTTAGTAATCATCTGTCAACTTGATGATAGTTAGGGTGCGTCCATAAACCACGTAGCCTGTTCTTCCTTTGTTTATAACGTTGTGTCCTTTATCACTCAACGGCAAATGTCTTTTCGTCTTTATTCAAACAAACGAAGAACAGGCTACATTGTTCCATAAACCATGTAGCCTGTTCTTCTTTTCTTTGAATAAAGGCGAAAAGACAATTGCCGTTAAGTGATAAAGAACACAACGTTATAAACAAAAGAAAAACATGCTACGTGGATTATGGACGCTCCCTTAGTGAATATTCTCATCGGGTGCGTGCAAGGTCACCTCCATGATGGTGACATTGTTTTGGTGGATAGAGGTGATCACGATGCTATACCTTCATTGCAACATTTCGGCATTGATCACAGAATGCCTGCACTTATTCAACCTGGACAAAGACAACTCCAAACAGAAGAGGCAAATGAATCGCGAATAGTAACTAAGAAGGTAACGAATCGAGAAGAGAAATCCACACATAAAATGGAAATCTACAATATCGACCAAAGTTATATTCTCCTATTCAGAAAATATTCTAACGTCATTTCAGGCAAGATAAGGAATAAACATTTTTAATCCAATTTTATTCAGAAAAAAGATCTTCTCCTTTCACTCCGCTGGGATTTGAACACCAGGTCAACGGATTTTAGTCAGATGCTCTAACATCGAGGAGATGAATACACACATAAAATGGAAATCTACAATTTCGACTGAAGTTATATTCTCTTATATAGAAAATATTTCAACGCCTTTTCAGACAAGATGGAAAAGAAAAAAATTATTTAATTGTATTCAGAGAAAAGATCTTCTGCTTTCACTCCTCTGGGATTCGGACACCAAGTCAACTGGTTTCCGGCAAGGTGCTCTAATCAATGAGCTTTAGAGAGATCAGAGGAACAATTTTTTTTCTCTGAAATACGTTTTATTTTGCAGGATATAGGAGAATATAAGTTTGGTCGATATTGTAGATTTCCATTTTATGTGTGGATTTCTCTTCTCGATTCGTTAGCTTTTGCGAGGATAATATAGATTTCTATTAAAAATTCATGTAACATCTTGCTAAACAAAGCGTATTTCAGAGAAAAAAAGAATTGTTCCTCCGATCTCGCTGTAGCTCAGTGGTTTAAGCACTTGACTGGAAATCAGTTGACCTTGTATTCGAATCCCAGCGAAGTGAAGGAGAAAGATCTTTTTTCTGCATAAAATTTAATTAAAAATGTTTATTCTCATCTTGTCTGAAATGACGTTAAAATATTTTCTGTATAGTAGAACATAACTTTGGTCGATATGATAGATTTCTATTTTATATGTGGATTTCTTTTTTTGATTCGTTACCTTCTCCGATTATAAGACAGATTTCTACTGAAAATTGATGCAATATCTTGCTAAATAAGGCGTATTTCAGAAAAAAAGGAATTGTTCCTCTGATCTCTCTGTAGCTCTGTGGTTAGAGCACCTGATCGGAAATCAGTTGACCTGGTGTTCGAATCCTAGCGGAGTGAAAGGAGAAGATTTTTTGTCTGAATTAAATTTAATTAAAAATGTTTACCCTCCATCTTGTCTGAAATTACGTTAAAATGTTTTCTGTATAGGAGAATATAACTTGGGTCGATATTGTAGATCTCCATTTTATGTGTGGATTTCTCTTCTCGATTCGTTACCTTCTTCAATGATAAAACAGATTTCTATTGAAAATTTCATTTATCCTAATCTCGTAACAATGAAAGGGTTATTCGTGGTAGTTGTACGAAAGTCGTTGTCTGCTCGCAGCGGGGAGCCTGCCTCGGAGCCTGCCATGCTACCGGGTACCGGTTGACAGCCCCCTAGCCGGGGTAGTACTTTGGGAAATGCTGGCATATTTGGTACATATTTACGTGAGTAGTAAGCTACAAACATGGACCGGCCGCCGCCGTCTACCTTCACTCCTCGGCCGTCCGTCTAGACTGGCGCCTACCCCCACCACTAGGTCGCGAAATCACTGACCCCAGTCCATGGGGGTAGGGCATATGTCTACCACAGGAAAGTCGTGACCCCCAGCCAATGTAAATACATCCCCCCCACGCACCCATGCCTGGAGATGAGAATTCCTTGGAGAAGGGAGATCTATGACGTAATTTCTAGTAATTCAAATCTAGGATTATACTTTTAATCATTTTAATTCAGAATTGAATATCAATGAGTTTCTCTTAATATTTAAATAAGAAAAATAAAACTTATTTTCTAAAAGAGTGGTATGATAAATAAAAAGAGATTATGATCACATTTAAAAATATTAAAAATATATTAATTATATATATATATATATATATATGGCACTGAAAACTATTGATTATTCCTCCTGACCTAGTGACCTATATATATTGGTATGATTATTCATATAACTTGAACTGATATCTCCCTATTGCTTTTTATTCTATAAATATAGAGACGCACGAACCGTTTCAATGTTGAATAATTGAATCTAGTCTTAACGCCGAGAACCTAAAGTAATTTACACATCCAAGGTCAGAGGTGTTCAAACGCTCCGAAGTAAAGCAAACTTGTTAACTAAGTGGCCAGTAAAAGCCTAAAAATAGCAAAAAATAAACTTTTGAATAAGAAAAACTATATCTTATAATTAATAAAGAACATTAAAAATGGATGGAACAAATTTAAACATTAGGCTAAAACAGTGAGCCATTTATAAGGACGAGTTCCTCTGATTTATTCCTTTGAATACCAATTAAGTAGCCATGTTATTCGGAAAGTTCAGACTTGTGGAGTCATTGTTGCGACCCAGTTCTAAAAGGGAGGAAGCTGCTACCCCAGGATGAGAACAACCCATTTCATTAAGGGCTGCTTCAGCCTCAAAGAAACCACAGTCGTTCCAAAAGCGGAACTTCATGACCTGGAACTCACGAAGATATATTCCGCAGAGCCAAGAAGAGGACATGTGACCGCCCCCACAGTTTGCACAACGTGCAGGAGTGAGTTTGTTAGTGCATTCCTTCGTCCGATGGAACTCTGCGCAAAACTCGCACGTTGGCCTAGAGGCCCGACATTGATCGGAGCCGTGACGAAACCGTTGGCAGGTAAAGCATCTCTTGGGGGGAGGGATCACAGGGGTTACTGACAGAGGTATGTGCAGGGTGTATAAATTAGAAAAATACTTTGTATTTAAGAAAAACTCGTTTAATCGTCACTCAATCTTTAGGCTACACTTGACTTCGTTTTACTGAACAGTAAGAGCGCGAGAGCCGGCAGAGAGCCTGTAGCGCAGTGGGTGTGAACATGAGTCCCGACATGCATACAAGTACATAGGCGTCCTTAATATTCTAACACTCCCTCCCGACTATGGGCTTGTAATAGATTACATTCTTATTTACTAAGGTTCTACAGATACTGAAGTTATTATTTATGACACTTTTCTTACAAGATGTAATTTTTTTTTTTCAACTGTAGCATTCGTTGCTTCTTTCTATCCCTTTTTATTTCCTGTAACAAATAGAAACATTATTACATACAAGTGCAAAGTTATTCAATTTTTATTTTTTTTATTTTATTTTTTATTCGTTTGTTTGAAAGCTTGTAAGTTTTATATATTTGCACTAGCTTCTGCAGCTTTATTATCACACCAAAGTTGTATGGGGCAGAATGATTTATTAAGAATTAATTTTAGAGATCTGTCTATTGCTATCATTTCTTGGCATGTTTCACTCATTGCAACGTACTCAGCTTGGCAAGTAGATAGGGCAACATAAGATTGTTTATGGATCTTCCATGCCACAGTGTCACCATACAATTGAATGCAAAATCCACAAGTCGTTAAAGAATTTTTACAGTCCGCAAAGCTGTTTGAAAAGCCAGAATAATATATCGTGTTTTCTCTATCTATATTGATGTTTTCACAGTCCACACATATTTCTGGGTAGCAGGAATTAAAGGATACTCATACATTTCCCACGTTCGAAAATTCAGTGTTATGAGTGGATTCTTCTCAATAAATTTCAATAATTGTAGCTTGTGACGATCTCCAGCAAATAAGTAAGGAACCATCCACTCCACTTTATTAAGTAAAATTTTGAATTCTTCAGGATTTTCTTGTATACTTCACATTACAGTATTCAAGTCAGTACGTGCTCTCGTTAAGATGAGTTCATGTTTAGCATTCACAATGATCTTTTGATAATCTTCAGCAATTCCCATGAATAAAAAATAATAACGTGTTTCTTTGGTTCAAGCTGAAGAAATTTCAGGTTCGAATCAATCCAAAAAAAAACATGTTTTTGCACATTTTCAAAAATATTTAAATAAGGCAAATTTTTGTTCAATTTTCAAAATCTTAAATATTGTAAATTTAAAAGTGAGAACAGAAGATATTAACTGATTTCAAATTTTTTTCGATGTCGGACTGCAAATTGTTATCCCTCAGGTCAAACGATTCGATTAATTTTAGCATTTTCACTTCGCTCTACTGAAGAGTGTAGTTTTAAATTGACATTGAAAGTATTAATTATAGTAAGGACGAAATGATGAATCTTGGAAAGAAATATTTATGAGAACTTTGTTAAACATATTAAAAATAAATGTTAAATCTTTCCCCTATTTTCCCCTTTTTCGTTAGAAAATCACCCTATTTCCCCTTTTTTGAAATGCGTTTGCGCTGTGATCCCTGACATTTTCAATTGGAGGATTTGGGGATCTAAAAGTATAATTTTTCCTCAAATTATAATTTTTTGAGTATGACTCAAACCAAATATTTTTTTACTTTGGATTTTTTTCACTATCTGTTAATTTTAATAAAAATCTTTTTCTCAATACAAAATAGTGTTTTTCATGCCCTTTCTATTGATGATAAGCATTTTTTGAAAATAAATATTTGACTTTAAAAAATGAAGGTCAAATCCATTATTTCGTAATGTACGAAATATAATCTTGATTTTTCAAAATTGTGCAAAATGAAGGTCAAGTCAAATCTTTCTTAATGAACGAAATATAATCATAATTTTGCGAAATTGTGCAAAATAAATTTTAGATACAGTCCCTCTAAGTGTCTGTAAGTCCCCATCGATTACATAATAATTAGTCAAGATTAATCCAGATCCATCAACGCGTTTTTCTTTTTACTCAAAACAAAATAACGCCGATAAAGAATAATTCGTTTACTTAATCATTTGCATATACACATACGTGTGGACTGTCTGCATACTGCGCGACATTCTCCATTCACGGATATTCTTTCCCTCTCACTCATTTCAGCTATCATGAACCTAATCTATCTCTCTATATATCGATCATATCTCAGAGTAGAGCGATCTGCCACCCGACTTCGTAAGCTATCATTATTTCTGCAAAAAAAAAAAGCATGAATAACTATTGTGCAAACTCCGCAAGTATACGGTTGTCTGTTCTTAAATTAAAAATACACAAGAATAACTTTTGCGGAAACTCCACTTATATCGATTCTCGAATTTAACCCTCTGCCTTGACTAGCGTATCCCCACTTTGTCATCTACACCACGTGACCACCTCACCGATACAAAGTACATGAGCGTTAGTTCAAGGGTTTCGGGATCGTATCCATTAAAAAAGTGCATGGGCCCCCTGAATAACATATTTTCTCAATAATAAATAAATTATTAATAACAAGTATTAAGAATAAAGTATCAGTATTAAAGTTTAAGAATATTTATCAAAATTGCTTCAAATTGGATAAAGAATGACAGATTTATAATAGAAAATCATCATGTGGAACATAACCTTAAGAAGGAAACGTCAAAATGAACAAAATACCTTCAAGTGGAAGAATTGTTCAAAATTCATTTAATTTAAGGTAACTTTGTGTATTAAAACGATTTTTTGCAAGATTTCATGCAATTTTTCCGCCTAAAAGGTCATTTCACATTCTGAAATAGTAGGAAGGAAAAGTTATGTTTCGTGACAGGTAAGGAAGAAAATCATACAAAAAATATAGAATTTTCTAATTTATAATTTACTATCCTTCTTAAATTATTTAGGTTATAATTTTGTATTAAAGTACTTAAATTTTTGATTGATTATGATAACGCCAATATGTAGGTCCTTGTGTTGGCCTTCGGACAGTGAAGACCATACGGCACCCAGCAGACGATAAGATGTACATTCCTGCATATTTCTTCATCAATGACTAGGGTTTAGTTTAATTTAGTTTGTGACCACAAAACGTTAGCTAGGCAACCCGCTATACCGCTGCTCTGTCGGGCTGGCCACTTTGTTTTCACTTCTTAAAAGTAAGCTCGGGGTATAAACTACAAATGTGCCAAGTCTCAATGCTCTAGAATAAAATGCAAGCTTGGTCGCATTATCGTCCATTAACCGCCGTACTGAAAAGAATGCAGCCTTCAAAATCTATTGATGATCTTCAGGGTGAGCATATTAGAAAAAGAAGAGAAGAATTGGAGGCGGACAAAGTGGACGAAGATGAAATTTCCGGATGCGTAGAATTGGAAACAGCAGACCTTCCAGATGCTGAATCCAAAGATTATATTTTTATCTTTTTTATTAGTACCTCATTATTTATAATATTGAACATTTCTTATCTACGTTCTCAAAAAGAATAACAAAGCGATCCCAAAGGTTTACTTTAACTTGTCATAGTATTATGGTTATTATAAAATCATATAATATTATATTATCTTCATATATTCAAATTATTAAATGTCTTTCAGTTCCAAGACATTATTTTATTTCTATAATATATATTCTAATCAATATTTCAATCTTTATTTCAGTATGCTGCGGAGGGTGGCATGAAAGGCTCATTTCACTCTCACGCGTGCAACCATCACCCGAGCGAGTGATATGCGTCACATATTATGACACATATGTCTACTTCAGTGACGTATTTTAATTACGTAAAACACATTTCTGAAAAATATTTGTCAGAGAGTGATTTAATATTTACTCTCTGTACATCATCAGATTCGCTTGGTCACTTGATGTAGAATAGTTATCTACGTGAGGAAGTTTAACTTCGAGTAAATAAGCCATATCATAATCATACAAAAATTTTGAATCTACTATGTCCTGAAATTATCCGTATACGCGATTTTCGCTCGGGGCGGGGAAAACACGAATACCTGAGACCAGTATATATACACAAAACATCAGAACATTAATTATCTACACTGTTCTCAAAGTTCTGCGTTAATTAGTTTTTTCTACATTTAAAAAAAATGAGGAGCTTTTATATTTCATTCCTAACCCTCGACGTTATTTTTAGTTCTATTGGTGAGTGAAGAATAAACTAATATAATTTTTTATATTTTCTTCTTCTTCAGTAAATACGTTGGAACATATCTGATATACATTTTTGGTTTCGCGGCTCCTCTTGTTTGCAACCGCGGGGCGGCGTTATTTTTGGTACGCAACAAATTTGAAATTACTAAAACTGAAATACGACTGTAGTACCTTTTTGCTATTTAAGCATATTACTTCAAAATTTCTAAGACTCACTTATCTTAATTAGTGTTTTATAGTTTTTGTTTAATGAAAACTTCATACCTAAGAAGATACAATTTTGATCGCTCCTTGCCGAATTATCAAGTTTTAAAACCGAAATATGAAACATTTCTTTTTAAAACTCTAAACTTTGGAAGTTTTCTACATTTTCGAAAAAAAATCTCTCAGGGAGAACAATTACAAAATCCAGGATTTCCAGGGTATTTCAAACAGCTTCTAAATAAACACCCCGTAAATTCCGCGTCATTTTTTTGTCTTAAAATAAAAATTTTGAATTTTTAATCTGACTTTACACTAAGATAAAATTGATTGAGTATGAATATGTATTTTTTTTACATTGAAGAAATCAGTAGAAAATACGAATAAAATGCAACACAGTCAGGTTCATTTGATAAGCTTTTCTCAAGCATGGGTTTCTAATTAATTCAAACAGTGGCGAGTCGAGCGCTCGAGCGCAAATACTCAAACTTCGATATCTCGAAAACTAAGGGCCATTAGATCGAAAGAAGAAATATGCCCCTAATGGATTTTGATGTACTTTCATCCTGCAAAGTCACAGTCGAATCGGCGATTCCCATCTCGCGTCCTCTCCTTTTAAAATTTGATCTGAGCGTATTGTGGTAATTGTGAATAGTGTTTACGCAGCCTTCTTGAAGTTTTGAAGCAGTTTGTAATTTACATACAACCGAGTCATTTTACCGCAATAAGACAATTCCTGAATGTTTACGGTGATCGTTATTCCTTAGAAGCTTCTTCAGAACTTAATTTTCTTTTTACCAGGCATTCTTGTTTTGAGGAGAAAGAAGTATTTTACTCAGTTTATTTTGTATAGTAAATCAAAACACTGAACTAATTGTAAGAGAATATAAAAATGCGAAATAACCACTTAAGACTCAAAAAGAAATTTTCAGTAATTTCTCGGGTTTTCCTCGATTTCAACAATGTTTCTCGCTCAATTACATTTTTCAATTCAAACCTTGAAAGCTGAAGAAGATAAAATTTGTAATAATTTTCATAAATGAAAATTATAATTGAAAAGAATCTATAAATTAAATAATGTGAGGCGGAAGAATTTTGAATTTGTAGTGCTTAAAATTGAAAATGATACATTTCAAAATTAAACAATTTCAAACTCAAGCGTTAAAATTAAGAATCTACAAAGTACAAATTTCAAGCTTTCTAAATTGGACAAATTTTGAAATCAAAAGCATTAAAAATTGTACAATTCTAAAGTAAAAGCAAGAAAAATAAAAAATAAAAACATTTTAGGACTTAACAATTAAAATGGTCAAATCCAAGCCTTGCTTATTAAAAGATTTTACAATTTCTCATGAAATTTGAACAAATTAATATTAGAAGCGCTTGGAACGAAAAAATGTATAATCAAAATCGTAGCTATTTAAACAAATATATAAAAGAACTCATTCAATCTTATATTATTTGATACGAAGATATAAAGTGAAATTTTTCAAGTTATAAATAAATTGATTATCATTCCTCGATTTTCCGGTCTAATGGCCACCCTGAATATCCCTGAATATATATTCGCGAAAAACTAATGTATGAACAAGTGTTCGTGACTTGTGTTTTACATGGAGAAACTAGATGCAATGATTCCGATTTTAATGAACTAAGGTAACCGTCCATATTATGAAAAAATGTCCGTTTTTATGAGGCACTACATTAAAAAATTAAAAATAAGAATAAATAAAGCACGCAATTTAACGAACAAAACAATTATCAATATTACCATTTACATTTATGAACTCATATAAATAAATGTTGCTCTGAAGCTTTCGTGTGTAAACAAAAATATTTAAGTATCTGTACTTTATAGCATGTTAAAATTGAGGAGCCATTTAATCGTTAGAAGCAAATGTTCTCTGTTTGGTTTTTCGAAACTTCTGATAATTTACCGTACTTACGTGTAAAAGTAAGTTTATTTATTTGAAAGCTTATGAGTTGCATATTATGTTCAAATTTTTGTTTCACCAATTTGATATTTTTAATAATAATTGTGTTTCACAATACGTACATAGGCTGTTACAAAGTCCGTATTTGTGGAACGAAGGACCGCGTTTTTCATAATCTACGGACCTGCTCGTTTCCATGGTTTTCGCCAATTAATGAGACAGCAATTTCGGAGTGTCTCTTGTCCGTTTTTAATCTTGAAAGTCTGAATTTGAACATTTATCTATACTTAAAATAAAATAAATATTTTACTGAACCCATACGTTTATTACGATACAGGTTATGAGGTAAGTTAGTTACAAAATTTGCACTAAATGTAAACTAACCGTAAAATTTTTCTACTTGACGGAATCAATGTACTTACTTTAGCAAAAAGTTAGCTAAGGCATCTAGCTTTCCAATGGTATCCATATATCCGCATAATATGGACTCAAAAGAAAATAATGGGTCAAAAATAAAACTGTGCCGACAACCGGAGACTCTCCTACTTATTTACTCAGACGCATAACATCGCACTTTAACTTTTACCATCTATTGAAAAGAATTTTTTAGTTAAATTGAATTAATTGAAATTTTTAATTAAACAAAAAATTCATTGAACAAATTTGTTCAATTTAATTGATAATTGCAGGTCTCGGACCCTAGCTATTGTCACTTTTTTTTTAACGATGCAACTATTTTGAAAAAAATGACACTAATACTACTATTTTTTAACTTTTCTTTCAAACTTCGCTAGATCGGCTAAAATATATATGCCATCTCAAAAGTCGAAATTTCAAGAGATTTAAAAAATTTGCAAAGAATTTCAAGGGATTGCAAAAAATTTCGCGAGATTTCAATGGGATTAAAGGATTCTAACTTATTTCAGGGATTTGAAAGGATTTTATGGGGTTTTAAATCATGTAAGGTATTTTAAGAGATTCCAAGGGATTTCAGAGGATTTCATAGGTTTCAAAAATTTTCAAAATATTTCTACCAATTTCAAGGGGTTCAAAATAATTTTAACTGATTTCGGGGATTTGAAAGGATGTTATAGGATATAGGGTTTCAAATTTAAAGAGTATATTAAAAAATTCCAAGGGATTTTATAGAATTTCAAAGGTATCAAAAGATTATAAGAGATTTTAAGACATTTCATTTGATTGCAGAGGATTTTTAAGTTTTGAACATTTTTAAGAAACATTACCAATTTCAATATAATTTAGGGAATTTCAAAGTATTTCAGAGGATTTAAAAGGACTTCTAGAGATCTTTGGGGAGTAAATGAAATGGAATTAGCGATTTCGTAAGATTTCAGAAGATTTGAAAAATTTCGAAGATTTCAAGGAATTGTTATGGTATTTACAAAATTTTAAGGGATATCAAGAAATTTTACAATATTTGAGGGATTCATAGGATTTCAAAAGAAATGAAAAGTGTCTATAAGACCATAAGGAATTTTTATACATTTCAAGGGATTACAAAAAATTTGAGTTTTCAAGAGATTTCAACTCACTTAATTTGAATCAGTGGAATTTTACTAAGAATCAATGACATACTTCTAGCATTTTGAATCATTAAAAATTTACTGAAAATCAGTGATTATTCACAAAAATTCCAGTAGCTTTTCATTGATATCTCAGTAGAAAATGTTACTGAAGTTTCAGTAAGCGTCTCTAAAATTTCAGTAACCTTTTTTACTGAAAAGGCAGGGAAATATGACTGAAATTACAGTGAATAATCACTAATTATCAGTGAAATTTCATTGATTTAAATAGCCCGAAGCATATCACTGTTTTTCAGTGAATTTTCAAATTATTCGAATTTAGGAAGAAGGTGTTTCAATAAATTCCAGTGAATTTCAAAGATTTTAAGGGATTTTAAATTAGTCAGGGTATTTAAAAAAATTTCAAGGGGCTTTATTATAATATATGGGGGTTTACGGTATTTTACAGGATTTCAATAGAATTCAAGGGGTTTTAATAAATTTCGAAGGTTTCAAGGGGTTTTCTCAGGTTTTATTGGGTTGTATCTGATGTTTAGAGAATTTCAAAATTTTTATAATTTTTTAAGGAATTTTTAAAGCTATTGCAAATTTCAAGATGTTTTACGGGATTTTACTCGATTTTTGTGAGATTTTAAGGCCATGTGACGAGTGGGTCACGTGACCGGCTTCCTACCTTACCGACACTTTTTTTTATTTGTAAACTTATTCAAGGAATCCACGAAAGTCATTTTTCACATAAAACCAATACCTTCTCATTATGATGAGAATAAAATAATTCATTATGTTTTGTGCCAATAAAATTTGAATTTTCGATTTTTTGAGAAAACTCAAAAAATGATTATGAGAATCTTGTAGGACTATCAAAAAGTAACACTTTTCTTTTCATTACTTTTTTTCATATCATGCTTTGATTGGCTTAAAATGTTAATTTTCGCTTTTTTTGGGAGATTTTAAAAATCCTGTAGCTCTGACAATTTTCTTTGTAATGAAAAAAGTCGTGTAAATAATAATTTGTTTTAATTTCTGAGTACTATGGGCTGCCGTCCATGGAAGTTAGTAATTAAAAAAAAATAGTCAAACAAATTTTGAAAGCGCCGTAACTTTTTGAATTTTCATCCAAAATAGCTGGTAAACGAACTTGATCTTCCTTTTCCGTCCCTGAAACTGTGTACTCAAGTACAATCCAAATGATTGGTCTTTCGAAAGTTATCCGATATACAGACGACGACGACAACGACGACGACGATGACGACGACGACGACGACAGACGGTCAGACACAGACGCAAAAACTACTTCATCTGACCCAGGTGGCCTCAAAACGTCGACATTTCAAGGAATCCACGAAAGTCATTTTTCACATAAAACCAATACCTTCTCATTATGATGAGAATAAAATAATTCATTATCTTTTGTGCCAATAAAATTTCAATTTTCAATTTTTTAAGAAAACTCAAGAAATAATCATGAGAATCTTGTAGGACTATCGGAAATTAACACTTTTCTTTGTTTGACTTTTTTTATATCATGCTTTAATTGGATTCAAATGTTAATTTTTGCTTTTTTTGGGAGATTGTGAAAATGCTGTAGCTCTGACAAATTTTTTATTTAATAAAAAAAGTCGCGAGAATAGTTTGTTTTAATTTCTGAGTACTACGGCCGGCCGTCCATGGAATTTATAAATTGAAAAAAAATGATCTAAAAAATTTTGAAAGTGCCGTAAATTTTTGAATTTCCAGAAAAAATAGCTGGTAAACGAACTCGATTTTCCTTTACCTCCCCTGAAACTGTGTGCTGAAGCACAATCCAATCCGATTGGTCTTTCGAAAGTTATCCAATATACAGACGACGACAACGTCGACAACGATGTCGACAACGACGTCGACGACGATGACGACGACAAACGGACAGACGCTGACGTAAAAACTATTGTTTCTGACTCAGGGGGCCTCACAACGTCGACATTTCATGGAATTTACGAAAGTCATTTTTCACATAAAACCAATACCTTCTCATTATGATGAGAATGTTATAATTAATTACGTTTTGTGCAAATAAAATTTGAATTTTCGATTTTTCAAGAAAACTCAAAAAGTAATCAACAGAATGTTGCAGGACTATCAAAAAGTAACACTTGTCTTATATTGACTTTTTTTCATATCATACTTTAATTGGCTTAAAATGTTAATTTTCGCTTTTTATGGGAGGTATTAAAAATGCTGTAGGTCTGACATTTTTCTTTGTATTGAAGAAAGTCGTGAAAATAATTTGTTTTGATTTTCGAGTACTACGGGCGGCTGTCCATGGAATTTATGAATTTTGAAAAAAATTGTCTTAAAAATTTGAAAGTGCTGTAACTATTTGAATTCCTATCCAAAATAGCTGGTTAGCGAACTCGATCTTTCTTTTTCGTCGCTGAAACTGTGTGCCAAAGCACAATCCAATCCGATTAGTCTCTCAAAAGTTATGCGATATACAGACGACGACGACAACGACGACGACAACGACAACGACAACGACAACGACAACGACAACGACAACGACAACGACAACGACAACGACAACGACAACGACGTATATTGCCTTCGCTCTCATTTTTAGTAGTTTATTTATAAAATATTGGGTCAGTAAACACTTTCTTTTATCTTTTTAAATATTTTTATTTTAAATTACAAATTTTCAGATTCCTAATTGACTTTTATATCTTACAAGAGGTATTATTCTAAGGGATTGTTATCCGAAATCAGCAATAATAAGTCAAATTAGGCCTTTATAAAACCAAATTTTGACTATTACAAAAAGTTATACAAAACCTGAATACATTTAATAGCCGAAATATCCTTTTGTCTTTACCAGGAAAATTTACAAGCTAATTTTGTATATTTAATTGTTAAATAAATTGGTAACAACCAAATTTTCTAAATCGAAAATTTTCCACATTATGAAATTTCTGACATTACTAACTAAAAAATTGTTTCGTATTTAAATGAAGAACAAATAAAAAAAATATATTTTTTATTCACCAATTTCTTAAACTTTTTAGTGGCAAGAATGTTCAATTTTTAAAACTTGGCTGTCGTGAATTTCGTATTGTCGAAAATTGTTTATAATAGTTTTTAGTCTTCAAAAGCGAATTAAAAAAAAGATAAAGTTCTTCAAATTTTACAGTTTTTGAAACTTTTAATTTGGAAGTTTTATTTTGTATTCAACAAAATATTCAATTAGCAAATGTTGAATAGCAGTTAAATAATGTTGAATGTTGAATAGCAAATTAAAGATTTTATCATGAGCAGAAAAATGTTTTAAATAAAAAAAAAAGTTATTAATATAACAATTCTTTTAGCTTATCACAATTTATAAAGAAATCATATACGTAATTTATCATTTTTTCAACGCGATAATGTCTTTTTATAATCGCACTGAATAGGTAACAAAATGCTTCAAATATTAATACCCTTTAGATTTTACCAAGATAAAAATAATTTTCCATTCACAAACGCTTTTTAAAAATAATTCTGCAAAAGTTTTTTGTTCAATACTGTGTATGTTCCAGACTTTTGCAGAATTATTTTTAAAAAGCGTTGTCAATGAAAAATTATTTTTATCTTGGTAAAATCTAAAGAGTACTAATATTTCAATTTTTTTGTTACCTAATCAGTGCGATTATAAAAAGAAATTATCGCGTGGAAAAAATGAGAAATTACGTATATAATTTCTTTATAATGTGTGATAAGTTAAAAGAATTTTAATTTTAATTACTTTTTTTTTTGTTACTAAAAATAATTTTCTGCTCATGATAAAATTTTTAATTTGCAAAATGTTGAATACAAAATGAAACTTCCAAATTAAAAGTTTCAAAAACTGTGAAATTTGAAGACTGAAAACTATTAAAAACAATTTTCGGCAACACAAAATTCACGGCAGCCAAGTTTTAAATATTGAACATTCTTGCCACTAAACAGTTTAATAAATTGGGCAATAAAAAATATTTTTTGTTGTACTTCATTTAAATATTAAACAATTTTTTTAGTTAATAATGACAGAAATTGCATAAAGTGGAAAATTTTCGATTTGGAAACTTTGGTTGTTACCTATTTTTCAGTGCCTCGAAATTGGAAAAAATTATCTTGTAAATTTTCCTAGTAAAGACAAAAAGATATTTCGGCTATTAAATGTATTCAGCTTTTATATAACTTTTTGTACTACTCAAAATTTGGGTTTATAAAGACCTAATTTGACTTATTATTGCTCATTTCGGATAAAAATCCCTTAGAATAATACCTCTTGTAAGATCTAAAAGTCAATTAAGAATCTGAAAATTTGTAATTTAAAATAAAAATATTAAAAAAGATAAAAGAAAGTCTTTACTGACCCAATATTTTATAAATAAACTACTAAAAATGAGAGCGAAGGCAATATACCCACTGAAGATTGATGTCTTCTTACCATTTTTTCGTATCTCGCATGGTTTTTCTGAAAAGTGGAATTTTTCATTTTTGATAACATTTTTCACGAAAAAAAGGCTGTTTAACGATTTTGTCCTTTTTTTTTAGGCCTTAAACAAAAGTGTGTCAAAGCACAATCCAACCTGATCAATCTTTCGAAAGTTATCGTGTCTACACGTTACGTAGAGATTTGATGAAAATCAACTAAGTCAAATTTTACATAAAACCAATACTTTCTCATTAGGATGAGAATAGAAAGAAATCAAGGAATTCAGAATATTCCGGAAATTCAAGAGAATTCCATAAATTCAGTGAATTGAGAAAAATCTAGGAATTCAGATTTGAAGGAATTCAAGGAATTCAGGGGATTTAGAGATTTCCTGGAATTCAGAGAAATCAGATAATTCAGAATTTTCAGAGAATTTTGATAATTCAGGGAATTCAAGCAAATCAGAAAATTTGAGGAATTCAGAAAAGTCAGAGAATTGGGGAAATTTCGAGAATTCTAAGAATTTACAAAATTCTAGGAATTCATAGAATTCAAGGAATTACTATAATTGAAGGAATTTAGGAAAATTCAAGAAATTCAGAGAATTCAGGGAATTCAGAAAATACAGAGAAATCAGGGAATTCAAGGAATTGAGAGAATTCAAGGAATTACGATAATTGAAGGAATTCAGATAATTCAGATTTTTCAGATAATTCAGATTTTTCAGGGAATTCAGATCATTCAGGGAATTTAAGGAATACTAAGAATTCAGGAAATTCAGAGAATTTAGGAAGTTTGGAGAATTCTAGGAATTTGCAGAATTCTAGGAATTCTGGAAATTCAGAAAATTCAAGAAATTCAGAGAATTCAGGGAATTCAGAAAAAACAGAGAATTTAGGGTATTCAAGGAATTTATAGAATTCAAGGAATTACGATAAATGAAGGAATTCAGATAATTCAGAATTATCAGGGAATTCAGATAATTCGGGGAATTTAGAGAGTAAAGGGAATTCAAGGAATTCAGAAAATTCAGAGAATTCTAAGAATCTACAAAATTCTAGTAATTCAGAGAATTCAAGGAATTACGATAATTGAAGGAATTCAGGAAATTCAAGAAATTCAGAAAATTCAAGAAATTCAGAGAATTCAGGGAATTTAGAAAATACAGAGAATTCAGGGAATTCCAGAAATTAAGAGAATTCAAGAAATTACCATAATTAAAGGTATTCAGATAATCAAGAATTTTCAGGGAATTCAAGGAATTCTGAGAATGCAGGAAATTCAGATAATTCTAGGAATTACGATAATTGAATTAATTCAGAGAACTCAGAAAATTCAAGGAATTCTAAGAATTCAGGGAATTGAGGGAATTCAGAAAATACAGAGAATTCAGAGAATTTAGGGAATGCAGAGATTGCAGGGAATTCAGAGAATTCAGAGAATTTGAGGAATTCAGAGAATTCGAGGATTCAAGACATTCAGAGAATTCAAGATTATTTAAAGAATTTAGGAAATTCGGAGAATTCAGAGCATTCAGGGAAGTCAGAGAATTCAGAGAGATCAAGGATCTTAGAGAATTCAGGAAATTCAGAGAATTGAAGGAAGTCAAGGAATTTAGAGAATTTAAGGAATTCACAGAATTCAAGGAATTCAGGGAATCTCAGGAATTTGGAGAATTCAGGGAATTTACAGAATTCAAGGATCTGAGAGAATTTAAAGATTTTAGAAAATGGAAAGAATTCAGAGGATTCAAGGAATCTACAGAATAAGAGAATGAGCTGAAAGAAGAGATTCAAAAGAAAATCTCTTTGAATACTTGATCATGTATAATAGCAAACCAAATGCTGTGACTGGAAAAACACCGCCAGAATTCGATCGAAGACGTTTTATGACAAACTCTACTTTTCCCCTCAACTTGAAAATCCACCAACCGCAAACTGATAAAACAGGAAAAAATATCGAAATCAATATACAACATTAAATAAAGCGAATTGCTTGTTTTATTAGCTGAAAACAAAATGTTGGCAATTGTTTCCAAAGACTGCGTATCTCATTTCTCGTTTCTTTTTTTTCCTTTTCCAAGCCAAGAAGTCTTTAGGTTATAAATAAAATTGGAGCACGTCATTAGCGTAACGAGTAAGGAGCATGAACCGATTATCTTTAACATAAATAGGAAATTAAAGCCGGAAGCTCCGTTTGCAAAAGCATACAAAACGGAGCAGCGAAGGCGGTGAGGTTCTGCCTTACCTCGTTCGAAGTTTCAAGAGGTCGAAAAATCCAAATTCCTCATCTTTGTCGCTATTTTTTCGGATGAAGGTCAATGCGAACTTCTCAACTTCACTTTTTCCGCGCAATCGATGATTTTCTAATCGAACTAATTAAACATACACAATACACAACACAAAACAGAGAAAACAGGCATCCGCTGATGATGCAGACATCAGTCATCCAGACAATCAGACATCTTGGACAATCAGGGTTGACAACTGTCTAACGCTAATTTTCTTAAAGGCATAGTCACGTGACTGATTCGATTAAACAAATTTATTTTTTGAACTAATAATTTTAATCAATTTTCCTTGTCGGAATGGCATAAAGGAATCGTAGAGGAATGATTATCTGGTATGAAAAATTCAGTCGATTAATTTATAAGTTTGCTTAAACAAATGGGTCACGTGACAGGCTGTTACTACTCGAAAATTTTTCGTATCTAAATCAGAGACTTTTGTCAAAGTAGAATTGTAAACTTGTTTGTAGGTTAGATAAATCGAGTTGAGGTGAATTTATTTTGAATAAAAGAGTATAAAATATGGAAATTAACGTGTGGTTTATGGAAAAATTCGTTTGAAAAGACGCTGATTTGACTAGTTGCGAGTGAGGTGACCTAACCTCTAAATAAGAAACATAACCTTGTTTGAAAGCGGATATTCGATAAAGTAACCAAAAGTTATATATTTTAATCAATAATTAATTGTATGAAAGAATAAATTAGTAATTTTCGAGATTTGAAATATAATAAAAAAAGTGGATTTGTAAAATTAATCTTTTGATAACAAGAATTCCTAGATTTTGAAATTACGGAAGTGCTGCCACTACGTTAGACAGAAATATTCAAAATAAGTTTCGAAAACGAATTTTTGTTATGGATAGTTAATTATAATATACTAGTAATAAATCATTTCTGAATTAAATCTAAATTTTTATTTTCTAATATTAAAAATATAAACGATTTATAAATCTATTCTATTCATTAAAAGGAATTAAACTTTTGTATAATTTCTAAATAAAAACATAAAAAAAAACTTTTAAAACATTTAAAAACTTTAAAAAAAACTTTTAAAACTTGAAAAAAAAACGTTTAAAGTTTAAAACTGAATAAATTGAAAAACTTTTAATAAGGAAAAATTATTTCACTTCTAATTTCAAGTTTTTAAAATTAAGCACTTTTATTTTTAATTGAATAATTTCATAATAGAACTTTAAAAATTGAATGATTTAAAATTCAAAGGAATTAAGATTGAATTATTACTAAATAAAAAAAATAAAAATAAGAAAAAAAATTTACCAGAAGCTCTAAAAAAATGAAAAATTTAACACTACAATTTTAAAAATTGAAAAAATTTATTAAAAAGGAGTAATTATTTAATTTATAATTCAAAGTGTTCAAAACGTAACACTTTTATTTTGGATTTCAAAATTGAATAATTTCAGATAAACATTTCAAAATGTTTAAAGTTGTCTAGTTGGATTACTACTATTTCTCAAGGTAAAATGCCTCATGAAAATTTTGTTATATTATTTATTACTAAATAATCGATAATCATCTTGAAACTTACCATATATCTTTAGAATGATGTCAAAAACATTAGTTCGTTCCTTAATTTTGAAAGTAAAATACAAATACCTCACAAGGGCATACTCAAGTTTTGCATCATTCATGAGTTAAGATCTATCGCATACATTATATTCCGCAATTAAGCGAGCGAGTAATCATTCTCTTCATTCTTCATTACCGCAGTAATCTTTTTTTTTTTTTCAATTCGAAACAATGTGGATTCTCCTTACCCGGGTCCTTTCATTGGCAATTATTCTTAATTCTATTGTTACATGTCAAAACATAATAATATATGTGACCGTCCGCGACAAAAGAAACCTAACGCGGAAAAATCGAATCTTAGCTTTTCATACAAATAGATTGTTTTTCATTTGCTTTCCATAATAAAAAATACTATCTTAATATCTGAATTGTAATCTTCTGTAAAATGAAGCTACCGCGCCATATGTCCCTTTCTTTGCGGACCGTCACATATTCATGCGTTTTCTAAACATATTTTTTAGGATTCCTCAAATTCGTTCGTTTTAAATAAGTACGAATTTTGTCACAATTAATTCCGGGCAATCCAGAATGTGTGGTTTATAAAAAATGGAATTCGGTAAGTGTACCGATTGATAAGGAATTTACATACGTTTCTCAGGGACTGTTATTTGAGAGTAAATCTAAAGGCTTATATGTTATACAAGATTTGCCTGCAGTGCAATCTCTTATTTGCTTATCTTAGGAAAAATACAAGTCAGTCTCAACAACATTTGAAACTTTAAACAGTTCGAATTAAATTTAAGAATATGCTATACATTTTCGGACATCCTTTCAAATCTTTGGATATTTCTTATTCCCTAAAATTTCGAAATATCTTTTAACATTCACAAAATTGCTCTCCAATCTTCCAGATTTCTTTTTGAACATTTCGCAAATCTTTTGTAATCATGCCTGAACTTACTCGGATTACTTCTACAACTTTGTAATCATGCAGAATTGACTAAATTTCCAGCTGTTATAAAATTATTTGAAATGTTTTATAATCTCTTAGTTTCATATATTCATACTCTCTTAAGTTCCACATAATTGACAAATAATAATGAAAAATATAGTTTAGGTAGTTTGATTTCTTTTTCTTCAGAAATCTCCTCGTCTGGAATAGTCATCTGCAGTTATTTAAGCACAAAAGATTGTTTATTACAAATTAGGTATTTTTTATTAAATACCAAATGTAATAAAAGTAAATTTTACTATCACCGTTAACAAAAAAAGTTTCAGGTAGTAAAATAACATTGATTTGAAGC
Source organism: Andricus grossulariae (assembly GCA_011634705.1). Classification (NCBI taxonomy): domain Eukaryota; kingdom Metazoa; phylum Arthropoda; class Insecta; order Hymenoptera; family Cynipidae; genus Andricus; species Andricus grossulariae. The sequence goes on from JAABKJ010075445.1 coordinate 142,852,934, forward strand.
TTCATTTGTTTTAAATTTGAAAAAACAGCTTGAAATCATCATATTCAAAAACAGGACACTTTCTTCTTGCAGAGTTAACTTTCGAATCTTTACCAAAAAGAGCATCTATTGACCTAAATCATTCTCCGGTCATGTCTTCTTCTCCTCCTGTGAGGTCGAGATCCCGGTCTCTTTCTACCAACCATCGTCCAGCCGGGTCGTCTTTTGACATATCTTCTCCTGAGAGCTCTGCTCCTCCCAGGTCCAAGATTAGCAGTCATTCTTCTAGTGATCCTGCCACCAGATTCTTAGCTCCACCTACCAAGCTTCTTTCTACTAATAACGTGGATATGAACTTGAAGAAATAACTCACATTCGGCTTATTCTCCACAAGAATTCTCGCCGGATATTCGAATTCCGAAGATACACACTAAGTACTGAATCATCTACATATCTTGCATAAAAATCAATATTAAAATCAATTTTTTTGAAAACTTCATTCTCGTGTTTGAATTATTTGTTTTTGATAAGTTTGACTTGTGTAAACATTCTGTTTTGATGAAACTCAACGATAAGGATTTATTCTAAAATTATAATTGTTATCTAGAACGAATAGAAGTCGCAAACATCAACTAAGCTATTTTATATATGCAATAAACAATTACATTTTACACTCATAATGAAAATCAATACTTTCTACAAAATTGATTTTTGAATAGTTTTTTGTCACTCATTGTAGGATGCCTTGAATGCCAAATTAATTCCTGAAGATGATTCAGAAGATACTTTCTCTTTTAAATCACATTCCATAATATTTGAAGATGAAAAGTAAATTTTGGAGTTTTATTTTCAATATAACTCATGAAAGATTGTTCAGCGAGCAAATGTATCTTCAAATCGTCTTTTAATATAATTTTTATTTGACTCCAGGAATAGGAATTTCAAAGTAGTTTTCAACATGAAATAAACATATCGAAATTCCGTTGAATTTACGACGGTAAACGGAAAGGTCGATTTTCAGGCGACGAATGGAGACTGGGTGTTTGGAATGCTAAGGGAGTGAATGCTCTCAAGGTAAGAGACCTATGCGAAACTATGCACGTAAGGAAACTAGATATTCTCTGCGTACTTCAGACGAAGAAAGAGAGTTGCGAAAGTAGAAGCATAGAAAATGGGGGGTGATGAAACGGTTTTGAAATATCGTCGGGAGTAGATAGTAAATCACATAGTAGTCAAGGGGTCGGTTTGACTATTGATGAAAAAACAATACAGCATCTCGAAGATCAAGGATTTGTATCACCCATATTGTTGTGGGTTAGGAGAAAGGTAAGAATTAAAAGATTATTCATCATAGCGTGCTACGCCCCAGCTGATAGTTATCAGAGAGAAGTCAAAGACGCACTCCGGGACAGTTTAAACGATACAATAAGTGCTTGTGATCAGGGCGAAAGAATCATTCTGCTAGGATTTATGAACGGATGGATTGCCGTCCAACTTCAGAGTACAGATACAAAAAAGGTGCTAGGTGATTTTGGAGACTCAAGAAAAAATTATAAAGGGGAAAGTCTAGTTAGCTTATGCTTAGAAAATGGCCTATTTGTTACAAATACTTGGTTTGGACATAAAATGATCCACACGTACACCTGGTGTAGAGGAAATAGCCACAGTATATTTGACTCTTTCATTGCGGATGGAAGAGTAAGAGAACTTGTAATAGATACAAGGGTCATGAGGGGCTCTGAATGCAATACTGACCATTACCTTCTAGTGTCCAGAATAAACTCAGTACGGGGATAGAGAAGCAGAAGACTATAATACGGGATATCATTTTTAAAACTGCGACTGAAGTGTGTGGTACGGCGTTCGCAGGAAGAAAGTCTGCTGATGCATGATGAAATGATGAAAATAGGGCAGCCCAATAAGAAAATAGAAGCGTACAAGAGAACATTGAACATCACAGGTCTTAGCCATGAGGAGAAAAATAGGCTCAAAAATGATTACAGACATAAAAATAGAAAATTTAAACGGATAGTCAAGGAGAGTAAAGATGAAATCAAAACAGAAGAAGAGAAAAAAATTCGAAACGGCTTCAAAGGAAGAAAGAAACTATTATTTTCAAAAATAAAGATAAATAAAACTACAGATTTTGTGAGCATAAGAAACAGCAAAGGTAAAATGCGATATGATACAGACGGGATAATAGGCTTTTTAAAAGACTCTTTTGAAGAATCATTAAGAGGTGAAAATATAGAAAAACATAACTGCGACATAGAACATAATGAATTAGAAAACCTAATTGGGAAAGTCTGTGTCACTGAAGTTACAGATATGATTAAGAACTTAAAAAATGGTGAGGCTGCGGTTGTGCTGTTCCAACGACCTAAGTATATCCAATTTTTAAAAATAAATTCTTGAATGGCAGAAATCATTGAAAAATCATTGAAAATATTTTTAAAATATAACATTTCTTATAAAAAGGTTGTTTGTTCTTTTCGACATTTAAAAATAAATGTTTAATCTTTTCCCTATTTTCCCCTTTTTCGTGATAAATTGACCCTATTTCCCCTTTTTTGAGCTCCGTTTGCGCTGTGATCCCTGAAAACTAATTTTTAGAAAAAAAGTTTCATTTTCGAACAAAGTGATGATTTTTGAACTAGGATGATAAATTTTCAACTGGACTACTTGCATTTTTTAACCAAAAAGATAAATTTTCAAACAAGAAGATTATAATTTTCTACTAAAAAGGTTTTTTGTTGCAAATTAATTCTTTAAACTGATAATATAACTATTCCTTTTTTGTTTGAAAACTGGTCGTTATTAGTTCAAAATTCAACTATTTGGTTGAGAATTCATGTATTTTGTTGAAAAATCGTCTTCTTAAAAAATGCATTTTGTTTGTTAATTCAACTATTTAATTAAAAATTCATCTACCCATACTATGGAAATATACCTGGAAAAAAATTAAGATACCTAGAAAAAAATCTTGAATTTTCAGAATTTGTTCCAGGATTTGAGTAGACACCCTGATGCTATTCCTAAATAAAATTATGGACAAAATAATAATTTAATAACCATCGTCTGCAAGAGCTTCTTCAACCAATTGCTTCACCACATATTCCAGATCGTCGACTGAAACACTTCTTAACTTTGATTTAATATCCGAAGATTTCTTCCTTTTGATAAATAATTTATATTTTCCATTTAATATTTAATAATATTTTGATTATGATTCCTTAATCCAAAACTTACTCGTTTAATTCCATCGTAGCCATTTTTTGGGACAAAAGGGTTTGATTATTTTTTATAAATTCTTTCGGTCTTGCTCTCGAAATGTTCTTCTCGGGCTTCTCTACTTCGTTTTTAATTTTTCTTAATTGAGAACTACTCATACAAGATTTAATCGATGTCAAAGAAGAATCACAACGACAGCATTGCGATCTTAATTGAATTGAATTAAAATTTCGTTTTCAATTTTTAATTATATATTTTAACCAAGAAAAAGTATTTAATTTTTACTTGAAATCATCAGAATTAAATGTCACCCATCTCGCAATTTCTTCTAACATTTCACGAATATTTTTCTAGTTTACGCATCTTGAAGCTTTAAAGTATCTTCAGTCTTCCATTTTATAAAAATCAGCTTACAATTTTTTTGTTATCAAAATGATTTAACTTGAATTAAGATACCTTTAAATTTAAACGTAACCCAAACATGAAGAAAATGTCAGCTTATCAATTTTTGTGAATTCAATTGTTTTTAAAAATGCCTGTTTAGTTTGCGGGAAAAAGTTTTTTTCAATTTTTTTTTCAATGTGCTAATTAACACCCGTTTTGGCTATTGAAATTACTTTTTATACTATTATACACATTATATCATTATTTTTGTTTTATTTCTTTTATATTATGTAATATTCCGAGGAGTTAAATCATTCTTGAAATTTGCTGTACACCTTTAATGGAATATCGTGGAATCCCTGGGAAACTTTACGATCCTTTGAAATTCCGTAAATTCTTTTGAAAATTTTATAAATCCCTCAAATTTTTTTAAATCATGCCCAACAGCAACTCAATTCGAGAAATGTATTTTGCGAGTAAAAATCATGACTAAAATAACACCGGCACACAAAAAAAAAGTGGTCTGCCCGGTGGACTTAACCAGCATATCTATATGTTTTTGGGATCGCTGAATCCGAATCCGGGGTCCAAATATCCAAGTTAGCTCGTATTTTTCCAAAAGAATGGCAATCTTTAATAGTCAGATTCAAAAGAGATTTTTTAAATCTTTCAGTATTTTTATCCAATTTTTCTTTATTTTTGTAGACTGTACCAATTATTTTATAGATTGTAATGAACAGACTTTAATATTGTAATAAGTTTTTTATTATATTGTTATAAGTTTTTAATTTAATTTAATTCAACTCAAATATTATAAAAATTATTAGTTGAAAATTTCGATGTTAATTCAATTTCAGAATTAGAATGAGCCTTAGACATACAACGGATTTTTCGAGGGGTTGACCATTCGGTTTTTGAGTGTACACCAGATTTAAAAAGGTTAAAAAATATTACTAAAGATTTTAAACAATCTTAGAATATTTCAAAGATTTTAAAGTATTTAAAAGGATTTGGAACATTTCATAAAGGTTTCACGGATTTCAAAGATTTAAAACAGGTGTGCACACCAGATTTCAAAGATTGCACCACAATTTCACAAAGATTTTAACATTTTCAACATATTTAAGGGATTTCAAAGATTTAAAACAAGGTACAGTACACCAGATTTTACATACTTCAAAACATTTCAAAGATTTGAAACGATTTCAAAATTGTTTAGAAGATTTCAAAAGATTGCAGTGATTTCAAACGAACACAAAAGATTTCACAAACAAAGATGAAAGAAATATTTCACAAATATTTTAAAGATTTCAGTACATGAAACAAAGATTTCAAAGATTTTAGAATAATTTTTAAACATTCCATAAGAGTTCTCAAAGATTTCAAAGAAATTGAAAGATTTCAGAAATATTTTAAGTACTTCTAAAGATTTCAACAAATTCACAAAGATTTTAAAAGATTTAAAGATTTCAAAGACTTGACTAAGACTTAAAAAAATTCCCAAAGATTTCTGAAAGGCGAATTATGTTTGCAAAAAATTAAGAATTTGTTCATTCATGGTTCTGTTTTCTTTAGAAATTGTTGGCCAATAAAAAATGAAGTGGCTCATTTTATTGCATGGATAACAAATGGTTATTTCATTATTTGATGTAAAAAGAGAAGACCTGGAAAAACTTGATTTCTTGACCTGGAAAACCTGGAAACACCTTGAATTTCGTTCCTAAGAATATTATTATTATTATTTTAAACTTTCCTTGAACAGTCTAATTTACTTGAAAAAAAAAACTGCAAAAGTATGCTATTTTTAATTTCCATTAATGATGACTAATATTCCGTTGAATTTAAAAGAATTAAAAAGAAATTGATGAAATTTGTAAGGATTCGAGGTGAATTTAAGCGAATTTAGGATAATTTCATAAAACTTCAAAACAATTCAATTTAAATTCAAAAGAATTCAAATTAATTGGAAATAATTTTTTAAATCCAAAAAATGTCAATGATTTCAGTAAAATTGGAGTTACTTTAGAGGAATTTGAGGGAAAGAAGAAGAATTCGAAAAAATTGAAGGTGAATTACAAAAAATTCAAGGTGAATTAAAAAAAAATCAAGGTGAATTAAAAAAAGTCAAGTTCATTGAAAACAATTGAAAAGTACGAAAAAATTTATTGATTTCAATAAGTTTGAAATAAGTTTAGAAAAAATCAAGAGAATTTAAAAGAATTTGATGAAATGTCTAAGAATTTAAAGGATAGTTTAAAAGGCTTCAGGATGAATTAAACAAACACTTTAAAAAAATTCAAAAGAATCCTAATTTGTGACCCAAAAAGTGGCCCAAAATGTTGTTTTGAATTTAAAAGCATTTGAGTCATAAGAATTCAAAACAATTCAAGTTAAATACAAAATAATTCAAATTATTATTATTATTATTATTATATCATTAAGCCGTTTCCCTTTCGGGGTAGGCGTGAATTGCTCGGTTGGAAAGTAAATATTTTTCCTTGATTCTGCCCTAGGGTCAAACATGGTACAAAAAAATGTCGTGAAATTTCAAATAAAAACTGTACACTGTATATATTAATTTTAAAAATGAAAAATAATAATACTTTTTATGAATATTCCTAAATGTTATTTGAATATGATGCACATTGATTTTTATTTGAAAAATTCTTGTAAATAGTCGGTCATTTTATAAACTGTACGCCATTTTTGTACCATTTTTGCCCTTAGGGAATAGATTTGAAGAATGGAATTATTAATTTTATCAATATTAATTTTGTGAAATTTTGTCAAGAATCATGTAGAAATTATATTTATATAATATAATATATAAATATATAATATTTATATTACCTTTAAAATTGTTTTGTCCTTTTAAAATCATGGGATATTTCTTTATAAAATAAATTTTGTTAAAATTATTTTAAAATTATTTACAATTATTTTCAAATTAAAATTATTTTACACTTGAAATAAAATTGTAAAAATAAATATAAATATAGGTTTTCTAAGATTTCAGATATTTCATATCAAAATTTGAACAAAAAAAAAAACATTTTCAATTTAATAGTTTAATTTTCAAGCAAAAAAGGTTAACTGTCATCAAAAAGGTTAATTCTCAACAAAAAATGTGATAATTGCTATTTCAATAAAAAAAAGTAATTGAAAATAAACAAAATTTCAAACCAAAAATTTTTTAGTTAAGAAAAAAATAAAATTTCAACAAAATTATATTAATTTAAAAAATAAATATGAACATAAGTTTTCTAAGATTTCAGATATTTCATATCAAAATTTGGAAAACAGAATAACATTTTCAACCTAATAGTCGAATTTAACTTTAAACAAATGAATTTCCAACAAAATGAATACATTTTCAAGTAAAAATGATTTTTAGTCAGGAAAATAGGAAAATTTCAACAAAATTATGATTTAAGGCGAAAAATATTTTTGTATACAAAATAAAATTTTGTAATAACTATTTATTTCTGAGATATTTTGTTTGCTTATTTTAATGTTATACAAATATAATTTTTACATGATTCTTGACAAAATTTCAGAAAATTTTTCAATATTTCTGATATCTCAAATGAAAATTTCAACAGCAAAAAAAGTTTTAACTAAACAGTCGAATTTTCAACCAAAATATATGATATTTCTACGAAAAAAGCTGAATTTTCAACGCAAAATGTGACACTTGCTGTTTTATTTCAAATATTCTAATTTTCAATTAAAAACAGTTAAAATCAATTTGAAAAGAATGTATTTTCAACCAAATAAAAAAATTTCAAATTGTAAAATTTTTTAGTGAAAAAAAAGGAAAATTTCAACAAAATTATAATTTAAGGCGAAAAATCTTTTTGTAGAAAAAATGGAATTTTCAAACAACTATTTATTTATAAGTTTATTTATGTTTAAGTTTGTATAAATATAACTTTTTTAAGATTCTTGAGAAAATTTTCAAAGATTGTTTAATATTTTTTTATGTCAATCAAAATTTCAACAGCAAAAAAAGTTTTAATAAAACAGTCAAATTTTCAACCAAAAAAAGATGATATTTCAATGAAAAAAGCTGAATTTTCAACGAAAAATGTAATAATTGCTATTTTAATGAAAATATTCTAATTTCTAATTAAAAACAGTTAAAATAAATTTTAAAAGAATGTATTTTTGACAAAATAAACAAAATTTTAAATCAAAAAATTTGTTAGTGAAGAAAACAGGAAAATTGAATCGAAATTATAATTTAAGCCGAAAAATATTTTTGTATACGAAATACAAATTTGGAATAACTATTTATTTTTTACGTATTTTCTTTGCTTATTTTAAGGTTATATAAATATAATTTTCACATGAAAAGAAAATCTTATATGTGACGTGGAACGAAGAAACCAGCCTTAAAACCGAAAATTAGTTTACAAGCAAAAGAAAATGAAAATGGAAGGTTGACGAACAGTATAGTAAAGTTTTTTCAAATTTATTTTATAGGAGAAACCTTTATTATTCAGAATCAATAAAAACCAAAAAATCGATTTTTTGGTCCTAAGGCTGAATTATTCGTCCCACGTCACATATGATTTGAGAATGTTGTGTATGATCTACAGAAGTGTCCTCATTATAGCGAGAAATTCCCAGTCAATTCAATATGAATCAGACAACTTTTTCCACTTGCAATTCTTTAAAATTGGCAACTTTTTTTTTTCATTGACAAAATATGATTATTCAATTATTGAAAGCAGAAATCAAGATTCGAATGCAGCATACTCTGGCTGGCCAGAACTGTCACTTTCTACTGCGACTTCAACATTTTGTTACGGATTTTACAGGAAATCATATATGTGACGTGGAACGAATAAACCAGCCTTAAAACCGAAAATTAGTTTACAATAAAAAGAAAATCAAAGTGAAAGGTATATCAACAGGTATCGGAATGGGGTTGTTATTTATTCTATAGGGGAAACCTTTATTATTCAGAATCCATGAAAACCAAAAAATCGATTTTTTGTTCCTAAGGCTGATATCTTCGTTTAGCATGACATATGATTTGAGAATTCTTTAAAATTGGCAAATTTTTTTTTGATCGACAAAATTTGATTATTGAATTATTAGAAGGAGAAATCAACATTAAAATGCAGTATACTGTGGCTGACCAGAACTGCCCGTTTCTACTGCGACATCAAAACAGCAGTGGAATTCTTTTTTTTCGAATTTTTATTAATAATGCCCGAAAATATGTCAGCGTTCAAACAAAAATATATATATTTTTTTAATATTTTGAAAAAAAGTAATATTTAGAGGTGGCGCAAGCGCCGCGAAGTTTAAGAGGTATTTCCCATCAGAAAAAAGACGTTTTTGAAAATTTTATTCGGAATCCTTAATATTAGCTAAATCAAGTTAAAACTCGACATTTGTATTAAAAATTACCTGTAGAATACGAATAAGATATTAGCTTTCAAATATCACCCCTATAAGCCTGTTTTATAGGGTCCCATAAAATCTCTATAAGTGAAAAAATGGATTTTGCGGGTTCTTGGCGATAATTAGAATTTTTTGTGGTTTTTTGAATGCAAATTCTTCCAAATACATAACGCACTACTATATGCTGATAATTAGATATTCGCATGAATTGTTTAAACCATTTATTATTGTTTTCAGTAATTTTCTCTGAGAATAGAGTGAAAAAGTCGCGATTTTTTCAAAAAGTTTTCACTTTTTGCACAATTTTCAATCAGAGTTATGTAATACTTGAATAATTTTAACAAACACAATTGTTTGAATAATTTATTATCAATATTGATAATACTCGATCAGAATAATGCTAGAAAATTGCAGTTTTTTCAATTTTCCACTTTTTGTCCATTTTTCAACCAGAGTGAGGTAAATACTTTTCACTTCTAGTGAGCAAATAATTAATTCAATTTAGCAAAAATAATTGTTTAAACAAATAATCATTCTTTATAACTATCTTCTCTCAGACAATTGTTAGTAAGTTGCGGTTTTGTCAGAAATTATTAACTTTGCTTCAGCTTTTTAATTATGAACAAATAATAAATAGATAATATAGCTATTTTGTGTAAATTAATATTAATATTTATTATTTGCTCCTCGCTAAGAAAAAACTATAGAATTTTATTTTTAATTTCAAAAAAAACCACAACTATCTAGCATTACTGTAGGAGGAGATAGTTATAAACAATAATAAATTGTTTCAACAATCATGTTAATTGCCAATGAACAGAACATTAAAATACAATAATTTCAAATGTTTCCTATAAAAATTCGATAAAACTATCAAAGGCCCTATTTCTTTCTGTATAACATTTCCATGTAACGCGTATAAAGATTTGATCTTTTTAACAGGACTGCCATTCACATTACTGTCTGATCCCCACAATCTGTCAATTTCCGCGAAGTTCATGATGATATTCTAAAATTTCTAAAAAACTTCAGTTTCACACCAAGTATAAACCAAAAAAGGAGAAAAAAGACTTACCCTTCTGCTATTATGTCCTATATTCCATTGTGAAAGGGAAAAATTTAATCCATTAGAAATTTTATATCAAATCCATCACAACAAAACCAATTTTGATAGTCACAATCACTATAAAAATATTTGTAATTTATTTATTTTGTTTAAATATTTTTGTCAGGATACATTTCTTCAAACTTTTTTTCTCACATTTTAAAGCTCATAACTTTTTTTATTTTTTAATGTTAAAACTCGTATTTTTTTCAACTGTTCAAAATTATGCCCGGGCAGAAATCTTGATATGAACATAGTGCGGTTCTCGCCAATTTACCCCACTTGTAGTATGGCCCTGGTCAGAACATATATTTCAATATTATATAAATAAAACGCATACAAAGCGTACGAGTTTTTCACATATGAAAAAATGTTAAATTTGAAATTTAAATATTAAATACTTCTATACAAAATCGAAACATTTAGAGTGATATCACTCTTCTTAATTTAAAGTACATATTTTTAATAAAAATAACATAATTGTAAATTCATCAATTCATCAAACAATTTTATCAGACTTTTATCGAACTTAGGGTTTTTTTCTTGCCTCTAAAAAGCTTACGTTTTTTCTTTAAATATATTGAAGTCAAAAAAATGAACATATTATTATCTATTCGTAAAAATTAGCGTTAATAGGCAGACTGGGATTCGCCAACCGACCCATGGGTTTAACAGAATTTTAACAGATTTCAAGGGATTTAAAGGACTCCAAAGGATCAGAGAATGATAAAGATTTCAAAGAATTTTTACGGAATGATTTAAAGTCATTTTTAACGGATTTCAAAACATATAATAAATTCTAAAAATTTTATAATATTTGTATAAAATTCACAGAATTTCACAGGATTTAAGGAATTTCGTAGGATTTAAAAGAATTGAAGATAATTTCAAATATTGCTTCCTCATAGAGGGAGGTTTGTAATGATCTAAATTTTCAAATATACTTTTTTGACATATTTTGATATAATTCGGCCACAGGAGCTCGGAAGTAACATTTGTAACAAATGTCCGTGTGTGTATGTGTGTGTGTCTTTTTTCTATTCACCATATCTCGAAACGTAAAAGAGCTACGATCATGAAATTTGGATGGAGTGTAGCTTCGATTGATATCCATATCTGATAGGATTTTGAGCTACATCGACCATTTAGAAGTAGTTTTGTCTTGTGTTGAGAGGTTTAAAAAGAGAAATTGTATCTTGTTTATATAAGCAAAACTTGTTTGATATTAAAATCCAACAATACGATACCTAGCGTATTTTTCGCGCTTTGAGACGCATTGATCGACCTATTGTTGAAATTTTTATGACCTACCAGTGCCGATTTATGAAGTTTCAAAAAATGATTCATTTTTTTATATAAGAAAAACTTTTTTGATATTCAAAATATGACAACATTATATTTAGTGTATTTGTTCGCGTTCTTGAGACGCATCGATTGCCAAAATCAAGAATTTTTTATGATCTACCATAACCTATCAATATCGTTTTCAAGTTTTCCAACAAAATTAGTTTCCTTGTTAATAGGAGTATTTGTTCATATTGGGAATATAACAGTACTGCATTTGATTTAAACCAAATAATTGAATTTTAAGCCAAAAAGACTAATTCTGTACCAAAAAAGAAGAACGTTCAATAAAATACACGAGTTTTCAGTCAAATAGTTCAATTTTCGACTAAAAAGATACATCTTCAATCATAAATAGAGAAAGTTAATTGTCAGCTAAAAAATTAATTTTCACTTTAAAAAAATTAATTCTCAGGTAAAAAAATTTAGTTTTTAACAGCAAAAACGATCTTGTAACAAGATAGATGTTTAACCATAAAAATGAATTTTTAACAAAGCAGTACAACTTTCAACCAGATAGTTGAATTTTCAACTAAAGATAAATTTAAAACAAAATAGTTCTATTTTCAACGAAAAATGGAATAGTTAAATTTTTAGTTAAAAAAATTAATGTTTGACAAAAAAAGGATTTTTCAACTAAATAGTTCAATTTTCAACCAAACAAATAAATTTTCCACTAAAATGATGAATCCTCAACCAATATAATGAATTTTTAACAAAAGAGTTTAACTTTTAAACAAGTAGTTGAATTTTCAACCAAAAAGATAAATTTTTTACCAAAAAAGATGAAGTCTCAACGAAAAATGTAATTGTTTATATTTAAACCAAAGAAGATTTTAATTTAAGTAAAAAACAATAGAATTCAACAAAAAAGAGATGAATTTGCAACCAAATAATTGAATTTCAACAAAATAAATTAATTTTAAAGTAAATGATTAAATTTTTAACCAAAAAGATTAATTCTCTACCAAAAAAGAGGAATCTTCCCTAAAATATACGAGTTTTCAACAAAATTGTTGAATTTTTAACTAAAAAAAATTTACAATAAAAAATGGAGAAGTTACATTTTCAGTTAAATAATTTAATTTAAAAAAAAAGTGTAACAAAATAGATGTTTAACAATGAAAATGATTGTTTAATAAATAATTGCAAGTTTTAACCAGGTAGTTGAATTTTAAACTAAAAAAGTTACATTTTCAACATAAAATGAAATATTTAAACTTTCAGTTAAAAAAATTGATGTTCGACCAAAAAAGATGAACATTGAACATAATAGTTCAATTTTCAACCAAAGAGGTAAATTTTCCACTGAAATGACGAATCTTCAACCAAAATAATGAATTTTTAACCAAAGAGTTTTACTTTTAATCAAATAGTTGAATTTTCAACCAAGAAGATTAATTTTCCATCAAAAAAGATGAAATCTCAACAAAAAAGATGAAGTCTCACAAAAAAATGTAATTGTTTATATATCAACCAAAGAAGATTTTAATTTAAGTAAAAAAGAATGGAATTCAAAAAAAAGAGACGAATTTTTTAACCAAATAATTAAATTTTAAACCAAATAATTGAATTTTAAAACAAATAAATGAATTTTAATCCAAATAATTGAATCTAAACCAAATAATTGAATTTAAAAACAAATAAATGAATTTTAAACCAAATAATTGAATCTAAACCAAATAATTGAATTTTAAAACAAATAAATGAATTTTAAACCTATTAATTGAATTGTAAACCAAATAAATTAATTTTAAACCAAATAATTGAATCTAAACCAAATAATTGAATTTTAAAACAAATAAATGAATTTCAAACCTATTAATTGAATTTTAAACCAAATTAATTAATTTTGAACCAAATAATTGAATCTAAACCAAATAATTAAATTTTAAAACAAATAAATGAATTTCAAACCTATTAATTGAATTTTAAACCAAATAATTGAATTTTAAACCAAATAATTAAATTTTGAACCAAATAATTTAATTTTAAACCGAATAAATGAATTTTAAACCAAATAATTGAATTTTAAGCCAAAAAGACTAATTCTGTACCAAAAAAGAAGAACGTTCAATAAAATACACATATATATATATATATATATATTTATTTGCTTAAAAATTTATGTATTTTGATGAAAATTCGTTTCTTAATGAAAAGTTAACTTTTCTATTTTTGGTTGAAAACTTATATTTTCGTGTTGAAAATTCACCGATTTGCTTGAAAATTAATTGATTTTTATGAAAATTTGTTGTTCTTTTTTTCTGAAAATGTAATTTTTCCATTTGTGGATGAAAATACATCTTTCTGAGTTGAAACTTCAACTGTTTGTTTAAAAATTCACGTATTTTGATAAAAATTAATTTTTTTGCAGAAAATTTAACTTTTCTATTTTTGGTTGAAAACTTATCTTTTCTTGTTGAAAATTAGCTTGGAAATTCATTTATTTTGATGGAAATTTGTTTTGTTTTTTTTTACTGAAAATTTAACTTTTCGATTTTCGGTTGAAAATTTATCTTTCTGAATTGAAAATTCAACTTTTTGTTTAAAAATGCATGTATTTATATATATATATATATGTATATATGTATATATATATATATTTGCTTAAAAATTCATGTATTTTGATGAAAATTCGTTTTTTAATGAAAAGTTAACTTTTCTATTTTTGGTTGAAAACTTATATTTTCGTCTTGAAAATTTTCCAATTTGCTTGGAAATTCATTTATTTTGATGCATTTTTTTTTTTTTTTTTTTTACTGAAAATTTAGCTTTTCGATTTCTGGTTGAAAATTTATCTTTCTGAGTTGAAAATTCAACTTTTTGTATAAAAATTCATGTATTTTGATAAAAATGGTTTTTTCTCTGAAAATTTAATTTTCTTATTTTTGGTTTAAAATTGAACTATAAGTTTAAAAATTCATTTATTTTAATAAAAATCCGTTTTTTACTAAAAATTTAACTTTTGTCTTTTCGGTTGAAAACCTATATTTTCGTGTAGAAAATTCACCTATTTGCTTGAAAATTAATTGATTTTTATGAAAATTTGTTGTTCTTTTTTACTGAAAATATAATTTTTCCATTTTTGGATGAAAATTTATCTTTATGGGTTGAAAATTCAACTGTTTGTTTAAAAATTCACGTATCATGATAAAAATTCGTTTTATGCAGAAAATTTAACTTTTCTATTTTTGGTTGGAAATTTATCTTTTAGATTTGAAAATTCACCTATTTGTATGGTAATTCATTTATTTTGATGGAAATTTTTTTTTACAGAAAATTTAACTTTTCCATTTTTGGTTGAAAATTTATCTTTCGGAGTTGAAAATTTAACTACTTGTTTAAAAATTCACGTATTTTGATGAAAATTCTTTTTTGTACTGCAAATTTAACTTCTTAATTTTTGATTGAAAATTTTTCTTTCTGAGTTGAAAATTCAACTATTTGTATAAAAGTTTACGTATTTTGATGAAAATTTTTTTGTTAACTGTAAATTTAACTTGTATGTTTTTGGTGAAAAATTTATCTTCTAGAGTTGCAAATTTAAATATTTGATTAAAAATTCATGAAGTTTGATGAAACTTCGTTTTTTACTGAAAATTTAACTTTTCCATTTTTGGTTGAAAATTGATCTTTTCGTATTGAAAACTTAACTATTTGGTTAGTAAATTCATGTCTTTTGGTGAAAATTCTTTTTTAGTGCATATTAAACTTTTTCATTTTTTGTTGAAAATTTACTTTTTTGAGTTGAAAATTCATATATTTGTATAAAAATTCAGTTTTTACTTAGAATTCGTGTCTTTTTTCTGAAAATTAAATTTTTCCACTTTTGGTTGATAATTTATTTTTCTGAGTTGAAAATTCAACCGTTTGCTTAAAAATTCACGTATTTTGATAAAAATTAGTTTTTTTTTCAGAAAATTTAAATTTTCTATTTTTGGTTGGAAATTTTGCAAAATTGAAAAATTTTGCTTTAAAATTTTCTACATTATTTTTCGAAATTTTAGAAAATCATTTTATATCCTGCAAAATAAAAAAATGTTGCCAGAAAATCTTCCAGATTATTGTTCATCAGTTTTCGAAATCTTATGAAATCTTTTTTAATGTTCTCTTACAATTAGTTTACCAAATAAAACATTATTTAAATCTTCCCAGGAATTTTAAGAAGGGTTTATTATTTTCTTGGAACCCTTCAAAAGTTCAAAAAACCTTTTTTTTTCAATTTTCAAAATTCTTCATTTTTTCTTGATTCTCCTGAAATTGTTTCAAGTTTGAAATTATTTTTGAAATCTTTTAAAAATATATATTTTTTTAAATCCAGCAAAAAAAAATTACTTAAATATCTTCTAGATATTTTTGCGACCATGTTGGAAATCTTTTGAAGTTTTTAAAACTTTTATTCAATTTTCCCTTGAAATTAACATTTTTTAATAAAAAATCATATACAGTTTTTCCAGGAATTTTCGAAAGAAAACTTTTTTATTGTATTGAAAGCTTTCAAAAGTCTTAAAAAGCTTCTTTTTTCGAAGTCTTCAAAAATCTGCATTTTGTTTTATATTTCTTTAAATTATTTTGGATATTGTTCAAAATTTCTAAATATAGTTTAAAATGTGTTAGATTTTTCCTACAATTTTTTCAAAATTTTGTAAAATACAAAAAAATGCCTTAAAATCTTTCTGATTCAATTTTGGAAATATTTTGAAATAATATTCAATTGTATCTTAAAATTAAACTTTCAAAATAAAAATCATTTTTTGAAAAATTAAAAAAAAATTTGTAATCTCGCAAAATTCAAAATTTTTGCTTTAAAATCTTCTACATTCTTTTTCAAGATCATTTTTTGAATATTTTTCAAAACTTCGTAATATCTTTTAAAGTGATTCTAATTTTTCATATTTTTTTTTTTCAACTAAAAATTTTTAAAAATTGCTTTAAAATATTCGAGATTCCTTCTCGATAATTTTGGAAATCTTTTGAAATCTTTAAAAGAAAACTTTTAAATTGTCTTGAAAGCTTTCAAAACTCTTCAAAAGCTCCTTTTTTCGAAGTCTTCAAAAATCTTCATTTTGTTTTAAATTTCTTGAAATTATTTTGGAAATTTTTCAAAATTTCTAAATATAGTTTAAAATGTGTTAAATTTTTCCTAAAATTTTCTCAATATTCTGCAAATACAAAAAAAGGCCTTAAAATCTTCCGGAATCAATTTTGGAAATATTTTGAAATAATTTTCAATTTTATCTTTAAATTAATTTTTCAAAATAAAAAATCATTTTTTGAAAAATTAAAAAAAAAATGTAATCTTGCAAAATTCAAAATTTTTGCTTTAAAATCTTCTACATTCGTTTTCAAAATCACTTTTTGAAATTTTTTCAAAACTTCTTAATATCTTTTAACGTGATTTGAATTTTTTATAATTTTTCTTAACTGAGAAATTAAAAAAAAATGCTTTAAAATCTTCCAGATTCTTTTTCGTCAATTTTGGAAATCTTTTGAAATATTTCAAAGAAAACTTTTTTATTGTCTTGAAAGCTTTCAAAACTCTTAAAAAGCTCCTTTTTTTAATGTCTTCAAAAATCTTCATTTTGTTTTAAATTGTTTGAAACTATTTTGAAAATTTTTCAAAATTTCTAGATATAGTTTAAAATGTGTTCGATTTTTCCTAAATTTTTTTCAATATTCTGCAAATACAAAAAAAGACCTTAAAATCTTCCGGATTAAATTTTGGAAATATTTTGAAATTATTTTCAATTTTATCTTAAAATTCATTTTAAAAAAAAAAAAAAAAAATCATTTTTTGAAAAATTAAAAAAAAATTTTTTGGTTGAAAATTTATATTTTTAGTTAAAAAATCAACTATTTGATTGAAAATTCGTATTTTTCGGTAGAAAATTAATTTTATTGAGTCATAATTCATGTTTTCGGTTGAAAATTTCACTGTTTGGTTAAAAATGAATCCTCTTTGTTGAAAATTAAACAGTTTCTTTCAAAAGTATCCTTTTTGGTAGAAAAATCAACTGTTTTGTTGAAAATTCGTTTTTTTTGGGCGATGATTAAAATATTTTCTTCATTTGTTAACTGTAAATTTAACCATTCCATTTTTTTTAGAAAGTGTATAATTTTTGGTTGAATTTTCATCCTGTTTAGATTACAATTCAACTATTTGATTAAAAATTAATGTATTTTGTTGAAAATTCATTTTTTCTGGTTGAAAGTTATTCTTTTTAGTCAACAATTCAACTATTTGTTTAAAAATTTATGTATTTTGTTGAGAATTAATAATTTTTGGTAGAAAATTATAGTTCTTGGTTGAAATTTCATCTTTTTTGGTTAAAAATGAAACTACTCGGTTAATAATTAATCTGTTTTGCTTAAGGATTAAACAGTTTTGTTTGAAAATTCGTCTTTTTTAGTTGAATTTAACTGTGTTTGATTTAAAATTCAAATATATATATTTTTTTAAATTCGTTTTTTTTTTCGTTCAAAATGAATGTTATACACTGAAAATGTTAACAGTTTCGATGAATTTTAATGTTTTTTTTTAATTAAAACACACCTAATTGATTATAAATTTATATTTTTTGTTGAAAATTTATCTTTTTTATTAGAAAATTAATCTTTTTGGTTGAAAATTCGACTATTTGGTTAAAAATGTATGTATTTTGTTGAAAATTCTTCTTCTTTGATAGAAAATTCATTTTTTGGGTTGAAAATTCTTTTGTTGTTTCTCTAAGTAATTTTTGTAACAGAAAATTTAACTAATTTGTCGATAATTCCTTGTTTTTTGTGAAAAAACTAATTTTTGAAAATGAAAATGTAACTATTCCATTTTTGGTCGAAAGTTTATATTTTTTAGTTAAAAAATCAACTATTTGATTGAAAATTCGTATTTTTCGGTAGAAAATTAATTTTCTTGGGTCATAATTCATGTTTCCTGTTGAAAATTTCACTGTTTGGTTAAAAATGAATCCTCTTTGTTGAAAATTAAACAGTTTCTTTCCAAAGTATCCTTTTTGGTGGAAAAATCAACTGTTTTGTTGAAAATTCGTTTTTTTTGGGCGATGATTCAAATATTTTCTTCATTTGTTAACTGTAAATTTAACCATTCCATTTTTTTTAGAAAGTGTATCATTTTTGGTTGAATTTTCATCCTGTTTAGATTACAATTCAACTAATTGATTAAAAATTAATGTATTTTGTTGAAAATTCATTTTTTCTGGTAGAAAGTTATTCTTTTTGGTCAACAATTCAACTATTTGTTTAAAGATTTATGTATTTTGTTGAGAATTAATAATTTTTGGTAGAAAATTAATCTTCTTGTTTGAAATTTCATCTTTTTTGGTTAAAAATGAAACTACTCGGTTAATAATAATTACTCTGTTTTGCTTAATTATCAAACAGTTTTGTTTGAAAATTCATCTCTTTTAGTTGAATTTAACTGTGTTTGATTTAAAATTCAAATATATATTTTTTTAAATTCGTTTTTTTTTCGTTCAAAATGAATGTTATAAACTGAAAATGTTAACAGTTTCGTTGAATTTTAATGTTTTTTTTTTAAATTAAAACACACCTAATTGATTATAAATTTATATATTTTGTTGAAAATTCATCTTTTTTATTAGAAAATTAATCTTTTTGGTTGAAAATTCGACTATTTGGTTAAAAATGTATGTATTTTGTTGAAAGTTTTTTATACCGGAAATTGACAATTAAAAATTATGTAAGTTCAACAATTTTTAAATGCTGTAATGATGATGATTCATATTCAAAATTTCTTTAATTTGGGAGATTAAGAATTAAACACTTGCCTTTTTACATTCAAAATCATCAAAAAGAAGAATTTTTATTTATATATATCTAGAATTGAAGAGTTTAAAATTTTGACAATTTATAATTGAAAATTATGCCAGTTTTAAGTTTTAGAATTAAAAATAAAGTCACTTCGATGCTTTATATACAAAATATATTTAATTTGGAAGATTTAGAATTGAAAATCCGACTTTGAATTTTCAAAATAATCCAAATTTAACAATTTTCAATTTAAAAATCTGTAATTTTGATAATTTTCATATCAAATTTGTTCAATTGTGAAGATTTAGAATTGAATACTTGACTTTTGATCTTCAAAATCATCAAAATGTGAGAATATTTATTTAAATAGCTTTGAAATTAAACAATTTTCAATTTTGAAAATTTCCAATTAAAAATAATAAGGGTCCGGAATAATTCGAAAAAAATGTAATTTTGAGGATTTTAACTCAAAATTTGTTTAATTTGGAAGAATCTTCAAAATCATCAAACAAATTTGTTTTTTCATTTTCGCATCTTTAAATTTGAAGAGATTTTTTTTAATTTTCAAAATTGAACAACTACAATACATTTTTTCAAATTATATGCATTAAAAATTATAAATAGATAAACTGTTTCCAAAAAAAAGTTCAACATTTTACTAGTTTAAACTAGAAACATTCAAAATTGAACAAATTAATGAATTTTCAATTTTAAACATTTTGAAAAAGGATCAGTGTCGAAAATACAAGACATTCGTAAAACTCAAAATTCCAGAATGTCTTTTAAGAACATCTTATTACGATACAAAATTACAAATTCGCGTATTTTTTTTACTTCTAATTTCCGCTGGCATACATTCTTATATTAAAATTAAAATTAAATGAAAAGGTATGAAATCCAATCTAGATATTTAATTATTTATTTAACTTTGTGATTATTAATTATATTTTACAGTGCTTTAAATAGGAGAAAAAGTCCCCTTTAATTTTAGGAAATGAAATACTATTTCATGAATTATGAAAGAAGAAACATTGAGATAAAAAAATGGTTTGAAAACGAAAAATATTCATATAAAAATTGTTTCTGTAATATAATTTTTTCTTGCGGTCGCTTTTCACCAATTTTTTTGAAAATTTTCCAGTTGGAACAAATTATGGGCTATTTTCCAGGGAAAACGTTCGGTACAACTTTACTGTTTCCAATTTATTAAATAAGCAAATAATATTCAAATATAGTTAGTTTATTGAAAATCGTTTTCTATCAAAATTTGTTGAAGGATCATAGCCATTAAAAAATTTACTTTGAAAATTGATAAAAGTAGAGTCATAGAGCATTTCTTCCCCGAAACAATAAGCCATAAATTAATAAAATTCCATCATTTACCAAAAAATTGTAAGAAAAAATTGAATTGCAAAAAGCATTATTGAAACAAATTTTTTTTGTAAGTTAAACAAATTTTCGATTTGAATTAATTTTTTGTATGGGCAATGACATCATCATTAGTATCATTTTGATTCTTTAGATCATAGAAAACTATTTTCTTCAAAGACAAGATTTTTGGCACAAGAAAAAGAACTTTAATCTGATTATAAATAACATCTTTTCTTATTTAAGGCATAAAGCACTTTTCGAGGTACAACACAGAAATACTAGAAAAGTAAACGATCAAATCTTAAAGCCATCTCGATTTCAAACCTTCAAAATGTTGACTACTCGAAGTACCATTTGAAGTGATATCCTGGATTGCATTTCGCTAGGATCTTTCAAGCAAGAAGTTGAATTTCAACCCTAAGAAGATTCATTTTTACCGAAAAATGTAATATTAGATATTTTAACAAAAAATGATTTTAATTTTAAATAAAAAACAGTGGAATTTAACCAAAAAAGAAGAATTTTCAACAAAAAAATGTAATAGTTATATTTTCAGAAAAAAAATTAATTTTCAACAAAAAAAATCCACGAATTTTCAACAATATAGTTAAATTTTGAACCAAAGAAATGATTTTTTAACTAAAATTATGAATCATCAACTATTAAACTTTTTGTTGAGAATTCATTTTTTTATCGAAAATTCATCATTTGGTTGAAAATTTAGCTATTTTGTTGCTAATTCTCTTTTTCTTGGCTGAAAATAAATTTTTTGAAACTCAAAATGTAATTCTTTCATTTTCTGTTCAAAATTTATCTTTTTTAGTATGTTTCGGTTTTAAAAAATATTTATTTCAATTTAAATAATGCAGTGAAAATGTTGAAAAATTGTAATTTTTCACCTGTTGCAAAAAGACAAATTTCGATTTATATTTGACAATAAAGTTACTTTTGCTCATTTTAAATACAATTTTTAATTCTGCTGAATATGTCTGGCTTGGGTAAAATAAAAAAAAATTTACGTTAGTAAGTCTTACTAATTAATAATAAACAAATAAGATAAAGGGGCTTGGAAAACAAGAAATCTACTTTTAAAATATTTAGTTTCTAGTGATTTTTTATTCTTTTGAATGTCTTGAAACACTTTCAAATTCTTTCAAATCCTTTTGAATTCTTTTCAATTCCTTGAAATCTTCTCAATGCTTCCGAATTCTCAGATTTATCTGAATTCATCTAAATTTACCGAAATATCTGAGTTCCTTGAATTTATGGAATTTCCAGAATATTGACAACTCCATGAAATCCGAAAATTAAAAAAAAAATGCAAAGAATTCAGAGGAATTCACAATTTAGAGAATTCCTAGATTTTCAAGAATTTAGAATATTCAGGGAATTCAGAGAAATCCAAATATTCTAGAAATGAAATTTTTTATTCTATTCAAGAAAGCTCAGCATTGTTTATTTTAAAATCTATAAATTTGATATTGTACCATTTTTGAGTAATTCAAATTCAAAAAAATTTCAATTTTAAACGCCTTGAATTTAATAATATAGTTTATTATCGAAGTCAACATCAATTATTTAACTAATATTTGGTTTTAATTATGTTTCAAGTACAAAATATAATTATTTTCAAACGATACAATTTGGAAAAATTAAACCAAACCATTTTCAATGTGCAATATTTGAAATGTTTTTTTTAGCATATTATTGAATTAAAAATATTATCGACAAAAAATTATCGACGCAGTAAATTTGTAAAATTTTCATAATTTTATAAGTAAAATCAGTTTCGAGTCAATCTAAAAAATTAATTGAATATACAAATTTGTATAATTATTTCAAAATTCAAAACACTTATTTTTAAAATCTGATAATAAAATTTTAATTTTTACATGCAAAAAAATACAACTTTTTGAGACTTTTATGAGTGATATGAATCTAAAGTTTATCCAAATTTACAATTACCATCTACATTTGGATTAAAAAAAAATGATTAGGTGAAAAAATTAAAATTTTTTTGAAAAATTTAAAAAATTCAGAACCTTCAAACTAAAACTTTTAAATTTGGACAATTTCTTTAGGAATAAAATTAAATTGTTTCTTCAAAGTATTCAAAATTGCAGAATTTTATTTTCAGTTGAAGAATCTCGAAATTTAACGATTTCAGATTAAAATTTGCAAATAGGACAATTCCAAAACGTTAAAAATAGAACATTTTCCAATTAGAATTTTCAAAAATAGATCATTTAAAATTCGTTAAAAATTTGCCCTTTTTGGTTGAATTCTACTGCTTTTGGTTTTTAAATTTAAATCATTCTTTGTTAAATATTCTACTATTTGGTTGAAAGTTAAACTCTTTTGTTTACAATTCAATTCTTCGTTTGAAGATTCATCAATTTTATTGAAAATTCATCTCTTTGGTTGAAAACTTAACTATTATGTTGAAAATTCCTTTTTTTTTTTGAAAATTAATTTTGTAACTCAAAATTTAACTTATCCAGTTAAATATTCCATCAATTTGTCGAAAATTCATGTATTTTGTTGAAAATTCGTCTTTTTTAGTTTAAAATTCATCACTTTGGTCTAAACATTTAACTACTTTGTTGAAAGTTCATTTTTTTAGTTGAAAATTAATTTTTTTAAACTGAAAATTCAACTATTCCATTTTTGTTTCAAAATTTATCTTTTTTTATTTGAAAATTTAACATTTTTGTTTAAAATTGATTATTTGTAGTTAAAAGCACAACTATTTGGTTAAAAGTTTATGGTTTTTGTTGAAAATTCGTCTTTCTTGATTAAAAATTCAACTATTCCAGATAAAAATTCATCATTTTAGTTGAAAATTTATCTTTTTGATTTTAAATTTTACCATCCCAGTTGAAAATTCATCACATTGGTTGGTAATTGAACTATTTTATTATAAATTAATTTTTTTCACTCAAAATTTAACTAATTCATTTTTGGTTGAAAATTTATCTTTCTTATTTGAATATTCAACTTTCTGGTTGAAAATTGATGTATTTCAGTTGAATTCCACTGTTTTTAATTTAAAATTTATATCATTCATGATTGAAAATTCTACTAATTGGTTGATAATTCGTCATTTTCGTAGAAAATTAATCTTCTGGGTTTAAAATGTATCATTTGGTTAGAAATTCATCTTTTTAGTTGAAAATTTAACTATTCTAGATTCCAGTTAATGATTCATAATTTTAAGTGAAGATTCACCTTTTTGGTTTGAAATTTAACTATTCCTGTTGAAGATTCATCATTTTAGTTAAATTCATTTTTTTTTTTCGTTGAAAATTCAACTATTTTGTAAAAAGTTCGTTCTTTTAGTTAAAAATTAATTTTTTTAACTAAAAATTTAACTATTCCATTCTTGATTGAAAATTTATCTTTTGAATTGGAATTTCAACTTTTTGGATGAACAAGTATCTTTTTAATTGGAACATTCTAGTATTTAGTTGAAAATTCATGTATTTTGTTAAAAATTCGTCTTTTTTGGTAGAAAATTCAATCTTCTTGATTGAAAATTCTCCTTTTTGGTTGCATATTCAACTATGCCAATTGAAGATTCATTATTTTAATTAAAAATTCATCTCTTTGGTTGAAAATTTTATTTTTTTTGTTGTAAATTCGTTTATGTTGTTAAAAATCTTATTTTGTGGCAAAAAGTTCATTTTTTTACTTGAAAATTTAATTATTTGGTTACAAATTCATATATCTTTTTGAAAATGCAATATTTTTACTTGAAATTTTAAGAATTTGAAGCGTTTTAAATAGAATTTAATATAGCATTCACATTAATTTTACTTAGAAGAATATATTTCACTATTTTCGTGAAAAATCTCCTTATTTTCCTTGTTTTTGCAAGGTCTCTACTTTTTTTGTAGAAAATTAATCTTCTTGGATAATAATTCAATTATTTTTTATTTTCAAACATAAGTTTTTATTTAATATTAAAACGACGTCTTTTCAACCAAATACATGAATTTTCAAACAAATAGTTGAATTTTCAATCAAAAGAATTAATTTTCTACCAAAAAAAAAAAAAGAAAATTTTCAACATAATAAATACATTTTAAATCAAATAATAGTTACATTTATAAATGAAAAATTCTAAAATTTAGACACTTGCGAGATTGCTTAAAGGGCGAAGCCGCGGAAATTATTGCGTCGGTACAATTGTCCGCGGAAAATTACTCAGTCGCATGGGAAATCGTAAAGGAAACTTACGATAATCGCAAATTGATACGTCAAAGGCATATTCAAGATTTATTGAATATTCCTCATATGTCTAAAGACTTTTCCATTAGAGCTCTACTAAATAATGTACAGAAGCATGTTAGAGCCCTTAAAATTCTCGACGAATCAGTCGATCAATGGGGTAGCCTTCTAATTGTATTAATACAAAATAAAATGAACCCCGTCACTTTAGAAAAATGGGAAGAAAGTTCTTGTGAATCAGAGCTCCCCACTTTTCAAGAACTTATCACCTTTTTACAGCGTAGAGCGCAATTAGATGATACGAAATCGGCTCAACCGCGTTCTAAACCAGTTAACACAACTGAAAAATATTCCGCTTCTCACTCACGATCAAATAATCGGCCGCAGCACCTTTTTGCAGCAGCCAGCTCACCAAATTCGTGTTCCCATTGTGGGGACCAGCATAGCATTTTTTCGTGTGAAGTTTTTCTGAATCTTTCTCCTATAGAAAGATTTAAATTCTGTAAAAAGGAATCTCTCTGCTTAAATTGTTTAAAATCCAATCACCGCACAAGCAAGTGCAATAGTGGCCCTTGCAAAAAATGCCAGAAAAAACATAATTCTCTTCTGCATTTCGAAAACACGTCCGAGAAAAATGCAAGCGCCTCGAGTTCTTCGCAGGCTGCTTCTACTCACAATTTCCTTGCAAATGAAATAACATCAGAGAATCTGTTATCTACGGCTATAGTGGATATTATAAATAATGAAGGTGCTGTCCAGCAATGTCGCTTATTGCTGGACAACGGTTCTCAATCTCATTATTTGACAGAAAAGGTTGCTTCACTTATGAATTTACGTAAAATGCCTGTAGACGTTACAGTTTTAACTTTAGGCGCCACGTCGACTGCTGTGCACCATTCTGTATCGGCCACAATCCGATCGCGATACAACGCGTATAAAGAAAATGTCGAATTTCTTATCCAAAAGGAATTAAACTATTTATTTCCGTCTATTAAAATTGATCGCGAATCTCTCCAAATTCCTAAGAATATTTTCTTAGCTGATCCTGATTTTGACAAGGCAGGCGGAATCGATGGTATTATTGGCGTAGGTCTCTTCTATAAGTTGCTTAGTGTAGGTCAAATAGTGCCCAGAAATCATCCACATGCCGTCCTTCAAAAGACTCAGTTAGGCTGGATAGTCGCAGGAAAATTATACGGGATACCCTTATCTAAGCGTAAGGTAGTCCAATGTAATATAATGCAAATCCAATCCTCTTTGGACTCAGACCTCACTAAATTCTGGGAACTGGAGGAAGTACCCTCTTCGAAGGTTTTTTCCACCGAGGAAATCGCCTGTGAAGAGCACTTTGTAAAAAATACAACTAGAGATTCTGACGGTCGGTATATCGTTAGACTACCTTTCAATGAAAAAATTGGTCAAATAGGAGATTCTCGCAATTTAGCATTTCGACGATTATACTCTTTAGAAAATCGTTTTCGAAGAAATCCTGAACTCCTGCCCCCCTACACTGAGTTTCTCAGGGAATACGAGCAACTCAATCACATGTCACCTGTTAATGACAAAAATGCTTCTCAGGGATTTTATTTACCCCACCACGCCGTCATAAAAGAAGATAGCCTCACTACTAAAGTACGAGTAGTGTTCGATGGCTCTGCCAAATCTTCGTCCGGTGTCTCTTTGAATGATGCTTTAATGGTCGGCTCTACTCTTCAGGATGATCTTTTTGCGCAACTAATTCGATTTCGGTCTCGAAAATTCGAGATTCTTATACATCGACAATTTTATAATTTCGGGAATTTTATTATTCGGAAATTTTCCAATTCGGCAATTCAATAGTGTCGGAGATTTCATTTTTCGGGATTTTTCAGTCATCCACTCATCCCTTTCGGAATTTTTTCAGTCTTTCCATACTTTTATACCTTCTTTTAAAATTATGTAATTTTTCAACATAAAAAGTCAAAATTTAATGTCGAATTCATCAAAAGTATCAATTTTCTTTTAAATTATTTGAGATCTTTACAAATTATTTTTGCAAATTTCTTCGGAACTTTTAAATATCTTTTAAAATGATTTCCATATTTCCTATTTTTTTTAAATCCGGCAAAAAAATGGCATCAAAAGCGTCCAGATTTTCTTTCCAATTTTGTAAATGTTTTGAAATATTTTTAAACATTCTCTTAAAGTTGTGTACTTTTTCGAAATTAAAACTCATTTTAATTCTTCCCAAATTACAAATTTACAAAATAGAAAAATTATAATTGTAACACTCAAAGTATAAATTTATCACACTGAAATTGTTACAATTCAGTTTCGAATTGTTTAATTTTGAAAATTGTTCTGTTTTATTTTTTTAATTGAAAACTTCAAATGGAATAGGTTAAAAATGAATATTTTATGCTGAAACAATACTTGAATGAGATTCAATTCAAATTTTTACGTTAAAATAGGTAAATTATATAATTTTAAACAGATTCAGAATCGTCTTGTAAAACCAATTCTGTTCAATTTTTAATACTTGAACTACAGTTCAGTTTTTAAAAGCATGAATTAATTTATATTGACAGCTGATCAGTTCAAAAGTTTTTTTATTTCCCGGTTAAGAAATAAATTCACTTTCATTTCTCGATTTTTCCCGATAGAGAGTCTAGCTCAATTTAGCACAATGCCATTTTTTTTAAATATTAATTTTTCGGTTCTAACTTCCGGGACAATCATTGTATTCATTGAAAGATTCTCTTCAAATCTCGTTGGTAATTTTTCATGTTAAGAAATGTATGTAAAAATTATACTATTTTTCTTTTTATGAAAAATATTTTTCTTCTTATGGAAAATAGTATTCTTTAATAAAATTGTTGTAATAAAAGCGTTTCGAAGAGATTTTTTTGAGCTTTCGAGGAATAAAATAAATATTTATAGGTCGACCAAGGTTAATTTACTTTACAAAATTTTGCTTACATCTTATTTTTTCCAGTTGTTTTCACTGTAGTACAATTTAGGTTAGTATCTTTGGGCGAATGAGTCTCGTCCGAGCCTTCATTCAGGCAGGACGTGTTTACTTTTCGTCTCGCACGGGAGTGTTTACTACAGTGTATGGTAGTTTAACCCTGTGAACCGCGAGTGTGATCAACTCTATTTTGAAGTGGGTGTGTGTTTAGTGACGAGGTATTGCATCTGCACTATCTCGACTGTGCATTTTTGCTGTTGTTTACATGCAAAGATGGCCTTTGTTCTCAAGAGCCCCAACTCACAAAGTGATGTAATCAAAGTTCAAACCAAACCCAACGAAGATCAAACACAACCCAAGGCATCCTACGCACGAATAGCGCAACAAGTACGGTTTCCTAAGAAAGATCAGGCAGTTGTTACAGATGTTATAGATGGCTTGGCAATAAAAGACTACACCCTTGCTATCGTTAAAATCGTCAAACCAGTCAACATTTTATTCGTTTCGAGAATTTACAATGGAAGAATTTGTATATATCTAAGCAGTCAAGAGCTAGTCGAGTAACTCACAGACACCAACATGAAAGTAAACATTGGCCAACACACACTTTCATTGAGACCGCTTGTATCTAAGGCTAAGAGAGTCATAATATCGAATGTGTGCCCCGTTATTCCTGATTTATTCTGAGTAAATTAATTAGAAAAATATTCGAACATTATTATAAAATTCAGTGAAAACCATTAAATTAATCCCTGGACACTTTCCAAAAGTCCTAAAAATGCCACGATTTTTATAAGAGGAAAAAAAAGCTTTGAAACCTCCTTCAAACCATTAAAATCAATCAAGAATTCCCTCAAATTCAAAAAGAATAACCATTTCAAATTCAAATCACTATAAATTAATTAGACAAATTTTCGAATATTATTATAAAATTCAGTGAAAACCGTTAAATTAATCCCTGGAACCTGTAAAAAAGTCCTAAAAATGTCATGGTTTTTATAAGAGGGGGGAAAAAAAGCTTTTAAGCTTCCTTCAAAACATTAAAGTCAACCGAGAATTCCCTCGCATTTAAAGAGGATAACCATTTCATATTCAAATCACTATAAATTAATTAGAAAATTTTCGAATATTGTTATAAAATTCAGTGAAAACCGATAAATTTAATCCCTCGAACCTGTCAAAAAGTCCTAAAAATGCCACGATTTTTATAAGAGAGGAAAAAAGCTTTGAGACTTCCTTCAAACCATTAGAATCAATCGAGAATTCACTCGTATTCCAAAAGAATAACCATTTTAAATTGAAATCACTATAAACTGATCACAAAAATATTCGAACATTATTATAAATTCAGTGAAAACCATTAAATTGCTCCCTGGAACTTGTCAAAAAGGCCTAAAAATGCTATGATTTTTATAAGAGGAAAAAAAGGCTTTTAAACTTTCTTCAAGCCATTAAAATCAATGGAGGATTCCATCGCATTCAAAAAGAATAACAATTTCAAATTCAAATCACAATAAATTAATTAGAAAAATATTCGGACATTATTGTAAATTCAGTGAAAACCATTAAATTAATCCCTGGAACATGACGAAAGATCCTAAAAATGCCACGATTTTTATAAGAGGAAAAGAAAGGTTTGAAACTTCCTTCAAACCATTAAAATCAATCGAGAATTCCCTCGAATTCAAAAAGAATGAACATTTTAAATTCAAATCACTATAAATTGATTAGAAAAATTTTGGAATATTATTATAAAATTCAGTGAAAACCGTTAAATGAATCCCTGGAACCTGTCAAAAAGTACTATAAATGTCATGATTTTTATAAGAGGAAAAAAAAGCTTTTAAACTTCCTTCAAAGCATTAAAATCAATCGAGAATTCCCTCGCATTCAAAAAAAATAACAATTTTAAATTCAAATCACTATAAATTAATTAGAAAAATATTCGAACAGTATTATAAATTCAGCGAAAACCATTAAATTAATTCCTGGAACCCGTCAAAAAGTCCTAAAAATTCCATGATTTTTATAAGAAAAAAAAAGGCTTTTAAACTTCCTTCAAACCAGTGAAATCAATCAAGAATTCCCTCGAATTCCAAAACAATTTCAAATTCGAATCACTATAAATTGATGAGAAATATATTCGAACATTATTACAAAATTCAGTGAAAACCGTTAAATTAATCCCTGAACCCTGTCAGAAAGTCCTAAAAATGCCATGATTTTTCTAAGAAAAAAAAGCTTTGAAACTTCCTTCCGACCATTAAAATCAATCGAGAATTCCCTTGAATTCAAAAAGAATAATAATTTCAAATTCAAATCACTATAAATTAATTAGAAATATATTCGAACATTATTATAAATTCAGTGAAAACCATCAAATTAATCCCTGGAACCTGTCAAAAAGTCCTGAAAATACCACGATTTTTATAAGAGGAAAAAAAACTTTGAAACTTCCTTCCAACCATTAAAATCAATCGAGAATTCCCTTGAATTCAAAAAGAATAACAATTTCAAATTCAAATCACTATAAATTAATAGAAGATATCGAATTATTTTCCTGGAAATTTTCATGTCAGGTCAACATTTTCACAGTCTACTGTATATTCACGTCAGCTTGTCTTTTTACTAATTGATGAAAATTTGTGTCTGTCTACTGATCAATTTTTTAGAAAAGCAAGACAAAATTTACCTCAGCCCGGATTCAAACCAGGTGCATAAACATTTGACGAGCGGACGCGTTACCAATTACACAACCGAGGCTTCGATAAACCTAAATCTTTTTTTTCTATTTTTTAAAAACTTGACCAATAGACCAATCAAATGTAACGTAACGTAATTTCATTATTTTTCGGCAAAAATGTGTACCGCAGTTATATTCTTTACATAAAAGCGAACAGCAAAAATATTTTCGGCTGAAATTTGTCCAGAATAAATATTCTTTTCAAAAAATGTTTCTGCCCAACTTATTTCTCCAGAAGATATTTCTGACAAACTTATTTCTGCTTTATTTCTTTTTGCATAGAATATGTATGAGTGGAACAATGAGAAAATTGTAAGTATAATTATTTTTGTAATTTTTCATTGTTTTTTTTTAATCTTTAAAAAACCCGGAAAGTTACAAAAATAATTCTAATAGAAAATAGAAGATTTTTCTCTAGAATTCGTACAGTTTTGAAAAATTGGATAAGTAATTACAAAATTTTTACAAAAAATCATAATTTTCACATTATTGGTAATTTATTGTATTTTAATGTGAAAATACATTTCCATTGATGAAGTATGGTATTCTCTGTGGGCCTAAATCCACTCAACTTTTTATATTTCTGCAATTTTTTTTTCTTTGTTTTCATGTATCCGTATTATCTTTGTCCACCTTCTGAATTGCTAAAATTTGAATTGAAAATTTTAACAACATTTCCAATTTCTAGAAGCATTCAAAGTTATTGAAATTAACAAATTCTAATTTTGCTTTTAACGCTCGTTTCCCGGACTTCATATGTTACTTGTATTTAATGCTACACAACAGAAAAACAAATATTACATCTCAATATCCCGATCGAAAAATCGCAATTTAGACAAATTTATTGAATTTAAAAAATGTCTTAGAATTAAACAAATCCTTACATTCCTCTAAACGTTCGGTTTATCGATTTTATTTCACATCATCAAGCTCATTTCGTGCATAAATCTACTGGTTTCGCGCTAGTCCGAACTGATCGACTTTAGCTCGACTTGACTCAAAACCTAATACACTCAACTTGACTCGTTCGAACTTCAAGTTCCAAAGTTTTTGCACATCCCCAGTAACGTTTTGCAATTTTGTTTTTGAACACTATCTGCATTTTTTAGTGACTGCAGAAATTCTGTTGTCTATTTTTCTGTTTTTACACTTCCACAAATTTACAAGATGCGTAAAACAACAAGAAATCATTGATAAATTTATTCAAAAAATTTTTCCGCACAATACTACCGCTATTCATTTTTTAATCATTTGGGGAAAATTCATTTTCGGGAGAATTAAGTTGACACTAGTCATGATTTAACGTGTGTTCATTATGTGTGGGTATAGAGCTCACCGTATACGACAATTAGAGGTTTCACTAGGACAATTCCCTTTTACAGAAATGATTATGTTTTATGTTTATCGGACCTCCGCGAACATACGTTGGCTTGAGTCGAAGTCACTTTCGCTATGCCACTGTTCGCTATCCCACCTGGTGTTGCCTGAAATTCTCTGTAACCTTTTTAATGAAATGCGCAGGACAGTTTTCGAAGGTCTCGAACTAGGCACCCTGGGCAAGCTGAGAAATAGGTCAAGGTTGAATTTGAAAGCAGCTTCAGCTGTATCCCTACCCTTTAAGCAGACCCTTCTACCATCGTTTGCATGCACCTCTATTCACAGAGAAGTTCTTCGTGCCTCTAAGTGCTTTTTTCACCTCTTCGGCAGTGATTGATGGACATTTCTCCTCAGATTTTATGAGGTTCTCGCTAAATACTTTCGAACCCTTTCCGTGAACGGGCTACCAGATCTTATGTAGTCGATCACGCACTGAATACGAGACGCATTCTATCTCAGAAAGTGTCTGCTTTCCGCGGTTGGTCTTAATGTCGCTTCCTCATCTATGGCTGCAGCTTTATCAAACAGCGGTTGGGCAAGCGCTCCGCGTACATATCCATTTTTCGAAAGGTAGGCAGGTTGATTTCGCAAGGATTAAATCGAAACGTGCAGAAGTTTTGGGTATTTTCGGCACCACAGGGTATGCATACGCGCCATAAAGCCTCGATGAGCAGGGATAATGCTGGCATCGTAGCAGTCTAGCAAGTCATCCTTGAGTTGATTCGTCCACTAAACGTGGGCGTTTCGCCGGTTCGCGTCGTGTTTCCATTTTAATTATTTTTAGCACCCCGAAAGGAAACCCTTAGGGAAAGGGTTCGTCCATCCTTGTAGAGCCCCGCGTGCTGCTTGCTGCTTACTGCTTACTATAAGGCTGCTTACTAATTCGCGACTGCTTATTAATTATTGTAACCAAATTCAGCAGAACCCCTTGGTACAGGGACCCTCTATCCGCAACCCGAATCTCGTTACTTTTAAGTGGACAGATCGACTCAGGAACGACCTGCTGGAGTGCTATGATACCAGCATGGCCCCTGCACGAAAAGGTTACATGGCGCGACTGCATGCTCTGTGGTGCACGAAACACCCAGAGCTCTCGCATTTTTCGCATAAGCGTCTGCGAAACCGTGCCGAGGAACTCCAGGAAAGGTGTTATATAAGCGGAGCGCCTACTCAACCACAGCCAGAACAAGCCGGCAACAGAGAAATGTCTCACTGAAAGTTCTTCCAAATCTGAAGTTTCCTTGATACTTTTCTTTGCCGAAACTGAAAAAACGTGCTTATCGACCAGTCTCAATTTGCAATTAATTATTATTAAACAATAGGCAGTTTTGATTATTTTTTCATTTTGTAGGCATTTCTAGGGTACACTGCGGGCGTATACCAAATTTTAATCAGTTTCAATAATATTTAGCTGAGTTTTGACAATTTATGTTTTTAAAAAATAATAGAATTTGTGGAATTTTTTTCACTTTTTTCATTTATACTATTAAAAATATTCATCGGACAAAAAACTGCAGATATAAAAAAGTTCCGTTTTGCGCTGTTCTATATGTCCATATTTTAAAAAATTTTATTTTTTTAACTTTAAAATTTGGATAACACGAGACGCGTCGACAATTCTTTTCCGTGTTTTCGAGCGCGCGACCCATTCTTTGATCCGGACCCACAATAGATGAGTAAGGCGGGTTCTAGCTCAAGATTCCTACCTTACCGACATCGAGAATATTCTAGCTGTAGTGGTTCGTGTCCATGCTAAAGTTTCTAGAAAAGTGGTACATGTCCATGCTAAGCTTCTAGAACATTCTCGATGGGTCCTGATGACGTCATCATGCATTCCTACCTTATCGGCATTCTTGATGACGTCATGATGCATTCCTACCTTACCGGCATTCTTGATGACGTCATGATGCATTCCTACCTTACAGACATTGATACAAGAGGGGTACTGGACCTACTTTACCGACATCGAGAATATTCTACTGCTGACGTCACCGAATAATATTGCGCAGTTGTGCCAGCCAAATACATGTAACAACAGGTTTAAGGTTATTTCTTATCTCAAGAATTTTTCCCGTAAATACTTTCAAGGTTATAATTTGCTTTGTCCTGGCAATTTCTACTGCGTCATATAGTTATTTCAAGGATGATTACACAGTCTATTCCTAGTTTGATTTTTACAAAAGATTATACTTTCTTTCTTCTGTGACTCTATATAATATTTTTTTTTGTGTTTGTGTTTGTCTAATGTAGTGTCCATTGTATGAAAATAGGTCTAGTGGCATGTATGTATGCGTGAATCTATTTGTATGTCATTAAATTTTCAATAAAAGTGTTTTCAGTAATTAATTTTAAGGTCTATAGTATGGTCTTCCTGCCGACAATGTTTCGATGGGTGGTTGAGTGACTTCGTCTTCCCTGATAGTTGGTCTGGTTCCAACTTGCTCATTTTCAGTCCAAGTTATAGCACGATTATTTGGTAAAGGACTTTGATTCGATCCATTAAGATTTACAGATTGTGTGCTTTTAGCGCATTCCATAGTTTTTGGAGATGGTTCTCTTGGTATCACGCATTCAGCTGATTTTCGCTCTGTTTGGACCTCTTTATTTCGTTTTCTGTCACAGAACCGTATGCTTTTCCTGGAACAGTAAGAAGAAAACAACCTACTAAGCGCGTATCGTCGAGCTAAAAACCAAAACAATGTACCGAATATTGTTAATCCCCCAGTATATGTTACGTCTGTTTCAATTTGTATCTTGTTCTATCTTGTCGTATAATTCATTTAGATTTAAAGCGTTTATAGCTTTAAATTTTGAAACTTGAAAGGTGATATTGCATTTTGAAGTGATTGTTTGTGTTGCTGACAAAGTTGTAGTTTCTGTATTCGCCACGCAACTTGGTTTAATCGAGATTATACCTGTGTTGTTTAGTATGTAAGAAGTCGGTGTTTGTTGTTTACAAGTTACATGTATTACTTCTTCATGAGGTAGCGAAGACATCCACGAGTTAGTTGTCTCAAGTGTAAGCCAGTACGGGTGTTGTAGTTGTTTGAATCTTATATCACAATCTTTAAAATTTGAAAAGGTCGCGATACGGACTTCTAGTTCCTGAGATAGTTTCAGATCTTGTATTTTATTATTTATGTCTTTAAATTGGTTTGATATATGCTGAGCGAATTAGTTTACCTTTTTGGCCATTAAGGTCCATTTTATTTTATTTTGATTGAATTCCGATTTTACAACGTGTGTAAAATCTTCTAAAAGAACCGCCATTTGCGCCGTTTTATGTGCAATTTCCATTGTTTAAGATCGACGTATGACACCATTTTCCAAATTGTATCATATGTTTTCAGTTCTCCTGTGTATTCCCAGAATAATCCGAACTCTGCGGTAACTCCAATATCTCGACAGTGTCATCTGATGTCATTATTGCTCCTACTCTGTAAGATAGACGGGTTTTATTTTATCTGTATGTACATCTTGAACTAATGAAGGGTTGATACGTATTCTAACATTATTTTTGTTTTTTATTGCTATGATTTCGTAAGGTCCTACGTTTTCGTCATCGAATTTCCCACTTTCAACTTCTTTTTGTAAACGAACGTTTTGATCTACAAAAAATTTTCTTGGTCGTGCCTTTCGGTCGTAAGTTTCTTTACTTTTGTGTTTAGCTTTGTTTTGATTCAATGCGGCTATTATTCTGTTATCTAAAAGTTTGTTACATAGTTCATCTGTGTAATCGGTCTATGTTCTCATTTTTTCGCGTTCAATGATGCCTGATAGGCGATACGCACGACTGCCAAAAATCAATTCATGTGGAATAAACTTCGTTGCCTCATCTACGCTCGTATTATAAGCGAACATGGCGATTGGTAATATTTTGTCCCAATTGAAAATTTTGCTTTACGTATTGAGTTTTATGTAGTCTGTTAGAACATGGTGGCTGCGTTCTAATGCTGCATTTGATTGTGGGTGATATGTAGTGGATGTGATCTGTTTAATTCTAAAAACCTTTGCTACTTGACAATTTTAGATTACAGGTGAAATGAAGAAATAGCGTACTTTGCAGAAGGGAGACTGTCGGGTATAGCAATCCAATTTCTTCAAATATAAAGATCAATTCCTCCATGTTCGCACTTGCGGGGTGCAGTGTATGTGTAGCAGGCGTAAAGTTTTATGTAGCGGGCGTAAAGTTTCATGTTGGCCTGGCGGCGGAGTGCGCATGTACGGGCGTCACTGGGCTGGACGCGGCCACATTACGCCTGCTTCACGTGCATGCAATGGCGCGTTTTCAAGGGGGGTCGGACAAAAAAATGTTTTCTGTGCATTTGTTGACCTAGAAAAAGCGTTTGACAAGGTGGATAGAAGTAAACTTTGCGAAGTACTGAAAGAGTAGGGATTCAATGGATGGCTCCTAAAAGCAATACAAATAGTATTATGCAGGTAGCAAAGCGAGTGTGAGGGTAAATGGGCAACTGAGTGACTAGTTCGATAATATCCAAGGTGTTAGGCAAGGATGCGTTAAGTCTTCTTGGGTATTTATTATATTCATAGACAAGTGTCTAAAAATTGGCCCTCTTAGACGAAGAAGGTTTGGATCTCGGGACAGTGAAGAAGTGTTGCCATCGAGCGAGGCCTCGAAATTTTGAAAGTAAGCCAAGACGAGCCTTTAGTGCCGGCTTGAATTGATCATCTTGGGTCTTCCTTGAAAATGTCGAGGCCTGGAAATTCAAGGTCTTGTTTCAGGCTGGGCTTGGATGCTTGAGTTTTCACTGCCAGATGTGGGAACACCAGCATTGAATGAAAATCCCGCACTCGCAGGCTCCAGCCTCCCTGACCCTTCACAGCAGGGGTCTTTTATATCTGCAAGCTGACCTAAAGTAAAAATGCAATTTAATATTTTTAAATTAACGTTATGTAAATATAATATTCAAAATCTAAAAAAATTTTACGATTCCCTGTATATGTAATTTGTCTAGGAAATTTTAAGAATTGAATACGCTTAACGTAAGAAACAGTCGCCCTTCCCAGGCGGTCGGTTCAGCGAACGAAAAATGCACATCCGCCAGAGGAACCTCAGGCCTCCAGGGCAAGGCCAAGCCAAGGCCTTGCTTTTCAAGGCCTTGAATTTTGACCGCATTGCTTTGGCATCATTGAGTGAAGATGCGTGGGTTACCGTTTGCAGATGATAAGGTTGTCATAGCAGAGTCAACCGAAGGCCTGCAGAAAATGTTGAGCAGACTAAATACTAGCATGAAGAACATTGGTCTTAAAATTAAGGTAAATAAAACAAAAAAAATCTGTCTGCCGCGCCGCGCGGGCACACTCTCATCGCGCGCTTTGAGCGCGGCTCGCAAGTTTGAGGGCGCCTAGGGCGCGCGACTGTTCGTTCTCGCGCTTCTCGTTCGATAATATATTTATCTCGCGCTACGGGCTCGTTCTTTATATTTATCCCACATTCGCGCCCAGACCTTTAAAAATTAAAGGTCAAATCATCGACAACTATAATTTCGTGGTTGTGACTTTTTTTTTGTTAAACCTCCTTTGGCTTTAACAAACACATTCTCATCAAGTATCTCGTGCTTCGCACTCGATTTTGTCAATAATCTGAACTTTTCTACTTTATGTTTAATACTATTATATCAAATGTATATCATATTTATTTCTGTATCTCAAGCTGGTACTGCTTATTCAGATTTTTCGAAATAATTTACAAATGTTATTTTTCATGAATACTTCAATATTTTCTCCTTATTTTGCACTAATTTTTATTTTTAGCTACCCTGAAAAATCTATCATTTCAAAAATTGTATATTATCACAATTCATAATATGCATTGGTATTGAAACATACGTATTTTCATTGTCTTGTTTTTATAATTAGTAGTGATGTGTGGATGGGTATATAGGTGAAGGGTAGATAGGTATATAGGTTTAAGGTATAGATATTTTAGATTGATTATTCAACAATTCAAAAATGTGATTCGTTAATAATAATAGTCAAAATAAATTATTCTGCATATCCCTATTTTAAAGATTTTGCAATAGCTTTGTTTCCTTCCAAGCGATATTTGTGGTCAGATAAGGGCGTAATATCGTTGGTTCAACTATAATTTTCTTTCCTTGTGATAGAACTTAATTTTATATGTAAATGTATACAAAATTGATTTATTATCAATGAAAATGAAAGTTTTAAGTGATTTTTTTGTGTCAGTACTTTTAATTATGCAATATAGTAATATAGCAATATATGTTTTGACTCAAACGCACCATAAAATCATTCTATGTCTTTTCACTTTTTTAAAAAGTTATCAATC
Organism: Andricus grossulariae; assembly: GCA_011634705.1. Lineage (NCBI taxonomy): Eukaryota > Metazoa > Arthropoda > Insecta > Hymenoptera > Cynipidae > Andricus > Andricus grossulariae. The sequence continues at coordinate 142,891,164 of JAABKJ010075445.1, forward strand.
CTCCCTTATCTGAAGAGAATTAAAAGGAACATGTTTTCAAAACAGCATTCCACTTTTCCTCTATATACTCCTAAATATCCTTTTTGAAATCAAATTAAACCTTTCTTGAGCAAACGCATGAACATCCCGAGCTTTCAGTACCTTTTAAGCAGCAAAATTAGATGAAAAATTGTGGATCTTATGATCGAAAGGGCCCGTATGGTCGGTTAAAGAACGAATTTTCATGTTTTTCTGCAAAAAGGTGCTTTAATGAAAGGAATGATGGTAATTGGAATAATAGAATCACTAAAATTATTCAATTTGAACTTTTAAAATTACAACATTTTTAAGATTTAGCAGTTTTACTATCGCCTTCGCATGGTGTCAATAAATCTATGTTCTGGTTCATATCATTCAAAAATTACAAACATTAATTAATTCTTTGAAGTTTTTTTGAATTATGATTTAGAAGAATATTTCTTATTTGTTTAAATTCAAATGGTATAAAGTTAAAAACATATGAACCACAGCCAGAGAATATAATAGAAAATTGACATATCCGATATTCTAAAATTACAATATGGGCCCAATGTTACATAATTGTATTGTGGTTAAACACAGGGTAAAAGCCAAAAGTTATGTTTTATTACAAATCAATGTAAAACTTCAAGGACGTAAAAGGTGAAAGTATCAGGGAAATGTCGATATAGTTTAATTGTGTACTAAATTTTCTCGGAATGATACACAGTACTTCAATGCAACAATTTTTAAAATTATCAAACTCACAACCTTCATAAAGACCGGGAATTTTTTTTAACAATTGCATGTTTTTTCTTTATTTTTAAACGTCGTATATAATCTACTTTTACTATCTTTTACTTCAATACTTTAATAATTATATAATAATAACAAATCTCTAAGAATTTAGAGCATCTTTAAAGTTTGTTAAAATTTTGTTAATACATTTTTTATTAAAATAAGTTAATCCTTAAAATTCCGTTGATAGAAAAAACTTGTTTAGGATAGAGAATAATGCAAACTTTTGTAGTTATTTTATGATTTCGAATTCTCGTTATTTAACAAAATTTTTAAAATAATTTAGGAAGTAATTAGCAATATTTACAAATAGGATCATCCACTAATTTTTTGTTTGCATATTAAAGTATATGCTCTAAAATCACTAATAATATCAGCATAGTGCAGGAAACTTTTTTTCAAATAGGTACTTTGTGCCTAAATATAAGAACATCTATGTCAAAACTCTCCCGAAATGTCTAAAATTATCCTAACCGGCTTTAACGCACTCAGGCATGTGCAGAAATTTCGATCTGGCCCCAATCGGGGCCAGACCGGGGCATATCGGGCCCAGATCGGGAATCCCTATCGGTGCCAGATCGCGGATGAAACACACGCCCAGACCGGGGCCAGGTCGGGATTCCCGATCGGGAAACCTGATGAAAAGAGCAGAAAGCTCATGGTGTCTCCCTGAAAGACGCCCCTCTGGAAGGTGATGCTGTTCGTTGTCACAAGATAATTTCCAGATGAGATAGTAAATCTAGTTTTCCAAAGGGCCCTCAATATCTCTATGCATCTCACTGTGTGTGGATAAGTCTAACAGAGGTTGAATCGAAAGCTTTCCGGCAGTCAATCCAGGCCATTGAGAGGACATGCTAATGGGCCTCTGCGTCTTTGCAGACGCACCTGTCAATCAGCAAGTTCTCTCGGCAGCCTGCTACACCTTTTTTCGAGCTACGTTGTTCGTACATCTCTCTCCAGACAGGCTCAATTCTTCGAACAATCCTGTTGTTTAGGACAGCTATAAAGATCTTATACAGTATGTTCAAACAAGTTACTGGCCTGTAATTCTCTGGGTTGGACAAGTTGTCTTTTTTCGGTGCGTCCTAACACCAGCCACTGCGGAATGGGCGATTCCGACTTGAAATCTGAGGTGTATATGCGGGCCAGATGTTAGTGTGTAGAAGTAAACTTCTTCCACCAGAAGTTCTTGATACCATCTGGTCCTGCAGCGGCGAAAATCGTCGTGCTCCTAAGTGCTTTTCCGACTTATTCGGCAGTGATTGATGGACATTCCTCCTCAGATGTTATAAAGTTTTCGCAAAACTCCTTGAAGCGGATGATATTCAATTTGTCAAAATTTCTATATAATTCCTAAGAATATTGTACTTAGATATGAAGTAATGAAAATGCAATCACTGCTTTCTGTAGTCTTGATTAATAAGATTCATCATTTAAGGAAACTATTTTATAACGATCCCAGAACTTAAAACACTCGCGGTGAACTGATTCTCCACTTTGCTGCGATTAAAATCCTAGGCCATTGTTATTGTCAATATATTTCAAACTCTCTTAGGAATTATTGTACTATGATATTACTGATATTCGTTAGATCGAATAACAGTTTCTTTTACTCATACTGCCACTCCGAGAATAGAGTTTCCTTTTTCCAGAAAAATTATATATATTTTCCAAACTTGAATCACTAGAATCATCATTATCATCAGCGTGGTCTACGAGCTGTCGAATGCAGGTGAATAATGCAGGTGAAACTGTATTTTTGTAATACCTTCGCAATGAAGAATAATTATTATCATTTTATTATTTCATTAAATACTTTTGAAAAAATGAAAACTATTTTTCCAATACACTTATATAGAAAAAATTAGTTTTTACGAAGATATTGACAAAATAGGGCAAAAGTGGACCGAACCCCATGCATTTGGTCCATTGTTTTCCCCTCAGCACCAAACGAAGTGAAGTTAGCTGGTGGTTGAAGTAAAAATACCTCATTCTATCTCTGATTTTAAGAGGGAACAAAAATGTTACCCGAAATTCAAAAAGCCCAATGAATAGAATTATTTTTATTATGAGTAGAAGATTTTAAATATTAAAATATCGATATCTCGCGAAAAGGATCAGCTGGGATTTTGATTCTTTCACATTTTTAACCTACAGATGATGTAGAAACTTTTTGGATCCATTTTAGTCAAACTTCTTTCACCTTCAAGAACAGTGTGTTCCCGGATGCTCTGCGCGTTCGATCATTTTGCACCGCATCTACAATTTTTTGGTGGTTTCATTGTTGTTTCGACGAGCAGCTAGGGAAAGGGTTCGTCTGTTCTTGTAGAGCCTCGCATGCAAGGATAAGGCTGCATACTTTGAGAGTTGGCCCGGTATCACAGAGTCACCGTTTAAGATACCTTACCCAGGTGCCATTCAGCTTTCGGCAGTTGTTACGCCTACGCTTATAATAATAAAATATTAAAAAATAAAAATAAATGTTATATATATATATATTCAACAGCAAAAATTATTATCTTGTGCTAATCTTTTTGGTATATTTTTCATCACTTGAGTGCTTCAAAAATTTAGGATTCCCTCATCTTGAAGTAAATCCTTCCGAAGGACTCAAAATATTTAGGAGATTATATTTAGCTGAATTTGATGTTTTAAATTATTCCCACTGCTTACAAATTGTTATATTGCGGACTTAAAATTATATAAACGAGTTGATTTGAGGAACATGCAAATTTTCAGGACAAGTTAATATAGATTGAAAAATTAACTTGTAAGATTTTGAATGCATGGAAATATTGCTTACAAATTATACAACACAGTTGATTTGAGGGTTATACCATTTTTAAACGTATCCTGATATTTTGGACATAACCCTAATTCAAAATTTTTGTTCAATGTTAGTCCTCAATAAGATCTCAGAAACCGACCTTGCATCAAATTAACATGGACAGTTGGTTTCTAAACTTCACGGTTTAGAATTTGTTTTATCAGATTCAGTCGTTGACAGATGATTCTCCTTTCGAGCCTATTTCAATCCACGATTCGACCCTATTTTATTAAATTGGCGAATCAAACTGAAGTCCAATTATTTTGTTGCGTGAACTGTTTTAATACCAAATTCAGTTCTAAATAGAATTCTAGTTTTTACAGTGCAGATCGATATCTTTGATCGAAAGCCATAGTACCTCGATGACCGATCGATTTTAGCTGATCAACGGATTCGCTTCTTCAGGATTCGAAAACGTTTCCAATATTCTCCTTATTACCTATCAACAGTGATAATGCTTTTTTTTATTCAATCGTCAAGGTATATAGCGAAACTTCGCTTTCGAATTTCCGGATGTCCCTGATAGAAATTAACGTTTTTCTCTGTTTTATCTTGTCATATTATATCTGAATTTCGAGCGTCATTATTAGTTTAAAAGTTCTAAAGGATACTAGCACAATGTAGAAAATTAATATTCTTTTACCATAATCGGTATGATTTCACCAAGAGGACTGGATCAGGATAACTTGAAAAAATATACCCTAAAATGAAAAGTCAAACCATCATGTGCGTATCAGAAAAATGACACAATTCCTACTTCCCTGAGTAAAAAAAACGTCCCATTTGGGTTGGAGATAAATCAGTACTTGAGTAAAAAGTTTTATTTCAAAATTTTAGAAGTCCAATTAGGGACATAAGTAATAAAAAAGTCCATTTTTTTAATTTTTAAAACTGGTATTAGGACTTTTTTAGTACAAAAGTATCCAAAAATTCGAGTTTACAATTTAAAATTATTACTACTTATTCGTTCTAAGTTCAGATCTTGGCTAAATCCAAGGAAAAAGCAGCACAGTTTTGTCAAAACGGCGATTGAATTCTATGGAAATTTACCTTTAAAATAAGCCCAAGAAAACGTTTCTATTTATACTTTTTTGTAATATTTTGAAGAGTGATCAAAAATTCTTTGAGTAGATTGAAAATAATGGTATTGAAAAAGTTATTTGTACTATAAAATTGTTATAACTATTCTATTTAATATTTCTTTCATTTTGGTGATATTTTTAAAGTTGTGAAAAAAAGGCTTAGAGTGAAATATTCGCTCTTCAAATTAATGATCATTCAAAATGAAGCACTCAAACAGTATACAAAAATGTTCACAAATAAATTTAAAAAACTTCCTTGTTAAATGCTTTGATTAAAAATACGATACAAATTACTTAAATAAATATTACATGAATAAAAAATTTAAATCTCAAGAAAAAAAACTTCTAATTAGGAATTTGTTAAAATAAATAAATACCTTTATGTTCACAAGAACCTGAATGCACTTTATTGGAGAAATGCATTTTTTCTACCTTTTTGAATTTCAATTTTTTCACCAAAGAAAATTTCTTTGATTCAAAGAAATGGTAGAGCAGAATGTGGCCGAAGAAATATTTCTTTACTTTAAAGAAATGATTTGTTTGTATCTAAGGAACGCTATGCTTAAGACATCGAAAAATTTACTTGACACTGTGAAATATTCGTTCAGAGAAATAGATTTGTTATTGACTGTAATAATAAGTATTTGATATGAGTAGGTGAGTTCCGTAATGTAAAGAAGTATGGCCTAAGTTCAAGAAGATAATTATTATATACAAATAAATGTAACTAGGACTGAGTAAAAGTTTTTTTTAAACCAAATATATGATTCTTTGATTCAAATAAGCGTATTTTTTGGTAAAATAAACATTTCTTTGCAGCAAAGAAATAGTTTGCAACGAAAATAAATATTTATTTGTTTCTAAGCTGCGGCATATTGTTTAAAGAAAACACGTAACATAGAGTTGATAAAATATTAATTGATTCAAAGAACAATTTACTCAAACAGAAAAAGTTCTTCTATCGTTTAACAAATTTGAATTGTTAATGTACAAAAATTAAGCAGGCCAATTTCTTGAAAAAATATTTAATGCAATTTTAATGATTATAATTTATAATAATATATTTATTATCATTTTCGCGAAGTAGAAAAAAGAATTTTAAGCAAGACCAACTGGCTAATGCTTAGAAAGACCGATAAACACCAATCACCACATTTTTTCAGACTATATCTATGCTGAAAATGCATGGCTAACTTAAAGACTGGAGAATCCATTTCAATTGTGAGACCATAAACTCTGCGCACCTGACGGCATAGTTTGGAACTACTTGATACAAATAAAGAATTTTACAAAAATATTTTTTCGAACGAATGGTGTATGAAGTTATTTCAAAAATATAATTCTTCACTTGAAGGAAATGTTTATCGATCATAAATTGCTTCACTCTGTTTATTAAAAGAAACAGATCTTTCAAGTGAATACATTATTTCTTAAGTGAACAAATTCCTTTATTCGACTAATGACATGTTCTATTAGAACAAAAGTATTAATCCTCTTATATGAAAGAAATATCGCTTCCACTTAATTAATATTGCTTTCATTTATCTCAATATTTCTCTTATTCAAGGAAACCAAAATATTTGTTTCACGTATCAATGAATTACTTATTTAAAATATAATGTTTTTTCATTCAAAGGCTCAAAATCATTGAACTAAAGAAATATTTCTTTGGATGCGAAAGCGAGATTCAAGGAAACTACGTTCTTAGTTTCAAGGATATCAATTCATTGAGTTAATTATCTGATATTCTGAGACCAAGAAATATTTCTTTATTTTAAAGAAATATCGCCCAAAGAAATGATTTCTTTGAATCGATGCACGAGTTTGTTGCTTTTAAACAATATTCAGTACAATTAAGTAAACGGTTTTTATGGCTCAAATAAATGGAATCAAAGAAATGCGTTTCTTTGGATTGAACATTTTTTTTTCAGTCTACGCCAGGGAACTTGGGGTCGGGAGAGAAGGGAGGGGGGAAAACTGACAGAAGGACTCGAGGTATTCCATCAAATCGAGATCTGACTAATAAATCCAGATCTGGTAGCTTAGAATCGAGACAGCTTTTTGGGAAATGTAGACAGGGGGGAGAGTTTACGGATAAAAGCGTTGAGGGGGGCAAGACGGAAGATAGTAAAAGATCAAGGGAAGAAGAGGGGGATGAGCAGGGAGAAGAGAAGTTGCGGAAAAAGGTTAAGAAAAAGACTCCACGGGAGAGGAATAAGGTGAAAAGGAAAGTCGATCTAGAGAATTTGGAAAATCTCATTAAAGGGTTTCGAGAGGAAACGAACCGAAGTCTGAATGGCATGCAAAAGCGAGGGGATGAGGTCGGAATTTTTTCGCATCTATCTGGATTTTTATACGGTATTTGTGTCTGGTTTTAAATCTGGTTCTATGCGGAACTTAGTCGGTGTATAAAACATTTTCTTTCTGGTTTTTTATCTGGTTGTATACGAAATACTTTCGGTGCCCAGTAAAGCCCTATACGGTTTTCATCGAATTCTATCCGGATACTTATACGGTTTTTGTGTCTGGTTTTAAATCTGCCTCCATGCGGAACTTGGTCAGTGTATACAATTTTTTCTATCCGGTTTTTTATTTGGTTCTATAGGAAATATTTCCGGTGTCCAGCCCTATTTTATTTGGCCTATCTGGTTCTGTATACACCTCTATGCGGAATATTTTCGCTGTACATATTGCCCTATGCAGTATTTTGTCGGGCTCTGTACGGATTCTTATACGGTGTAATAAATTTGGATTATCTGTTTTTTTATCTTGCTCTATGCGGAATATTTCCGCGTCCCGTATTACCCTATCCATTACAGCAGCTTGAAACAGATAAATAAAGCAACAAAAAAAACTGTTTTATTTATAATAATTGCACTTGATTTATTTTTGAAATTACGCAATTGAACACACTGACACTAACAAATATAATCGCGAGCACAACGCTATGAAAAATCGCCCCCGCAGGGGATTCGAACTCTACCTAAATAACCTAAATCTAAACCGCACGCTCTAGCTGATTACGCTAAAGTACCGCTTGAATTTTGTCAACAAAATCTCAGCCAAGCTTTTTCGCCGAAAAGCCAGGGCTGACGGAAGAATATTTTTTTCGTTTCACACAATTTAAATGAATAGGGGCTTTTAAAAATGTGTAATGAAAATATTTAAATTCAATTAATTGAAATTTTAATAGTTAAATGTTTAATTTAAATATTCATTTAATTTGTGATTTCTGTTCAAATCGTAAAGCTCCAAAATTTAAAGGATTTGTTACTTTCAGATGTATTATAAGTAAAGAATATTTAAATTTTAGTACAATTTTCAAACATAAAAAAATAATCTAATGATTATAGTTATACTGATCTTATTTATTAAAAATTTGGAAGTGAAGACAAAAGCAGGTATTACCAATAATTTATTGGAACATTTCAGTTAAAAAAATTGTTCCAGATAAAAAATACTTGAACCTGAAATTCATATTCAAACTTTAAACTTGAACTTTAATATCAAATCGAAGGCTAGCTGAAATTAGAAGTCCTAAAAATGAAAAACTTGAAATATTAAAGCTTTTATGTGACTCCGGTGAATAAACGCGTTTTCATGCGATAGCGTAGAGTATCTTAATGTTATACATTACGATATAGCGGACCATCACTCTTCACTTTACAGTCCGCTGTATCGTAATGCACAAAATTACGATACTCTACGCTGTCAGGCAGGACTTATCTCGCCTCGGCTTTGCCTCGGCTTCGATCGTCCTGCAAGCATTGCCGCTCGTCGCGTAAAGTCCATCATTATGCACCTCGGCGTATCATATACTATTATAATATTTCGCTAAAAGCTAGTAATTATTTATACACTTTTTTCAAATATAAGTATGCGCATTATATAATATAATGAATAGTATAATAAACTACAAACAGAGGTAAGTAAAGTAAACGGTGTTTTTTGTTGAATAATTTTTTTATTTTATTTCTAGAACAATATTTGAAGGGTTACAGTATACAGCATTAGAGAAGCAAAAAAATCAAAATTTTTTAGGCCAGCGAAATAACATTCTGTAAAATCGAAATCACCATTTAAAGTTAAAAACAAAAGTTCACTCCCGAACTGAAGTGTTTCTGAATTGAGGCCAAAAAAGTATAATTAAAAAAAATTTCCAGTTCCGAGAAATAAAAAGTGGAAGTACCTATATACCCATCCACACATCACTACTTTACAACCGAGCAATTCACGCCTACCCCGAAAGGGAAACGGCTTAATGGTATAATAATAATAATAATAACAAGTCTGAAAATTACTTAAATTTTTTTGGTGGTTCAGCATTACCCTCTAAAAGTTATATGCAAAAATTCAGTTTATTTACAATTAATTTGAAGTGGAAGTCCTCCGTTGACTGGCCATCAGAGAATTAAATCTTGCAACGAACTTGCTTTGAGTAGGAAGTTCAGGTTGAAGTTGGTTGAGGCACACCGTGTACTTCTCTTCATCGCAATAATGATATTATTATCAAAACAATTGTCATTTGACAACTTATATTATTAATTAAAATTGTGTTCATAAATTTTTAAAAGTAAAATATAATATGTATATTATGTACATGCTTCAAAATGTTCGGGGGGGGGGGGTCAAACCCCGATCATCACACCCTCCTGGCTACGGCCTTGCTCTAAGTTTTTTGTAAGACGAGTAAATTCATTATAATTTCCATGAATTTTCTTACAAAATTCATTACATATACACACCAAACAACTATACACCCTTTCCTTCAGACTGTCGGCCGCCCGGATCAGGCAAATTTCAATTTGCCGCCCCTTTCAATTTGAATTTTTAAATTAAAGTATATAGAATTCTTCCAATTTCAAATTATAATAATAGATAAATGATAAATCATAAGAAATAATGATAATTAGTAATAATTATAAGAAATAATATTAAATAAATTATAAATAAATTAATAGTTTAATAAATTATGACATTATATCCTAATTGTTTTTAGAGGAAAAGTTATCATGTGAAGCAGATCTTATTATTGTTTGATGAAATATTTATTTTACAAAAACCATTAAGATTATTCAACCGTAACAATTTACATAGTTTTAAGTAAAAGATTGCGACGTCTCGCTTTCGCCGAAGCAAAGTCACGGATGATTGATTCACAATCAATTAAACCTAGTAGGTCCTGCTCTATAGCTATAGTAGCTAAAGCTGACATTCGTTCATAATGCATGGTATTACGTAGATAATTTTTTATCATCTTTAACTTCGGAAACGACCTTTCAGTACTTGCGACTGAAACGGGTGAAGTAAGGAGAATTTGCAAAGCAACGTAAGTGTTTGGATAAACCAACGTTAGGCAGTTTCGTAGATGTAATTCAATATCTCAATTAGTGACATCTTCGCAGTAATGTGCAGTAGAAGTTCAATAAGCTCATTAGTCCGGGCGCCAGAGAGGTCACAGTGGCCTCCTTAATTGAGATGGGACCACCTAGGGGTTTTTTCATGTATTTCGGGTCGCTGAACACGAATTTCGGGGGTGACTTTGGATCCGACAGTCGGGTAATTTGTTATTAACAATTTAATTGTTTAAAGCGCTGTATCTTTTGAACTAAATTAGATATGAACATCTGAATGAGTAAGTTTTGTTCCTTATTTCATAACAAACAAATCCCTTTTTTTTATTTCGATAAAGTTATTAAAACCGGAGATATTGTTAATTAAGTGCAAAAAAACGCTGTACCTCCGTGGCGTTCGGACAAATTCGACTATAATTCAGCTCCTAATCAATAATTTTGGTCGTGGATGGTCTTATTTTAAAGGTGAAAGTGTACTCTAACTTTTTAAGTCATAAAAAGTCATTTTCACTCACTAATAAACAAATGAGAGCCGCAAAATGTGACGATTTTATCTGGTTTTTCGTTAGTTTATTTGTTTATAGGCGTATAAATGATCATCCCGATAAGGAGACCCATTAAAAATTACATAGAAACACGAGATTTTACTCGCAGAATAATAGTCATTTTGATTTTTCGAAAAACACCGAATAGAACTTAAATTTCAACTACCGTGTATGCAAATGACTTCATATACATTTGTATTAAATTTAATACAGATTTTTCTAACAGTGCGACATAAGTAAATCAAAATTTAATATAATATAATTTTATTTAATTTTTATTTAATTTAGAGAATATAGGGTAAATGAACCAATTTCCGAGGGTGCACCAACTGAGCCGCTAGATAGTGTAAGGGCATATAAAATCAACATGGACGTTCCAGTTGGCCCCTGTTTTCTTTAAAATCGATGTTGAAAATTAAATTTTTGAAACATATGGCCATGAAATTTCCTACAAAGCCATATGTTTAAAAAATTTAATTTTCAAAATCGATTTTAAAGACAACAGGGGCCAAACGGAACAGCCATGTGAATTTTATATGCCCTTGTACTATCCAGCGGCTCAGTTGTCGAGGATTGACAGATATATTTTATTATAAATAGTGAATACGGCTGCGAAGTATTATGGACGTATTCACTATGGGTGTATTTATTTGTGCTCATTTTATGAGCGTTTTGCTTCCTCATACGTATCAAATAATTTTGCTTGCTCATAGAGGGAGGTTTTCTCTAACAAAAGAAAAAAATTGATACTTTCAATATTTTTCAAGCTTATCTTTCTGTCTTTCCGAAAATTTTATTTTCAGAAAATCAGAAAGCCCACCAAAATGTCAATCGATGTGTTCTATTACAATGAACAATTTTTTAATATACGGTAGTTTTATATTTCAAATTAAAACCTCATAGAAACAAAGTAACTTTTCTTAAAACTTTCTGAGTAGCTATTAATTAATCAATAATGGTCTTCGAAAGTTCGTCAACAGATCAATCCACGCGTCTCGAAGACGCGAACAATTACATCAAATGCAATACTGTTATATTACCAATATAAAAAAATCCTCTTACAAACAAGGAAACTAATTTTGTTGCAAAATTTAAAAACGATATTGGTAGGTTATGGTAAGTCATGAAAAGTTCTTATTTTGGCAATCGATGCGTCTCGAAGACGCAAAAACATATATGACATACATTATAGTTGTATTCCCAATATTAAACAAGTTTTCCTTATATCAACAAGATAAACAACATATTTTTTCAATTTATAAATCGGTATTGCTAGGTAATAAGGGGTTATAGAAGGTTCGTCAATAGGTCATTCGACGTGCCTCGAGGACGCAAACAAACATGTCAGATACAGTACTGTAGTACTCCTAATATGAACAAAGCTTTACTCATATAAACAGAATACACCCTTTTTTTTTAACTTCACAAATTGGTACTGGTCCGTCATAGAAGGTTCACCAATCGGTCAGTCTATGCGTCTCAAGGATGTGAACAAATGCTTTGCATGTAATGTTGTCGTGTTTTGAAAATCAAACAAGTTTTTTTCATATAAACTAGCCCTGTGGCACTCTGAAATGAAAGTGACGGAAATGTTGAGTACGGCCGAGGTTGGCGCTGGCTGTACTTTTAGGCCGAAAATTATTCAAATGCATGGGGAAAGTGTCAAAAATGTGAAATGTTGTGCTTTTTATATTATTAAAACGGACTTTTTACATTTTTTTTTTGCTTCAGAACTAAATTTTAAGGCTTTTAGACTGAAATTTTATCAAGTTTTTTTTGTGATGATCGAGAATAATGGAGAGAATTCTGGCGAACAATAGAGAATTTGAGAATTTCGAAGATTTCAAGAGAATAAAAAAGTTTTCTCAAAATTGCTGGTAAAATTTAAATTATGTTTTATTTGGTAAATTAATATAAAGAGAATATACAAAAATGATTCTGTAAAATTTCGAAAAATAATGTAGAAAATTTTAAAGCAAAATTTTTCAATTCTGCACGTTTACAACATTTTACAAAAAAAAAATTTGTCGGAAATATTACAATTTTAAAAAAAGTCGACCTCAAATTTCAAAATGGCGTCACGCCCAGAATTTTCGAAATTTTTGAAAACTCTTCGGCAAAAAAACAGTACAAATGAGGTACCATAACAACACTGGGTTTCATTAAAATCGATGAGATGCCTGCCAAGATTGATTTTTTTTACGTGAAAAGCGTCTTAAATACCCTGTAAATTCCATGTTTCCATTTTCCTTTCTAAGGTGTATTCATCTTGAAAAATAATAATTTTGAATAGAACTAGTAAAAATTAACTAGTTGTGATAAGTTTTGGTTTTCAAAAATATTATTTAAATATAAATAATTCTATAAAAATGTAGAACAATTCATATTTCTAATTTATTGTAAAAATACCATTTTGACTTTTATTCAACAATAAAGTTATTATTGCTCATGTCAAATATAAATGGAAATACTTTTGTATGCTTGAATGCATCTGTCTTGATCAAATAAAATGTTACATTATAGACCTTGAATTTTTCTCACTTTCATCATGAACATAATTGTCATATTTTTCTTATTCTTCAACGATAAAAATAAAATTTTGTTATAAAAATTAACAACATTTTGGGAAAATGAACCGAGTTTTTTTATATAAAGTTCTAGTTTTTGTGAAAAATATATTCAAGTGGTTTTATAAAGTTCTAGTTTGTGTAAAAAAAAATATTTTCTTATTTCTCTGAAATGTTTTTCTGAAATCTTGAATCGCTTACCACTCTTTGTTAGAGCCCGTACGTTTTCAATCCACTTCCCCATACCTTACGCAAGTTTTTCCGATTAATTTTTTTTCGTGAATTTATTTAGTGGCCATCCAAAAATAACATACGCGGAAAATTTTTTTCAATTTAAACAGAAAAATACTGAAAAATGAAATCAATAAAACTTAAATATATTTAAATGCAGTATTTTTTGTGTTTGGAACAGCCAACTATAACCTCGATTCAAGTATTTTAATATCTTTGAATTAGCTATGTGACGTCATGAGTTTCAGATGTCATACAAAATCAAAACTTCAAGTAAAAATTTGTGGTTAGTAATAAATGCGAAAATATGAAATAATTAAAATGAAAATGAACGAAACAAATGAATTTCCAACAAAAACTATATTAGTTGATATTTGAACCCAAAAAGATTTTAATTTCAAATCAATGAGAAAGAAACATGAATTTTAAACCAAGGAAGATGGCTTTTCTACCATAAAGGATAAATTTTCAACCAAAAAGGACAAATTTTCAACAAAACAGTTGAATTTTCGACCAAAAAAGATGAATTCCCAACTAGAAATGGAAAAGTTAAATTTTCAGTTTGAGAAATAAATTTTCAAGAAAAAGAACTAACTTTTAAACAATTGAGCTTTAGTAAAAAAGACGAGCTATTAGGGTTTCGAAATCCCCAGCAGAAACCCTTATAGTTTCGGTCGTGTGTCCGTCCGTCCGTCCGTCCGTCTGTCCGTCTCTCCGACCGTCTTACGAACCAATAAAGCCATAGGCCCCAAAATAAAATTAACATGGAGCCCCAAATTGACATAGGGCCCAAATTGGGTATAGGACCCAAAATTGATATATGGCCCAAAATGTTCATAGGACCCGAGATAGACATAGGATCAAAAATAGACACAGGGCCCTAAACCAAAATAAGTCCGAGAATTTTCACAGGGCCCAAATTTGGCAAAGGTTACCTAATTTGGTACAGGGCCTGAAATAGACACAGAATCCAAAACAGACTTAGGACACGAAATTGACATAGGGCCCAGAATATACATAGGGCCCAGAATATACATAGGGCCCAAAATAGACATAGAGCCCATAATATATACAGAGCCCAAAAAATTAATTGAAAGTTCACTTTTTTGGTTCGATATTCATTTCTTTGGTTGAAAATTTAACTAGTTTGTTGAAAATTCGTTTTATAAAACATTATTTGAAGTGAAAATTTAACTATTATACCAACAAAAATATTTTTGATTCAACCAAATCGTATTCTAAGGGTAGAAAAGTAATCTTATTAGTTGAAACTTTATCTGTTTGGTTTGAAATTCATTTCCTTGGTTGAAAATTTAACTATTTTGTTGAAAATTTGGTTTCAAAAATTTTTTCAGTGAAATTTCAACTATTATATATTTGGTATCTTGTATTTTATGTAAATGTAGAAAAGTAATCTTATTAATTGAAAGTTCACTTTTTTGGTTCGATATTCATTTCTTTGGTTGAAAATTTAACTAGTTTGTTGAAAATTCGTCTTATAAAACATTATTTAAAGTGAAAATTTAACTATTATATCAAAAAAAAGGTTTTCATTCAACCAAATCGTATTCTAAGGGTAGAAAAGTAATCTTATTAGTTGAAACTTCATTTTTTTGGTTCGAAATTCATTTCTTTGGTTGAAAATTCAACTATTCTGTGAAAAATTTAATTATTTTGTGTAAAATTTGTTTTTTCAAACATTTTTTAAGTGAAATTTCAACTATTATATTTTTGGCATGTTGTCTTTTATCTAAATGTAAAAAAGTAATTTTATCAGTAGAAATTTCATCTTTTTGGTTCAAATTTCATTTCTTTCTTTGAAAATTTAACTATTTGGTTGTTCAATTAGAATTTAATTGAAGTATTTATTCTGTCCCTAAATCCAAAATCAACATCCTGTATTATCAACAATTATTTTCATCGAGGGTCAGTATAATCTCCCCACTGAGTATTTTGTTAAAATTGCAATTATTTCGATTAAAATTGAAATTAAATTTATTCAAAATTCGATGACCTAATCAAAAAAGTTATGGGACTTGAAAAATGCCATCAAATTGTACATAAAAGCAGATTTTGCGAGTATATAAGAAATTTTGCATATGAAACATATTTCAGTTCCACTATACCTATACAACTGCTACTATTTTTCGTGAAAAGTATTTGATTATTAATTACTGCATTAATTATTAATTATTAGATAATATCAGTGTTCTTTATGCAGATTCTTATCAGTTTAAAATGTTTACAGTCATTTAACGATAATAATAATCAATATTGCCCATTAATAGTTTCAGGTTCAGTTTAATTGCATTTTGGTGAGTTTCTCGCATGTTGTGTATCGCGTCACGCTATGAAAATTCATACTACGTGACTGCAATTAGGGCGGTCGTGGTAACAATTGCACTAAGTACTGCAGTTACTTACCCCCACCCCTGTCTCATAATTCATTGAGCGCAGTCAACTTAGTCATCCACAAACACGTGTGTACATTAATGAGCATCTGTACTTGTCGGAAGTGCATTTGCATTAAAAATACTGGGCAAAAAAAAAAGGGTGACAAGTGTAACTTCCTTTTTACAAAAAAGGGTTATATCAGACATACGAGTCTAATGTACTCAGCGTTCACTCAGCGTTCACTCAGCGTTCACTCAGCGTTCACTCAGCTTTCACTCAGCGTTCACTCAGCGTTCAATTTAGAAATTATTTCTTCATCATACACTACCGTCAAAAATTATCAACACTCTCGAAATCTGAATTAGTAAAAATTCAACTAATTAAATCAATACATTTCAACTGATAAATCTGTTATTTTTTCATTTCATTGATTAAAATAGTAAAATACATGGTGAAAATGCTCTGAAAACAGGGGAATGAGGTGATTTTTTTGAGAAAATAGGGATATAATTTCTTTTAAATAAAATGAATGTGGGTACTATATTGTATTAAATTGACGGGGTAACCCGCAATCAGTTGGAAGGGGGGGGGGCAGAGCGTTAGAGAATGCTAACACAATCAAAGCGAAGTGGCTGCTCAGTTCCACCCCAACCCGATTGTGCCCCCGCCCCCACGTATTCAGTAGCGCCACCCACGTGAGCCATACCGGCAAAACTTGGGAGAAGTGTCAATCACAATTTTCAGCCAAGCTTGACTCAAGCTTGACACCAACATTGGCAGACTTGGGCAAAATATTCACCCAAGCTTGACTCAAGCTTCGTAGGCCAACGCCTCGCCACGCGTTCAGCAGCGCTACCTATTGAGCAGCGGGATCGCTACTTCAGGCTCAGTAGATAAGAAAGATTTTGATTACAGTGCGCTTCCATAGCTTCCATAGCCATAAAAATTCTCACCCAAGCTTCACTCAAGCTTGGCACCAAGCTTGGGATACTTGGACACAATCTTCACCCAAGCTTGACCCAAGTTTCGGTGCTGTAAGGGTACTGTGAAAATATAATTTCTCTTATTTACAATAAACATGTAGTTCAAACAAATACAAGTTCTACAAGTCGAGTGAACCGCGTGAATCTAATTTCCCTTTCCTTTGAATTTTTTCATTTCGTTGGCATGTGGGTTCATGGAGTAACTTTCCACATTATCTTTCCTTTTATGTATTTCGAGTATACGCCTTCTAAATCTAGCCTCCAGTACCACCTAACTCTCAAATACGTTCGCAGAAAAGTTTCAGTGCTTTCGGGGCAGCAGAGAGGAATAGGCGGATAAAGATTTTCGAAAATATTTGCAAGTATTTGAGAAACATTATTCGAAGCACAAAGACTATCAATAATTTCTCGATATAATTTTTTTATTTTACAAGTTTGTCACAAAATTTTAGGAAAGGTTTGAGTCAGTTTGAAAGATATTCAGTACTTGCAATGTAGAAGTTTGGAAGAATTAAAAAAATATTTGTTCAATTCTCGGAAATCTTTTAAAGTTGTAAAATAGTTGTAATCTCTTTAAAACTTCCAAAATTCCTATATATCTTTTAAAATGACTCAAATTATTTCTAATTTCGCCTTAAAACCTTCTAGATTTTTTTTAAATTTGTTGAAGTGTTTAAAAATATTTTAAAATATAATTTCAAAAACTAATTTTTGAAAATAAAAAATCACTTTAAATATCCCAAGAATCTTAATACCATTTTGTTATTATCTTGAAAATTTTCAAAATTCTTAAAAATCTTTTTTTTTTAAATCTTCAAAAACGTAAATTTTATTAAAATTTTTTTTAATCGTCTCAAGATCAAAAACTTCTAAGACTTCTAAATATTTTTTTAAACAATTCAGTTTCACAAAACATTTTGTTTCCTAAAAAATTAGAAAAAAAAATGGTATCAACATTTTTCAGATTCTTCTTCGACATATTTTGAAATCTTCAAAACTTCATTAAAAATTTGCACAGGAATATTATTGTCGGTACCGGTAATTTTTTGTTTACAAATTAGCGTGTTAGCAAAATGTTAAGAATTAAATCATTTCCCAATATTAAAAAATCATTTACAATTAACTTGTTCTCTTTTGTTAATAGTGTTTAGAAACATTTACAAATAAATTTTATCGTGACATGAAATTACTTATTTGAAAATTGATGGTGCATAAATTCTTCAAAAAATCTTTTTAAATAGAAAAACAAACTGGAAACAGCCATTAAAGTCATATTCACACACTTCCCACATTTTTCCGAATTGATCTAGGGGAAAAACCTTCCTAAAAATCAGTCTTCTTCACTTTTCACAGTAGTTTCCATGATGTCCGCAAACAAAGCCTTCGTTTTTCCTTCCTTCCCCTGAGCTTCAGTCCATTCCTTTTTGCTTCTTGCGAAAGAGAAAGGAACTACTGAGGAAGAAAATAGACTGCTTTCTGCATTCAACCTCTCTAACTCGCTAGTAGGCCTGTATTTACAGCGTGACACGCGTTGTTCCTAATCTTCCAGGTGTAGTAGACGCATTAAATGAGGTGTCATTATTGAATCTGACAGAAGAATGTCGTGGTGATGTCATGGACTAAAAATGTATGCACAGACCTTAAATTGTTTACCTGTGACATCGATTTGGGTAAAAGTTTTAAAAACCACTGGCATTGAAAAAAGTAATTCTGGCTGGAGGGGCAACGTCTGATGTCAACTGTAAAAATTTGAAAAGCTTAATTGCAAAACTTTAGCCTTTGCGCAATGGAAAGTGTGAGTAGGGCCAGTGGATTTGGAGCAAATCCGTCACGCTGGCAAGAAACATCGGACAGCTAGAATCTCTTCAAGAGGAGACCAAGGAAAGTTGCAAGCAGAAGAAAATAATGGGCAAGGTTCACGAGAAGGAATTTGAAGATAAAAATGTAGCATTTGATGGTAAATGCAAAAATGTATTATCCTACACTATCTTCGACTATGTTATCCAAGATGAAACTAAGCTCCGAAATCTTCAGAGGTACTGTAACTCTTCAAAGAACAAATCTTAACTGTTTGTTTTCGAATTTGTTCATTGCATCATTAAGAGTAGAGTAAGTTCACTGTATGATACATCTAGTTGTGGTATCTTTCATAAGTTGTGAATATTTTTCTGCCCATTTCCTAATTGGCAAGTAGTTTCTGGTAATTAAAATTCTGTTATAAAGCTGCGTAGTGAAGGGGACAGCGGAGGGCCCATGATAATATAGAACTTCAGGGTCGGGAACGGCTCTTGGCGTGCCTGATTAAATTACACAAACCCAATAAACCTTTCAGACCTGTAACTTTATTTATCATTACATCATTACACAATTTTTCACAATTTTTGAAATGCATTCTTGTTTTTGTTTCAGAGTTATATAATAAGTTGCTTCTTTGTATCCACAAAGGTGATCTCTTCAAAGTATTAGATAATTTCAGTTAAAAAGATGGTTCACTACAATTTACTCTAGATTAATTTTTTAACCAAAGAATCAATTTCTTAGATACAACTTTAATCTTGAACAAAGAATATATCGAAACCGATTGGTATCCAAACCAATTGCATCAAGTCGCACATTAAATTTTTTGTTCAAACGTCGCATTTTACACAAAAGATGTATCGTTTTCTCCATAGTTGACAGAATAATTAAATTATATGATCTTGAATTCCACGAAAAAGTATAGGTTTCATTTACAAAACCTCGATTGATAATAACTATCCTTATGAATTTATAAAAAAATAATATTGAAAAAGGACTCAAGCTCCTAGAAAACGTAAATTTACAACCACACCTATGTTATGAAAAAAGAATACATTTTCTTTCAGTTATTGCCTTAACATATCACAATGATCTTCACCTACCTATACTTAGAATCTGCAAATAATTGAATATTACAACTGTCTTTTCTAATAAAAATAAGCTCCCGAACACTTTCTTACAATCCACTGAAGATAAAATTTCTAAGTTTGAAAAAACTAATCTCATCTACGGTATAAAATGTATAAATTGTGGCATGTTGCATGTGGGGCATACAAGGAGACCTTCAAAAACTAGAATCTTTGAACATAGAACGTCGTTAAGATCTCTTTACGATATATACTAAAGCAACGATTAACGCAATGATTTAGCCTATTTATGTGTGAATATATGTATCACAATTTTTTAACAACATTAATTCAAAAATATGGAAGTGATTCGAATGTAGGAAATGTAATTGGAGCGGAGAGGGGATATCAGTTCGCGAGGTTGCCCCACCATATTGATTATTTTCGATACACAACGCCATCTTCATTTTACTTCCACCAACCTTGCGTATTTTTAACCTCTCTACTTTCCAAGCCAATTCTTTTTTCCTAACCAAAAACCAAAAACCTAACCTTTGCGTTATAATATCATCCCTAGAGGCAAACTTATAAATAATGTAGTATATAATTAACATAGCCATGGCCGAATAGGTCACGCTTTATTTTGCTTGGAGTGAATATCTCCGGACCTAGGCTAATTGTTCCCCCTCCCTGGTGCAGTGGAGTGGGGGTATAAAGAAGAAGAAGAAGTGGGAAGCACACGCGAATAAGCACGATGGCGAGCTCGCGTCGACCAGGAGAGGGTCCCCGATGCCATAAGCCAACTAAAGCCGATGAGACTGATCGGATTATTTCATACCATCGAATGAGCTTGTCTTTGACATTGACAACAGTGCCACCTGACACGCGAATATATGTCGCGAAGTAGTATCTCGAAGTTATTGCAGCAATGTTAATGAAAAATAGCAGTGAATATCAATTCATTTTAATCAAAATTGTTATACTACGGTTTGAAATTAATTATCCACTATAAGATTTCTTGTTCACCCTCGGCCGTCCTTGTGGGTCGTTCGTGACCCAGTCGAATTTTCGAGGTCGAATTTTACTGAGAAGAAAGAGGAGTGACACGTCAAGACAAAAATGTTTGAATACTCAACAACAATTGAATAATAAAATAGAGAATCGGAATAATGACTTAGAATTTCCAAAGAACTCTTTTATCGTAAACTGTATTGATGGAGGACGGGTGAACACAAATGACCCACAAGGAGGGCGGAGGTTGTAAAAATAAAATGGACGGCGGTGGGTCAATATTTAATTCAAATTTCATCTGAATTGGTGGCGCTGTCGCAGCTACCACAGGGCTCTACGATTCGACAAAGAGAACAAAGAAGAAGAAGTATTGGATAGACATAGATAGAGAGAGAGTACGATTGTTTCAAAACGAAAAGTATAACCTGTCTTCAGAACACAATTGGATCGTCTCCGTCTATCTCACATGGTAGAAAGAGAAGTCTGATCGTCTTCAGGCATCGAAGTCCCACTGTTGTTCTTCACACTTGAAGTGTTGACGTGCGGTGTTTTGGGGAAAATAGTAATTTGTTTTTGGATACTGCTGTTTTCGAATGTTTTAACGAAGCGAGAGATAGAGATGATTCATTATCTGGATCGATTATACAAGAGAAAGCTCTCCTTCCAAACGAGATGCTCAACGGCCTGCAAACGTTTCAAATACGTAAGCAGGAAACACATTTATTTCAACGTTTAACAGCAAACTTTCTTCCTCACTTTCGTTAAATATATAGTTTGCCCTTGTCTCCGTATTAGAAAAACAATTTTCAAAATATTTATTATCACGCAGTAAAATCCACCGTAAACGGTTCATACGCCCCTGACTGAGAGCCTGGATCCTATGGATAATATGTATGTACACAAATTACATAGATATATTGTATTATTATATTATTATATTCACCAATAGAATTTAGGATAACGGCCAAGGATAAGAGCAGATTACAGATAATCCTCATCTTTTCTAAGTAGAGGACAAAACGATTATTGTATTGATTAGAAATTTGATTATTAATGTATCTAATAAACATTCTACTGCTTCATTAGCTTGTACAATCCATACTATAGTCGTTACCTCCCAGACTAACCATGTCCTTCCGGGATATTTACATCTGATAAGAGTCAGTTTAAACGTTTTATGTTCAACTACCATAACAAGAATACTATAAGGAATATGTCATCTAAATTTTGTGAATAAATTCCTGAAATTGTGAATTTGAGCACGAGTTGAATACAAAAATTTAACTAAAAATTTATAATTACAGCACATTTTTTCTACTTCTAGGGACGACTGAAATATCCCGAAAATGAAATTCCCGACTCTGTAGAACCCGCGAATAATCAAATTCCAAAAATAATAAAATTTTCAAACAGTTCATAATATTACCGAATTTTAAAATACCCAAATAATAAAATTCCAGACATAAAATTGCCGAATTATAAAATATCCGAACTAGAATATTCTATAATTATACAATTTCAGAATTTGAATAATTAAAAAATTGTTTCCTAACAAATATTATTTATTAAAAATCCGATAATAAAATATTTTTATCAAAGCAATTTTTGTTTAAAATTTAGTTTTTTCTTAAATTATTGTTTGAATTTAAAATAAAAATAGTTCTAAAAAAATTGTATAAGCAAATGAATGATTCAAATCAGCGCTAATTTGTAAATATTTGATTATTTCAATTGAAAAAAAAAATATTTATAAAATAATTTTTTTTTCAGTACTGGTTTATGGTTTATCTCGAAATTTCTTTCTAGTTTTTTTTTATATTAAAAATTCGATTTTCGAGAAAATGTTTAGTATAATTTTTAAAAGACTATATGTATACAAAAAACGTTTCTCAAATTTAAGATCTGCAAAAATTCTATGTATTCTTTAATGCACTCAAATTTCGCTTCACTTTAAAAATGAAAATTGAACTTTAAAGTACAAAAAATAATAATTTGAAAAATCACATCTACCATTCATAGAAAAACATGAATGTATTAGAAATTATAATATTTAACAAATATCAACATATAATTATCTTTTTGGGAGTATTACTCTCACAATTAAGTTTATTTATTAGCATCATATCAGTGCTTCTGTCATTATTAATTTGTAATTATTTGTCCCAAATATGTATTTTCGGTGTGCCTGGACATGGTGATATTTATTATTATATTCGGAAGTGCAGTGTTTATGAAGCGATCCATATCAAACTTTTCTAACCTTCAAAAAAATGTCTACTGCTTTACCATCATATTTTACGAAGAACGAGAAATACAGCGCTCGACACAGTGCTCCCGACGCGGGCACATTGCACTACTGCGCATGCGATGCATAAGCCGCTTCATTGGCTGCCCTTCGCGCGTTTATTTGAAATGTTGAAAAATACACTTTTTTATTTATTATTAATAAAATTATCAATAAAATTTGCATGTCCATTTTCATTTGTATACAACATTTTAAAAGCATAAATTGGTAAAAATAATTTTGAAAATAAAAAAACATTACATTACATAACATGATATTTTTTATTTACTGAATACTCATTGTATTTTTTCACCTAATTATCATAATATATTAAAAACCTTCTGCGTGCCACTTGAAAATGTTAAAATATAATCATTCTTAATTATTGATAATAAATGAAAAAAATTGTATTTTTTAACGTTTCAAATAAGCGCGCGAACAGCAATCAATGAAGTGCCTTGCGCATCGCATGCGCAGTAGTGCAAGGTGCCCGCGTTGGGAGCAAAGCTCGAAGGAATAGTAAAGACAGAGATGAGGTGGGAGATTGCTCATGTAATGGAATAAGAGACTCTGTCAAAATCGGGCTGCTAAAAGCGCCCTCTTGGCCGGTAGACCTAGTCCCGAGAGTCACTTCGCAGTTTTCGGCATTTCTCAGACCAGAGATGAGGTGGGAGATTGCGCATGTCGTGTATTTGATTTCGACTGACTTACCGCAGCGCGCCCTGTCTGCCTATTTGTTTTATTTCAGAAACTAAAATGAAAGGTGGCTTACCTGCCAGCCGCTCCCTACTCACTTTGTTAAACAGGGTACAATTTGATAAAGTCGGTAGAGAAGATCGGAATTGGTAACTCTGAGATGATAAAAACCAGAAAACAATCATTTTAACAGAAAAAAATCGATATATCGAAAACTATACGAGATATCAATTTAAAAATTTCAGATTCGTGTTTCTCGCAAAAAATCCCATTGAAATCGATATTCAGAAATTATTTTAATCAAAAACAAAAGTCAATAATTTTAACATGAAAAAATCGATATCTCGAAAAATATTCGAGATATCGATTTAAAACATTCATATTCGTGTGTCTCGCCAAAAATCCTATAGGAATCCACATTGAAACTTTGTCGCCACGGATATCGTAATCTCCCCCATAAAAATTTCAGTAGAGAAATATAATTTTGAGTTTGGGGCAGGGATTTTCCGTAAAAAAATATAATTTTGATAATAGGAATCGTAAAAAACCAGGAAATGACCGGGAAAGTGATTCAGTGGCCAGGATTTTTCTCTTGAATGTACTAATATGCAATAAATGAAAAATGGTTTCATATATTTCATTACTTCGGCATAGAATATTCCCAAATTTTGTTAGGAAAAATACTTTTTCTGAAAAAATAGGTAATTTTTCTTAATTTTCGGAAAAAAATTCGGAATGAGTCGGAACTATCTCCAAAAAAATTCAGAATAAATAGGAAATTTTAGGGAATTAAGAAAACCGTATGAAAATGGGTAATTTTTATTATTCTTTCGGGAAATGTTTTTATACTTTCATTGGAAATATTACTTAATATTTTCACGAATCAAACGGAAATTTTCACTTTTATTATTTTCCCCGAGATCTTTATAAATTTAAAAAGTTTTAGGAAATGTTTGATAGAAGTTTGATAATATTACTACATTTTTGATAATATTCACACTTTAATTAAGAAAATTATTTTTAGAAAAAAAATTATTAATGTTTTTCTTATACTCAGATATTTGTTGTATTCAGATTTATTTTTACATTAATTTAAATTAAAATTCATTTTTACAATTTTACACGCCGTAAGAGCATTTTGCAGAACCTTTATAATAAACAAGTTTTATTATAATATTCATCAGGGGGAAATTATTTTCGACAATTACAAGCTTCGAAAGAGCATCTTACAGTTTATTTATAATAAGCAACATTTGAAGGGTTGCAGTACAGAACTAGATAATAAACAAAATCAGAAATTTTCAGTAGAGCGAAAAAAACATGATGTAAAATCGAAATCACCACTTAAATATAAAACAAAAAACCACTTCTGAGATGACGTGTTGCTAATTTAAGCCCGAAAAAATTTTATTAGAAAAAGTTATCCAGTTTGAAGTAAATAGTTTTGTCAGACAATCTGAAAGTGACACTAACCACAAATTGGAACAGCCTCGGCTGCGGATTGCGATACAAAATATAAAATCGTTAGTTTCAATAGAAATTAAAATTGACTCCCGAAATATTAAGATTCTGAATGCGGGTGAAAAACATTTGATCTAAAAAAGTTAGTCAATTCAGAGTAATTGGTTCAAGAAATATCGGTGCAAAGCTAAAAAACATTCGGTAAAATTTAATTCACCACTTACAGATAAGAAAAAAAAACTACTTCCGAGATGACATGCTGCGGATTCAAGCCCGCACAGATTTGATTAGAAAAATGTATCCAGTTTCTAGGAAACATATGTGTCAGTTCACAATCTCAAAGTAGCACTAACCATAAATCGGAACAGGCTCGGCTGCGGATTGCGATACAAAATATAAAATCGTTAGTTTCAATAGAAATTAAAATTGACTCCCAAAATATTGAGATTCCGAATGCGGTTGAAAAATATTTTATCTAAAAAAGTAAGCCAATCCAGAGTAAATCTTCAAGAAATATCGGTGCAAAGCTAAAAAACATTCGGTAAAATTTAATTCACCACTTACAGATAAGAAAAAAAAACTGTTAATCTTTGGGGAATCATTCTAATCATTTTGAACTCTTTCTTAAATCTTTGGAAGTCTATCCGAAATCTTTGCGAAATATTTTAAATCTTTGTGAAATCTTTAAGAAATTATTGAAATCTTTGTGAAATCTTTGTAAAATCTTTAGAAATCGGCGAAATGTTAAAAATATTTTTTGAATATTTGGTAATATTTGTGAAATTATTGAAATCTTTGGGAAATCATTGAAATCTTTATAAAATATTAAAAAATACTTTTGAAATATTTGGTTTATTTTTGAAATTGTTGAAATCTTTGGGAAATCATTGAAGTCTTTGTGAAATCTTTGGGAAATCATTGAAATCTTTGTGAAATATTTGAAAAATCACTAAAATCTTTGGGAAATCTTTTCAATCTATCCAAAATCTTTGTGAAACCTTGGGAAATCATTGTTTTGTAATATATTTGTGAAATTGTTAAAATCTTGGTGAAATATTTTTAATCTGTGGGAAATCATTGAAATCATTGTGAAATCTTTCTGAAAGCTTTCGAAATCTATCAAAAATATTTGAAATATTTGTGAATTTATGGAAATCTTTGTAAAATCATTAAGAAATCATTTATGCCTTTGTGAAATATTTTAAATCTATCCGATATCTTTGTGAAATATTTGTGAGATTTTTTTAAATCTTCGGGGAATCATTCTAATCATTTTGAAATCTATCTTAAATCTTTGGAAATCTATCCGAAATCTTTGCGAAATATTTGAAATCTTTGTGAAATCTTTGTAAAATCTTTAGAAATCGGCGAAATGTTAAAAATATTTTTTAAATATTTGGTAATATTTGTGAAATTATTTAAATCTTTGGCAATATGAATTTTATACCTGTATTTATTATTTATTATCATTAACGTAAATTTGTACATAGTATATTATACTATACCTAGTTTTTTTTCTGAAGAAAGGGTGTTCTAGTTTGGTAAAATCATGTAAACTTTAAAGCAAATAAACAAAGAAACTTAAAAAACAGTTTTTATAAATGTTTCTCTTGTATTAAAAATTGTTATTAAAAAATGATTGAATTTTCACTTCCTGGTACCAGTAGACTCGTGGGAAGGATGCAAGAGCCGATTTCGGTAGGGATATCGAAAGCGTATCGGAGCAATAGCAATGATGTACTTGCTCCCAAGGGAGGGAGAAGTACTCGTCGTCTAGTACCCAGGGTTCAGATTCAGACAAACGAGAGGAACCGTGCCGGTAGCAGTACGCCCAGTGTCAGTACGAATAGTGAAATCGAAACGCGCGTTCGGCCTTTGAAACGCACGAGCATTTTCGCAAAACCGTTTACTTGTTTCTGCGGTCTTGTTTCCTTTTATTTACGATTATTTCGCCGTTGTGCTACATGTGTCATGGGGATTATGAGTGTCTTCAAATGGCTCCGCAAGTAAGTAATCACAAATATTCTTATCAATTCATATCACCGTATTCAATTATTCAACCAACTCTAAAGTGTCATCCTCAAACACCTGAAGCTCTCTTTCAAATAACAACTTCCTGTAGCCCAAACATCATTCCCAAACTTCAACAATGTCTCAATCTTTGTTTTCATCAAGAATTTTGAGTTTCCTTTTTTTTCTAAATTTAAGAATCTTAAATTAGATTAAAATCAAATTGAAAATCCCGTTCAACGTCCAACACTCAAGTAAATGTATAGAATTCCTGAAAATAAAACAAGAATCCAAAGATCAAATTTGGACAACCATTACAAAATGCTCCTATTGCAATTCCTAATAACAAAAACAAATTTCGTTTCTTTGGACAAAAATAAAAAAGAGGAAAGAAAAATGAGAAGGCAACCAACCAAATCCCTTTCCTTCTCTTTTTTTGCCCTATACCTTCACCTCCTAATAATTCTTTAAGAGAGTCTTTTAAAGCGTCTACTATCCCGTCTGTATCATATAGAATTTCATCTTTGCTGTTTCTCATGCTGACAAACTCTGTACTTTTACTTTTATTTTTTTTAAATGAAAATTTATCTATTATATTTTTGTTTGCAAATTGATCGCTTTTAGTTCAACATTCAAATATTCATCTTCGTGCTTGAAAAATCAACAGCTTGTTTGCAATTTGTTCTCTCCCTTGACTGAAAAATCTTTTTAAGTTGAAAATTCAACTCATGTTGAAAAGTAGTTTTTTTGGTTGAATTCAACTGTTTCTGATTGAAAATTAATTATTTTTTTTAATATCAACTACTACATTTTTCATTCAGAATTCATCTTTTTTGGAACACTAATTTAATCGCTGAGTTAAAAGCTAAACTCTTTTATTAAAAATTGATTTTTTTGTTCAAGATTCATAATTTTAATGAAAAATTTATTTACTTGGTTTAAAAGTGAACTATTTTGTTAAAAATTCGTTTTTACTTCAACAGAAAATTAATTTGTCCTCTAACTGAAAATGTCATTATTCCGGTCAAATATTGCAACGTTTTAGTTAAAAATTCATCTCTTTAGTTTAACACAATACAAAATTTAAAATTTAACCATTCAATTTTAGGGTGGAAAATTATCATTTTTAATTGTAAATTAAACTATTCCAGTAAATGGCTCATCATTTTAGTTGAAAATTCATCACTTCGGCTGAAAATTTGTCTTCTTTTTGGAAAATTAATTTTTTAAGCTGAAAATTCAACTATTTGGTTGAAATTTTGTCTTTTTTAGTTGATATTTCTTCTATTTTCTTCAAAAGACGTATTTTTTGTAGAAAATTATTCTTTATGTTTAAAAATTAATCTTATTATTTTAAACTTTATCTTGTTGGTGGAGAATTTACATATTCCAGTTAAGTATTTATCATTTTCGTGGAAATTTAATCTTTTTAATTGAAGATAAAAACTAGTTAGTTAAAAGTTACTCTTTTGTTAGAAATTCATCTTTTTTATTAAAAAATCATCTGTTTCACTAAAATATTCATAATTTGTTTTCAACCAATTTTTTTCTGGAAAATTCATTTGTTAAGTGAAAATTTAACTATTCCATTTTTTGTCGAAAACTGATCTTTTTTAGTTCAAAATTCAACTATCAACTGTCAAATAAAAATTTGTTTGAATTATTATTTAAATTCATATACTTGAGAGACAAATTCAAGAAATGATTAATTATATTTTTAGTATTATTTGATTATTAAATTATTTAATGGTGCCAATATATTTGAGAATATCTTGTGATATAATTGGTTAAAGATTTATATTTTTAAAATATTATTTAAATCCCCAGAAACGGAAATGAATGATAGTAAACTCGCAAAAGTGTAGACTTATTTCGAGTCGATTAAAAAAAAAGAGAAATATTTGAATGGCTCCGTACTATAAAACCTTTTAAGGTTATCAACATTCCAGTTTTAATTATTATTATTATAACATGTTTTCAATTCGGATTAAACTAATTTGTTTTTTAATCGGAGCTAATCTGACTTTAATAATTTATTAATATATTTCAATAAAATTCTCTTTGTTGAAAAAAACATTTTTTGAATTAACTTGAAACTACCCTTTGAAATAGTAACCAGCAATACATTCACCAATTCATTAAGTAGTAGCATTACCAATTCCTTCAGTAGATATAGTTACTAATTCATTTAGTAAGTTATTCTTACTCATTGAATTAGTAGATTCTTACTAATTACCAGTAAACGAATCGGCACTATTTGAATTAGTAGAAAACTACTACCAATTAGTAGTTTTCTACTAATACTTTTGGCTGAAAATGTATTTTTTAAATCGAAAATTCAATTACATGCGTAAAAGTTGAAAAAAATGGTTAAAAATTAATTTTTGGTTTGAAGATTTATATATTAGGTTGAAAATTCAATTATTTTATCGTAAAGTCGTTATTTTTTTATTTAGAATTAATTGTTTACCTGAAAATGTATCTTCCATTTTTTTTGTTTGAAAATCGATCTTTTTAGTTAAAAATTTGTCTTTATTGGTAGAAAACTAATTTTTAAGTTGAAATTTTATTTTCGGGTTGAAAATGCAACTTTTTTTTACAAAAAATTCGTCTTTGGAATGAAAATCTAACAATTTGGATGAAATTTGTTTTCTGTCGTGTCTGAAAAAGCTTTATATATTGACAATTCGTCTTTTTTTATTAAAAAATTTGAATTTTGGGTTGAAAGTTGAACTTCTTTGTTAAAAATTCTTTTTTTTTCAAGTTTCGTCATTTTAATTGAAAATTTATTTCTCTGCTTGAAAATTTGTCTTGTTTGGTTGAAAATTCAACTTTTTTGCTGAACTCTTTCGTTTCCATTTGGACAAAAAAATTGTCCTTTCAGATTTAAAATTCACCTTTTTTTAAAGAGATAAGCTGTCTTCTAAAAATTAAATTATTTCGTTGATTATGCAACTGTTTTTGGTTGAGATTAATTTTTTTTGTTTAAAATCCGATCATTTGGTTGAAAATTTATCTTTCTAATTTGAAAATTCCACAATTTGGTTAAAAATTCAACTATTTGGTCAAAAATGTAATTATTTCATTGGAAATTAAATTTAAATTAGCTTAAAAGTAGATAACTCAGGCAAATTTCAACCAATTATAATTTAAACATTTTTTTTTGTTAAAACCTAAAAAATGAGAAATTTCAAAATATTTTCGATTATAGCGTCGTGATTTTTCATCGTCATAAAAGAAGAATCGCCAAGAAACGGGTTTTTGACCCTAAAATCAGATTTTTGATGCATGTTTCGTGAAAATTATCTTTTTACTGCAAAAAAAG
Source organism: Andricus grossulariae (assembly GCA_011634705.1). Lineage (NCBI taxonomy): Eukaryota > Metazoa > Arthropoda > Insecta > Hymenoptera > Cynipidae > Andricus > Andricus grossulariae. The sequence goes on from JAABKJ010075445.1 coordinate 142,921,593, forward strand.
GTATCTTGAAAAATTATTATTTTTTTAAATCTCTTTTTGTGAGCTTAGTTTTCATTAAATGTGTATTGGAATCGAAATTTTTGAGTAGATAAGTGTTTGCACTGACATTAGAGGCCTCTTTTTGTGTGAACAGTAGTCACTTTTAATCACTTTTTCCACTTTTTTCAAGTACATTAGACTGTGGCAGCCCTGTTGGTATGTAGTTAGAATAAAAATGGAACTTTGACATAAAAAATAATAATAATCTCTGTTTCTAGAATCCTGGTTTGTTCAACAACTGTTCCTTTTTCTTCGCACTGAATTCATCCGCGACTTACACGGTCGCAGATATATCGTTCACAAAGAAAAGTCTAACTAGACTCGTCGCCGAAGGTGGAGGAACTAGTTTATCCAGAGAACCAAATCCAGAAGACGCAGCGGAAGTTAAACAAATTCCTTTTCACGTCGCTCACGATGAGAATAATCCTCTTTACAACTGTTCTTATTATATTATTTATTCGCCCGGCAAAGAAGAACCTCGCCTGAAGTACAAAATGCCGCATTTAAAATCTTTGCCGCTCGTTTGGTTCATCGAGTGTATCGAAAGATTTGCCCTGGTGGATCCTGGTCTCTACGGCATAGATTGTTAATTCTACAAGAATATTTTTATTTAATTCAGGAGTTTCAATCTAAACATTGTTCTTTCTAGTCTTGTAATTAAATTACTTTCAGAAAGTAACACTGCGATTTGTGATTTCAAGAATTGGTACTAAAATATCTTCTTTTTCGAGTCTCCCAGAATTTGGGAAACAAACAAAATTTAAAATGCTAAAGTTTGATTATTTGTAACAGTGTAACCTGAACAGAGTCCATTTATTTGACGAATTTATTTCATGCTTTAAAAAATGTACACGTCATACGCCTGACTAAATCAAATATAGAAAGCATTTTGTTAGAGTAAAATTTGTTGTTCACCCCCCCCCCCTGTCATACTTTCCTTCCCCTACTTTCGCCATCCTCACTTTCCCATCTAACACTCTCGTTTCCCAACGTCCTTTCCCCAAACATCCCCCTCTCCTACTCACCCACACTGCCCTAGCCTACCCTTGACTGCCCTCACTGCCGTCCCTCACTGCCCTCCCTCCATACCAATCATTTACTACTTCCCTGTTTTTTCATACTTCCACTCCTCTTGTTTCTTCTCACATCCTCCAATTCCCTCTTCAATAATTTGCCCTACTTTCTGTCCCTTTGCGAACTTCTTTCTCCATTACTTCCTCTATCACTTCCCCTATCACTTCCCCCATTACTTTCTCTACTACTCCACTTTCCCTACTTCTCTTCCACAACAATCACTTTTCCTTTCCTACTCACCTGCACTACTCTACTAGCCTACCCTTGGCTGCCCTTATAATCATCCCTCACTACCCTTCCTCCATTCCAATCATTTCCTACTTCTCTCACTTGCCCTAATTCCACTCCTCTTGTTTCCGCTCACATCCTCCAATTCCCTCTCCTCTCATTTGCCCTACTTCCCGTCTCTTGGCGAACTTCTTTCTCCATTACTTCCTCTATTACTACCCCCTAATATTACGTCTCCATATAACACTCCCCTTTTCCTAGTTCTCTTCTGGGACCATCACTTTTACTCTTCTACTCATCCGCACTACTCTACTAGCCTACACTTGACTTCCCTTACTACCCTCCTTCAATTACAATCATTTCCTCTACTTCCTTTAATTCACCTTACTTTCCCTACTTTCACTCTCCTCATTTCCCCTCCTTTCCCTTCTCGAAATTCTTCCTTTTCTACTTCTTGCTTTCCTCACTTCCCCATCTAACTATACTCTTCCCTTACTCTCTATCACCATTCCAATTATATACTTCTTCCCTCGTTTTCCCTACTTCCACTCCTCTTGTGTCCCTTCACATCCTCTAATAACCTCTTCTCTCATTCGTCCTACTTCCCGTCTCTTTGCGAACTTCTTTCTTCATCACTTCCTCTATTACTTTCCCCTAATATTACTTCCCCTTATAACACTCTCTTTTCCCAAGTTCCCTTCCTCAACCATCACTTTTCCTCTTCTACTCACCCGCAGTACTCTACTAGCCTACCCTTGACTTCCTTCACAATCATCCCTCACTACACTCCCTTACTTCCAATCATTAATCCTATCTCTCCTCACTTCCCATAGTTTCCCATCCCTCATTTATTCTACTTCTTCTCCCCTTATTTCACTCACTTTCTCGTCTAAAACTCCGCTTATTCTACTTTCCTTCCACAACCGTCACTTTTCCTCTTCTGTTAACCATTTCCCCTCAAACAAATTTTTAGCCGAAGAAGTGAATCTTAAAAAACTAAATAATTTTTTACAGATTAATTAAACTTTCAGCCAAGTATTGAAACGAAAAAAAACAATGATTTTTTATGATGTAAGTTAAAGGAGGAGGGAAAGGAGTGGTGAAGGTGGAGAGAGGAAGAGGAGATGGAAAATAGGTGAGGGAAAAGAGGAGACGGAAAGGAGCAGAGGGTAAAGAGGAGAGGGAAGGAGGGGAAGTATATAGTATGTAAGTAGGGGGATGAGGGATAGTAAGAGGAAGATAGTAAGAGGAAGGAAAAGGAGGAGAAGCAAATGAGGGGAAGTATATGCTATGTAAGTAGGGGAATTATGGATAGTAAGAGGTAGTGGGTAAGCAAGTGGCAGTAGCGGAGAGGATGGAAGATGGAGAAATCGATTGAAAAATATCAAACTTTAAAAAAATTCTCAAATATTTGAAATTTTTTCAAATCTTCTGATATCCCTTCAAAATCCTTCAATTTATTGATATCTATTGAAAAGTTTTTGGAGTCTTTTAAAGTTCCCTCAAATATTTTAAACTATTTGAAATCTTTTGATATGCCTTAAAATGTTTTCATTCTCTTTAGGATTCCTCAGAATCTTTCAAAATACCATAAAATATTTGAAATTCTTCAAAATCCCCTTAATTTGCAATCGATTGAAAAATCTTGGACTTTTAAATTACCCTTAAGTATTTCAAATTTTTTCCTTAAAATATTTTATATCTCTTTAAAATTTCTTGGAATTGTTAAAACTATCATGACATCATTAAAATCCGTTCAAATACCTTCAAATTATTGAAATCTATTGAAAAATCCTAGGAGTTTTTTAAAATACCCTTAACTGTTTTAAAGTCATCGAAATCTTTTGATATGCCTTAAAATGTTTTTATTCTCTTTTTAGATTCTTAGAAATCTTTAAAAATACCAAAAAATCTTTGAAACTCTTCAAAATCCCTTCAATTTGAAATCGATTGAAAAATATTAAACTTTCAAAACATTCTCAAATATTTCAAATTTTGTGAAATCGTTTGATATCCCTTGAAACCTTACAAATCTCTTTGAAATTCCTCGAAATCTTTAAAAAGTACACAAAATCTCTTAAATCCTTAAATTTACTGAAATCTGTTGAAAAATTCTTGGAGTCTTTTTAAATACCCTTAACTATTTTAAATTCTTTTAAAACTTTTGATATGCTTTAAAATGTTTTCATTCTCTTTAAGATTCCTCGGAATCTTTGAAAATACCAAAAAATCTTGGAAATTCTTAAAAATCCCTTTAATTTGAAATCGATTGAAAAATCTTAAATTTTTAAAATAAATTTTGATATTTCAAATACATTGAAATCTTTTGATATGCCTTAAAATCTTTGAAATCCCTTTCAGATTCCACGGAATCTTTCAAAATACCAACAAATATTTAATATTCTTCAAAACCCCTTTAATTTGAAATCGACTAAAAAATATTGGACTTTTAAAACACACGCAAATATTTTTCATTTTTTGAAATGTGTAAAATCTCATTGAAATTCCTCCGAATCTGTCAAAGTACCAAATAATCTTTGAAATTTTGCAAAATCTCTTGAATTTGAAATCGATTGAAAAATCTTGGAGTTTTGAAATAAACTTAAATATTTCAAATTTTTACAAATCTTTTGATATCCCTAGAAATCTTTAATTTTTTTTTTTGGAATTTCCTCGGAATCTTTTAAAATACCCATAATTATTTTACAGTATTTGAAATTTTTTGATATAAATTGAAATGTTTTTATTCTCTTTAGGATTTCTTGAAATATTTCAAAATACCAGAAAAGCTTTGAAATTCTTCAAAATCCTTCTAATTTGAAATCGATTGAAAAATCTTGGACTTTTGAAACATCCTGAAATATTTCAAATTTTTTCAAATTTTTTCATAGCCCTTGAAATCTCTAAAATGTCTCTCAGATTCCTTGGAATCTTTCAAAATGCTGAAAAAATACTGAAAAATTCGACGTCGGATCCAACGTATTAGGAATGAAGCATTTTCATGGTTAATTATGAACCAAATTATTCAGATTATTACATTTTACAATTAGGAAAAGAAACAATCAGAAATGTAATGTATTTCTAACATTGCTAATATCTAATGCATTCTTCGTTAGAAAATTTTAAATAAAAAATAGATTTCTTTCAATAAACTGAGGTAAAATTATTAAGACTCAGTTGAAAGAATTCTGAAAATATTCATAAGCAAACCCTGCAGATTGGAACAAATCAGTCGTTTGGTAAAGTATAGGACGAGATAGAGAAGAGGGTATTGAAAAAGGTTGATGTGAATTTAAATTGACGAAGATATAAAAAATGATAAATGATGATAGATGTAGTATATAATAAGTCGGAGAAGATGAGATGAAAAAAGATAGACGGGAATTTAGAATAACAGAGATAGGAAAAGATTGACATGAATAGGTAAAGGATAGGATGAGATAGACAAGAGATGATTGGAAAAGATAGAAATTGATCAAAGGCAATTTTTTATATCGAAATTTCCGAATCAATAATTTCACTTCATCATAAAATTTATTTCAAAATGTTTCTAAACATTACGAAGAAAAAAAAACATTTAAAATTGAAATTATTGTTTAATATTGGAAAGTAATTTTGTCCTTAAATTTTGCTACTACATCACAATTTCTGAACTACTTTACATTTTCAAAGAGATAAGAGAAATTAAATTATGGGGATTAATTATTTTGAATAATTCGAACAAAAAATTTAGAAACTTTTGAATAATTTTGAAATATTTTGAGATTACATTTTTTCAACAGATTTTTGGCAAAATTTTAAGTGGTTTAGGTGTAATTTTTCAGGACTTAAACATTTCTTTGGGTAAACTCAGTTTTATAGTGCGTCAAGAGAATGAAAAAAATATTCTTAAGGTTCATGGGAAAATTTCAAATAATTTTTCTCTTAATAGATTCTGAAAGAAAATAAAGAAAGATTAAAGAAATTTTTAAATGAATTCCTACAATTTTGAAGTAGAGTGTAAAATATTAAGTTATGAAGTATTTTAGGAATTTTGTAAGGTTTCAAGAAAATGAGAAAAAAATTTTTAGGTTCGCAGGAAAAATTAGAATGATTTTTTATTTTGAAAAAATTAATTTTAAGAGAATATTAAGAAAGATTTTTAAACATTTTAAAAGATTTCTAAAATTTTCGAAGAAGAATCTGAAAAATTTTAAGACAATCGTTTTAATTTTGCAGAATTAAAAAAAAGATTCACGACAAATTATCGTTATTTAAAAATATTAGAATGTTTAAAAATTTCGAAAGTATTGAAAAAAAATAATTTTCTTATGATTTATGGGAAAATTTTTGATGATTTCTTATTTTGAAAAATTGACTTGAAGAGAAAATTAAAAAAAATTTGAAAACATATCAAAATATTTTCTCAAATTTCGAAAAGTAGTAGAAGACTTTAAAGCAAAATGTTTCAATTTGGTAAGATTAAAAAATCAACAACAACAAGTCAAGCAAATGCATGAGATATTCAAAAGATTTGAAAAGATTGAAAAAAATTCGACTCTGCAAAAGATTTTGAAAATTTAGATTTTTTTTAAAGATTTCAAATTAAAACTTTAAAAGCTTTAAAAGAATTTTGAAAGGTTTTAAGTGGATGAACAAATTTTCTTAAAATTACTAGGAAAATTAGAAAGATTTTGAAGCAATTTTTTTTACATTCTGAATAATTTTTCAAAATTTGAAGAAAATTTCCAGTCAGCTGAAAATATTTTTAGGAATTTCAGAGGTTTTGAACAAACTATAAATATTTAATAATCTGGAACCATTTCCGAAAATTTATGAAATATTTTCAAATTGTTTGTAGTTTTAAATCAAAATATAATTTTCCAACCCAAAAGATGATTGCTGAGCCCTGTAGATTTTTTTTTTAATGGAATAGTTAAATTTTCAGCCCAGGAAGTGAATTTAAAAAAGTATGAATGTTTAACGAACTAGTTTAACTTTCAACCAAGTAGTTGAATTTTTAACTGAAAACGATTAATTTTTTACAAAATATGTAGATTTTCAACCAAAAAGATTAGTCTTCCTGCAAGAAAATTAATTTTAATATTGATAAATCTTGTCAAAACATTTGAAATATTTTAGGGCATTTTTAATAATTCCAAGGAATATTCACAAGCTTCAAAAAATTGCTATGTGATTTAAAAATTTTGTAAAAAATTTGAAATATTTCAGGGTATTTTCAAAGATTCCAAGGAATTTTCAATTGATTTTAGTAATTTTAGGGGGTTTTAAGTTTTGTAAATATTTTAGGGTATTTTCTTATATTCCAAGTAATTTTCTAAAGATTTAAATAAATTGAAGGGTTTTCAAAGAATTTCAGGTTCTTAAAAAGATTTCAGGGAATTTTCAATAGATTTAAATAAAATTCAGGGATTTTGAAGGGTTGAAACTTTTTAGGGTATTTTAAAAAATTTCAAGTAATATTCAAGAGCTTCAAAAAAATTTCAAGGTACTTAAAAAAATATAAACGGATTGGAAATATTTTAAGGTATTTTTAGTAATTTCAAGGAAGCTTCAAAAAATTGCTATGGAATTTGAAAATATTATAAAAAATTTGAAATATTTTTGGGTAGTTTAAAAGATTCCAAAGAATGTGCAATTGATTTCATTAATTTAATGGGATTTAAAGTTTTTGACATATTTTAGGGTATTTCCCGTGATTCTATAGAATTTTCAAAAGATTTCAATAAATTGAAGGATTTTACGTTTTTTTTTAAAGATTTCAAGTAATTTTTAATAGATTTAAATAAATTGCAGAGATTTTAATAGATTTGAATTATTTTAGGGATTGAAGACATTTTCAAAGAATTTTGAAACGGGTGGTAATAATTTCAAGCGATTTCAAAAGGTTTTGAAATATTTCAGGGAATTTTCAAAAATTCCAATTAATTTTAAAGAGATTTAAAAAGTTTCAATGTATTTCAACAGATTTTAAATATTTTAGGGTATTTTTATTAATTCAAAGGAATATTCGCAAGCTTCAAAAAATCTCTGGAATTTGAAATTGTTGTAATTAAAAAAAAATATTTTAGGGTATTTTAAAAGATTCCAAGGAATTTTCAATTTATTTTAGTAATTTAATGGAATTTAAAGTTTTAAAAATATTTGGCCGTATTTTCCTACATTCAAAGGAATTTTCAAAAAATTTCAATAAATTGAAGGGGTTTGAAAGGATTTTGAGAGTTTTTCTAAAGAAATACTACAAGGAATTTTCAATGGATTTAAATAAATTGCAGCGATTTTAATAGATTTGATATATTCTTGGGAATTTAAAAAGGGCCAAGAATTTTTAACGTGTTTCAATAATTTCAAGGGATTTCAAAAGTTTTGAAATGTTTTAGGGTATTTTTAAAAATTCCAAGTAATCTTAAAGAGCTTTTAAAAGTTTCAATGTATTTCAAAAGATTTGAAATATTTTAGGGTATTTTTAATAATTACAATGAATATTCGCAAGCTTCAAAAAATTGTTATGGAACTTGAAAATGTTGTAATCTTTTAAAAATATTTTAGGGTATTTTAAAAGATTCCAAGGAATTTTCTATTTATTTCAGTGATTTAATGGGATTTAAAGTTTTTGAAATATTTTACGGTATTTTTCGACATTCGAAGGAAATTTCAAAAGATTTTAATAAATTAAAGGGTTTTCAAAGGATTTTAGCGGTTTTTAAACAAATACTACAAGGAATTTTCAATAAATTTAAATAAATTGCAGCGATTTTAATAGATTTCAAATATTCTTGGGAATTAAAAAAAAAGACAAAGAATTTTTAACGTGTTTCAATAAATTGAAGGGATTTCAAAAGGTTTGAAATATTTTAGGGTATTTAAAAAAATTCCAAATAATTTTAAAGAGATTTTAAAAGTTTCAATGTATGTCAAAACATTTGAAATATTTTAGGGCATTTTTAATAATTCCAAGGAACCGAGAAACCAGCCTACTCAAGACTCCCGCGATGGGATGCGAATCAGGTCTGGTTGTCCCCGATTTGTTGTCGTATGCGTAACAAATGCGGACAACTCTTGTGCCAGAGAGGACGAGAGCTTTCTCATTTACCAACAATGCTTTGGATATCCTCTTAGATATTTTAACTCAATTACAGCCTTTAATTGAATCGCTCCTGCACCTCTTGTCATTTTGGCGGCACGGCAGAGAACGAGCCGAGCGGCACAGCACCCAACACACAGAAGCGCTGAGGAAGCAACCAATCAGCGCCGACCGGTGGGGATTCACTTCAAAGGCGGGCGAGACGACGCGCTCGAAATTCCACAAGCCACGCTCTCAGTCGTTCAGCAGCCACGCAGCGAGAGTCCACGAATGCCGACTGAACCTATTCTCTTTTGTTTCGTTGAAGTATCGGGTTGACGTAGAGTCAGTTTTGTAGTCTTTATGAGGTAAGGTTAACTTCTTGTCGCCGGGAGGTTTGTGATCCTCGCGGATCCTCGTTTTCTCTTTGGTGGGTCATGTTAAAGTCTTTTTCATTATTGAGATTTCGTGGAAGAATCAGTAATTTTTACGGTTTTGTTTTCGGTACGCCTCGTGTCAGTCATCGATTCTTGATCCGCAATATTAACCACGTTTTAATTTAAGTAGGGGGTTTTCTGCTTACGTATCGGTTTGTAGAATCATTGGATTGAAGTACTCATTTCATGCCTCCGCGTTAGCACCTTAAGTATCGGCTGAACGACTCAGCACCACTTAACTGAGTTCTCATTCAATCGCTGTATGCTCTGAAATGTCGCATTATACAATCTTCGTAGTATTTTAACTTCGATCTATTATAAATAACCACTAAACTGGCGTTTAATTATGCTACTGGGTAAAATCTACACCTTTGTTGCTCCCTGTGCAGGACAGATGTGACCATGAGCTACCGACAAATGTAACTGGGTGTCGAATTTCTACTTGTTGTAGAAACATGTGTAATTTAACTTCATGGCCTCGCCTGCCTGACACTAAAGACGGCTAAAAACGGCTGACTCATCCCCTCTACCAACAACTTTAACCAAAGGGCTGAAGCCAGCCCGGGCAAAAACCTGGCTTACGCCCATTTACTTGTGTTTTGAGTGTCCGGTTGGCGCATGTGCGCCTGGCGCCCAACAACCCATTTATAAGTTTTATTGTTTTAGCTCTGAGTATTTTGAGATGATGGGCGTGGCCCTGTAAAAGTAAGTTTCCCCAAAATTTATTCTTACCAATTCTGGTGTTTCCGCCCGGGAAACACCGCCCACGTTGGGCGCCAATTCGAAAAAAATAAATTTGGAGGAAACTTACTTTTACAGGGCCACGCCCATTATCTCAAAATACTCAGAGCTAAAACAATAAAATTCATAAATGGGTTGTTGGGTGCCAGGCGCACATACACCAACCGGACACTCAAGACACAAGTAAATGGGCGTGGGCCAGGTTTTTGCCCGGGCTGGATTCAGCCCTTTGGTTGAAGTTGTTAGTAGAGGGTATGGGTCAGCCGTGTGAAGAAAAAATCAAGGGCTTGTAATGCCATCTTACTCGTACATAAAATAACGTGCGAATATATGATGAAATGGCGTGTACAGTTTTATTTAAAACAAAAGAGAGGGTCAGCTACTCGCTGTGATAAGATTCTTTAGTGTCAGGCAGGCGAGGCCATGAAGTGAGATTACACATTTTTCTACTAAAAACAGAAATTCGACAGCCAGTTACATTTGTCGGTAGCTCATGGTCACATCTGTCCTGCACAGGGAGCAACAAAGGTGTAGATTTTACCCAGTAGCATGATTAAACGCCTGTTTAATGGTTACTCATAATAGGAATATGAATTTTCAACAAAATACTTAAATTTTCAGTCAAAAAATTACTTTTTAACAAAAAAAAAAGGAATTTTCGACTTAAATTATGAATCTTCAACTAAAAAATTAAACTTTCAAGAAAGTAGTTCAACTTTCAACCAAAGATTTGAATTCTTAGCATGAAAAGATTAATTTTCGATGAAAAATTTAATAGTTTATATTTTAACAAAAATGGATGTTGATAAAAAAAAACAGTTGGATTTAACCAACAATGACGAATTTTTAACAAAATACTTGATTTTTAACCGAAAAAAATTATTTTCTACAAAAAGACGAATTTTCAACAAAATACATAAACTTTCAACCAAATAGTTAATTTTTTTACCAAATTGTTAAGTTTTTGAACTGAAATTAGGAATTTTCTACAAATCAATTGGATTTTTGACCCTAAAATGTGATTCAACAAAAAATTTAATTTACAATCGAAACAGATTAATTTTTAACCAGACAGTTGTATTTTTAACCAAAATTCAACTATTTCATTGAAAATTCATGCATTTTGTTGAAAATTCGTCTTTTTTGGTATAAATGAATCTTTTGGGTTGAAAATTAAACTTTTTTGGTGAAAATTCGACTATTGCAGTTAAAGATTCATCATTTTAGTTGAAAATTCATCTTTTTGGATAAAAACTCAATTAATCCAGTTGAAGATTTACAATTTTACTTGAAAATTCATCAGTTCGGTTGAAAATTAATTTTTTAAACTGAAAATTTATCTATTCCATTTTTGGTTGGAAATTGATCTTTTTTAGTTCAAAGCTCAACTATTTAGGTGAAAATTTGTCTTTTAGTTTAAAATTCTTGTATATTGTTGAAAATTCGCTTTTTTTTGGGTTGAAATTAATCTTTTTGGTTGAAAATTCAACAATTCCAGTTAAATTCATTACTTTGGTTGAAAATTTGTTGTTTTTTTATGGAAAATTAATTTTTATAGCTGAAAATGTAACTATTCCATTTTTGGTTGATAACTGATGTTTTTTAGTTCAGAATTTAATAATTTAGTTGAGAAATTTAAAATTGATCTTTTTTAATTGAAAATTCAACTATTTCGTTAAAAATTCGTGTATTTTTTTTAATCGTCTTTTTGGTAGAAAATTATCTTCTTGGATGAAAAATCAACTATTTGGTTACAAATTTATCTATCTTGATGAAAATGCAATATTTTTACTTAAAACTTTAGGAATTTGAAGCGGTTAAATTTGAATTCAATATATATAGTACCCACATTCATTGTACCTAAGTATGCCCTGAATTTTAAGTACAAGAAGATAAAATAAAAATTCGTTTGAATTATTATTTAAATTCATGGACTTTAGAGACAAATTTAAGAAATGATTAATTATGTTTTTAGTATTATTTATTTAATTAATTGATGGTGTTAATATATTTAAGAATATATTAGCAAAAAATTACTTTTTAACAAAAAAAAAGGAATTTTCAACTAAAATTATGAATCTTCAACTAAAAAAATGAACTTTCAACAAAATACATCAACTTTCAACCAAATATTCCATTTTTTTACCAAATTGTTGAATTTTCGAACCGAAACTACGAATTTTCTACAAAACAATTGGATTTTCAACCAAGAAGTATGACTTTTTAACAAAATTGTTGAATTTTCAACAAAATAATTTTAATTTTAAACCAAATAATACAATTTTTAACCAAATGATACAATTTTTAATCAAATATTTGAATTTTCTACCAGAAAACATAAATTTTCAACAAATTACAACATTTTTTAACTAAATATCTTGAACAATGTATGTGATGTTAGTTCAAATTTTATTTAATTAATTTTTATCTAAATAATCGAATTTTTAAACACTGAATGAAAATTAATCTTTTTTGGTCGAGGATTCAACTACTTTATTAAAAATTCATTGTTTTTTCTTAAAGATTCATCATTTTAGTTAAAAATTCATCAATTTGGTTGAGAATGTCTCTGCTTTGTTGAAAATTAGTCCTTTTTGGTAGAAAATTCATCTATTTCGTTAAAAATTGATATTTTTATGTTGAAAAATTGAAGTTTTTTGAAGAAAATTCTCTCTTTTTTGAAAAATGTCATCTTTTTTGGATAAAAATGCAACTGATAAAAACGAATTTTGTTTGGTTGAGGATTCAGCTATTTTGTAAAAAATACGTCTTTTTGGCATGACTTCAACTGTTTTTTTTATTAGAAATCAATATCTTTTTTGGTTATAATATCATTTATGTTATCTAAATAATATATTCATAATTTAATAATAATAATAATTAATGAAACCATGAAAAATATGTTTTTCATGGACTTGATCATAATTTAATACTTAGTTTTAAATATTTAAATTAATCGATGTAAAGTATATACACTACATATATATATGTTATTTATGGAAATAGTTTAAATTTCGAAACTTGAATATTTGAGCAAATTTTGGTAATAATTATTAGAGACCGAAGAAATTTTTTTTTAATTTTAAGTAGATATCTAAAGAAATATTTAACTTTTCGAAAATTCCAGTTGCTGGATAAACTATTTCTAATTTTCCAAAAGGAGCAATAAATTAAACATTTGAACAATTGAAAAATAAATTAATTGTAATTAAAAAAAATTAAACATCTCTTTCAAAATTTCAAAAAACATGCATGCGCGCACGTAACGCGCTTTTCCTACTTGTCCACTTAAAAAGCGCCAAAACATGAATTTTCAATCAAATGGATAAGTATTTAACTGGACTACTTGAATTTTTAACTAAAAAGTGGAATTTTCAACCTAAAACATGAATTTTCAAGCAGGAAGATTAATTTTCTACCAAAATGCCGATTATTCAATAAAAGGCATACATTTTCAACGAAATAGTTGAATTTTCAATTAAAAAAGAAAAATTTTCAACCAAATAGTTGAATTTTTAACTAAAAAAGATCAATTTTCAACAACAAAAATGGAATAGTTAAATATTTAGTGGAAAAAATGATTTTTAACAAAACTGATGAATTTTCAACTAATATGATTAATCTTCAACTGGAATAGTTCAATTTTAAACAAGAAGGATAAATTCTTAACTGAAATGATGAATCTTTGACTGCAATAGTTGAATTTTTAACGAAAAAGATGAATTTTTAACTAAGAAGATTAACTTCCACCAAAAAGATGAATTTCGATCAAAATATATGGATTATCCACTAAAAATGAACAATTTTCAACCAAAAATTGAATAGTTATATTTCCAGTTAAAAAAATTAATGTTCAATCGAAAAAAAAACACATTTTCAACTAAAGTGATAGACTATTGAATTGGAATAGTTACTTTTTCAGTTAAAAAAAAACTTTCAACCAAAGAAAAAAGTAATTTTGAGAGCAATAGTTAAATTCTTGAATAAAAAAGATGAATTTCTGACGAAAATGATGAATCATTAACTGGAATAGTTGAATTTTAAATCAAAAGTTAAAAAATGTTCAACAAGAAAAATTTCAACAAATTAGTTAAAGTTTCAACTGGAATAGTAAAATTTACAGTAAACAAAATTTATGTTCAACCAACGAAAAAAACTAATTATCAACAAAATATCTCATTTAGCAACCAAGGAGATGAATTTTGAATTAAAATTATGAATCTTCAACCAAAAAATAAAGTTTTAACAAAAGAGTTCAACTTTAAATCAAGTAATTAAATTTGTATTCCAAAAAAGATTAATTCTGACCGAAAAAATTCCAGTCACTGATGCATAATTTTAGTTGAAAATTTATAAGCTTGGTTGAAAATTAATCTTTTTAATACCGAAAATTAAAACTGAAAAATTGAATTTTTATATTGAAAACTGATATATATTTTTTTTAATCAAATATTTCGTTAAAATTTCATGTATTTTGTTGAAAAATCGTCTTTTTTTTGTAGGAAATTATTCTTTTTGTATGAAAATTAATTTTCTTGTTTGGAAATTGATCTTTTTGGTTGAAAATTTATAAGCTTGGTTCAAAATTAATCTTTGTAACCGAAAATTGAAACTGAAAAATTAAATTTTTATGTTGAAAACTGATATTTTTGATTAAAAAATAAATATTTCGTTAAAAATTCATGTATTTTGTTGAAAAATCGTATTTTTTGGTAGAAAAGCAATCTTTTTGTATAAAAATTAATTTTTTTTGTTTGAAAATTCATCTTTTTGGTTGAAAATTTATAAGCTTGGTTAAAAATAATTCTTTTTAACCAAAAATTGAAACTGAAAAATTGCATTTTTATGTTGAAAATTGATATTTTTTGTTAAAAAATGAAATATTTCGTTAAAAATTCATGTATTTTGTGGAAAATCATATTTTTTGTTAAAAAATTAATCTGTTTGTATAAAAATTAATTTTCTTGTTTATAAATTCTTTTTTTTTGTTGTTGAAAATTCATCTCTTTAGTTGAACATAATAAAAAATAAAAAATTGAATCAAATTTCATGTTAAACAATTACCATTTTTAGTTGAAAATTAAACTATTCCAGTCAAATGATTTATCATTTTAGTTGAAAATTTATCAGGTTGATTGAAAATTAATATTTTAAACCGAAAATTGAAACTCAAAAATTGAGTTTTGATATTGAAAACTGATATATTTCTTCTTAATCGGATGATTCGTTGAAAACTCATGTATTTTGTTGAAAAATCGTCTTTTTTGGTATAAAATTAATGTTTTTGTATAAAAATTAATTTTCTTGTTTGGAAATTCATCTTTTTCGTTGAAAATTCAAGTAATCCCGTTAAAAATGTACAATTTCAGTTGAGAATTCAACTTTTTGGTTGAAAATTCATATATTAGACCTAAAATTTATCTACTTGAGTTGAAGATTCATCTATTCCAGTAAAATACTCATCATTTTATTAAAAAATGTATCACTTTGGCTGAAAATTTGTCTTTTTTTGTATGAAATTTTTTTGTTGAAAATTAATTTTGTTGATGAAAATTAAACTATTCGATTTAAACTTTGTATTTTTTAGTTGAAAATTGATCTTTTTTGTTGAAAACACGTATTTTTTGGTAGAAAATTATTTTTTATGTTTCAAAATTAACCTTCTTGTTTAAAACTTTATCTTTCTGGATGAAAATTTAAGTATTCCAGTTAAGTATTCATTTTAGTTGAAGTTTCATCTTTTAGATTGAAGTAAAAACCACGTGCTGAAAGTTATTCTTTTGTAAAAAATGCATCCTTTTGGATCAGAATTCACATATTTCAGTTGAAGATTCATCATTTTAGTTAAAAAATTTTGTTTCTGTAAAATCAGTTTATTAACTGAAAATTTAACTATTCCACTTTGGATTGAAAACTGATATATTTTAGTTAAAAATTCAACTATTTGGTTAGAAATTCACTTATCTTGTTCAAAAGTGGAATATTCTTACTATGAACTTTAGGAATTTGAAACAGGTAAAATTGAATATAATACAGGACGCACATTAATTTGACCTAAATATGCACAGAGTCTCAAGTATAAGAAGATAAAATGAAAATTTGTTTGAATTATTATTCAAATTCATAGATTAATGTATTTTGATAAAATTTTCTTCATTATAAAATAAGTATTTTAATTTAAATTTTCCAAAGTATCAAGGATTTTGCACACGGCAATAATTAAAGGAAATTTTAACAATTTGAGACTTCAGCAGCTTCAACATTCTACGGATTCTAAGCGGTAACATTATTATTTTATATCTGAGTGCCTTTTTACAACTGTGTCATTTTTTACTGCGTGTTTCACAAGTGCATTTCCCTCGCGACGCCAAATTTTCATGTTGTTGGAGTGACGCCATCGCTGCAAAGTAACAGTTACGTTTCGAAACCGAACTTTACAGATTTTGTTTTTAGTCTTCAATTGTGCATTTTAAACGGTAATTCCGTCGTAAGAAAACATTCTTTTTCTGTTTATCCACGTGATATTACATAATAAATTGAAACAACTCTCGTACAAAATTAAACTTTTTCACAAATTCGTGCGTCAGTAACGGTGAACCCAGCGCACGTCACGTTTTCAAAAAAAATGTTGGTTAAAACAATTTCTCCAATGATTCTATTCACTAAACTGGAACCCTACCGACAACTTTCTGCGATATGTTAAAATTCGTCATACGTAGATAAATATTCACAAGTTTTGTAGTTTTTCGACTTGCGTCGTTGACCGCGACGCATTTAAATTTTGATTTACGTACATCGTGAGTAACAAACTCAATTCCGGCGGTGTTACCTTTCATCTTTTAAATGAAATTCAACCCTGAGTGTCGTTAGTTTTTCTTTTTTTTTTTGTTCACTCGTGATTTTAACGCCTTTATGCGATATCTATTTTTGTTATGCGACTTATATACATTTTATTCGTACTTGTCAATTTCTACTGCGAAAGTCAGCATGTCTGTTCTTACAAGCTTATAAATTTTTATTTCGGCGAGCGTCAGCACCCTTCCTCCGGGGGTTATCAATTTTTACCGCGACGGCTAGTAAATTTTATTCGCATCTAGCAATGTATACAGCGATACCTATCAATTTTATTCGCAATTGTTCACTTGTACTGCGACACACACAAGTTTTACCTGCATTATCGAACCTGTAGCGCGAATTTACCCTTTTATTGCGAGATTTACCCATTTTTATCGCAAGAGTACCGCATTTTGTATCCACTTTTCGCGCATTTTACGACATATTTACAAAATTTTTGATTTGTTGGCCCCGAGAACCCGTACCCATACTTCGCCTGTTACTCAACGGAAATCCGGTTAAATCACCTCAGGAGCCTTAATGACAACGCGTGCAGCGACGACGTGCTAAAATAAATTTTTTTGGAGCAATTGCCAAGCTCCATCCGCGCTATCTTGGCCATGTCCCAAGTTGCCGAGCTGTCGGCCCTCGCGATCCTAGCGGATAAGGTTTGCGACGCTTCGAACCCATCTGCTTTCCAAACCTTCGCGGTAGCTCCGCGCATTTCCGCTACTCATAACGCGGCTAATGTATGCTCGACAGCGGCCTCTCAGTCCCCCATGGAATCCATTGCGGCAATGTTTGCACAGCAGACCATACAGTTCCAGGAACTTTCTCGCAGACTCACTCAACTCGAGCAGCAACGTGGTCGTCAAAGAGATTTCTCAAACTCTCCCAGCAACTCCCGCTCGCGCAATCGAAATCGATCAGCAAGTAGTGGAAGAAGCAATCTTTGTTATTACCATTCCAGATTCCGCAAAAATGCTCGAAAATGCGAAGCACCTTGCTCCTGGAAATACCCAGTACCGGCGTCGGAAAACTAAAAGAGCCTCACCGAGTGGAGACTCTCGGTTTAAGGCACAACCAGTTCAATTGTCTCCACATACGCAACTAGTTTGTATCCTTTCGCCAACCAGGCGCGTTGCAATTTTTTATTTTCAAACTCTTTTACACTCACTATTTAACAGTCGTTTCTACCGAAAGGTCCGCAGTATTTGCATTTATAAAATAATTTTTGTTCCATATTTCTTCAGTCATCAAATTTGTACATATGTGAACACCAGTAATTTCGCATTCAAACAAGATAGATAATTATTATTGTTTCAGATCATATGTAATATGAAAATTGAAATCTGAAAATATTTAGTATTTGAAAATATTTAGTATCTGCATTTATAAAATAATTTTTGTTCCATATTTCTTCAGTCATCAAATTTTTACATATGTGAACACCAATAATTTCACATTCAAACAAGATAAAATCTTATTATTGTTTCTGATCATATTTAATATAAAAATTAAAAACTTGAAATATTTAGTATTTGAAACTATTCAGTATTTGCATTTGTAAAATCATTTTTGTTCCATATTTCTTCAGTCATCAAATTTGTTCATACGTGAAAACCAATAATTTCGCATTGAAACAAGATAGATAATTATTATTGCTTCAGACCATGTATAATATAAAAATTGAAAACTGAAAATATTTGATATTTGGAAATATTTAGTATTTGCATTTATGAGATATTTTGTACCATATTTCTTCAGTCATCAAATTTATACATATGTAAACACTAATAGTTTCGCATTCCAACAAGATGCATAATTATTAATGTTCCAGATCATATGTAATATAAAAATTGAAAACCGGAAATATTTAGTATTTGAAAATAGTCAGTATGCGCATTCATAAAATAATTTTTCTTCCATATTCCTTCAGTCATCGAATTTCGACATACGTGAACACCAATAATTTTGCACCCAAACAAGATAGATAATTATTATTGTATCAGACCATGTGTAATATGAAAATTGAAAATATTTAGTATTTGCATTTGAAAAATAATGTTTGTTCCATATTTCTCCAGTCATCAAATTTTTACATTCGTGAACACTAATAATTTTTTATTAAAAAAAAATGGATAATTATTACTGTTTCAGATCATAAGGGAGCGGCACCGAATGCGGCGCACATAAAGGAAAATGCACGATTAAAATTCAAATATAAAGCAAAAGGTTGTAATAAAATATATTTTGTTCAGGCCAATATCTTAAAAATGCTCTATGCATGAAGATCATTTGATTGAAGTTCATTAAACAGTTAATTAATGTGCTTTCCAAAAAGTGCATCTGCGCCAAGTTCTCCTACCTTGTTTGATAATGTGGCGCGTTTCGACTTCAATTCATAATTATTGAATAAAAATTAAATTATGAAGAAAAATTAGTAAAATTTAATAGAAAAAAGATAAATATATTCACGTTCAATATTATTAACATATTTGAGAGATTATTTCTGCTGAAATGTCAAGAAAAATTGTTTTTTCAACAGTGCAGAATGTCTCACAATAATTTGAGGGTTATCATCTGAAACATCAGAAAATAATTTTTCTTGCATATTTCTTCAGTCATCCAACTTGTACATATGTGAACACCAATAATTTCGCATTCAAACAAGATAGATAACTATTATTGTTTCAGATCATATGTGATATAAAACATGGAAACTGAAAATATTTAGTATTTGAAAAAATTTAGTATTTGCATTTATAGAATAATTTGTGTTCCATATTTCTTCAGTCATCACATATGTACACACGAGAACACTGATAATTTCGAATTCAAATAAAATGGATAATTATTTCTGTTTCAGATCATATCTAATATAAAAATCGAAAACTGAAAATATTTATAATTTAAAAATATTTAGTATTTGAAAATATCAAGTATTTGCATTTATAAAATAATTTTTGTTCCATATTTCTTCAGTCATCAAATTTTTACATATGTGAACACCAATAATTTCGCATTCAAACAAGATAGATAATTATTATTGTTTCAGATCATATGTAATATAATGTGGGTTCAAGGGGTTCTCCTGGAATCTGGAAACGGTCTGAGTATTTATTTATTAATTTGTCGACGTGAGTTTTCTCTTCGGAATTCAAATGATCAAGGCGAAGTAATTCTTTAATTTTGTCTACCCTAGCTTCTTCTGTGATGTTGTTAAATTTTATTTCTGTTTCTTCATATTTTTCAAAATTGTCTTCTGGTTCGCTCATCTTAATTTCTTCAAAATCTTCCAAAATAATTTTTGGAATTATTACTTTCACTGACTCCGTACTTGTATTAGCAACTTTCATGTATGCTTTTCCTTTGTGGGTTTTTACTATGGCATTTCCTATATAAATTTTATCATCTAAATAAAGTTGAGGGATGTAACCTTTGTGTTTCTCTTTATTTTTGATTTCAACGCATATATTAGAAATTGATCTAGCTGGCAAAATTATGCCAGATTCTGGACCTTTATATGAATATTTATTTTCTTTAATTTCAAGACATTCATCAGTGTCATTTATATTTACTTTATTTTCGATAAAAAATTCTGATCCAAAAACTCCATCTTCTTCTATAGGAACACTATTTGGAATCAAATTAAAAATCGTTGGACATCAAAAAATATTAAGAGTTACCTGTCCTAACGTAAATACTGGTAAAGCATTCATTCCTGTTAAACGTAAGATTTCGTCCTGATTAATATTTGTTGAATTTTGAATTATATTTAGTTTGAGTAAATTTTTTCCTGCTCCTGTATCAATCATCATACGTGCTGGGCGTATCAGACCATCAGCAGATATATGAATTGATGGAATTGGATTAATATTATTTAAATTTATTTTCCCGTCTTTTATGATATTTTTATTTTCTGCAGTCGGTGCGTTTAAATTTTTTATTTGCTTACCTCCTCCGACGCACCTTAATTCGGGAGGGGTCTGACATTTCCCTGATTTTGTTGTGTGTCAGCTTGTTGCTGTCGTTCATTATATAATCTTTTTCGACATATAACTATTGTATGACCTATTTTCTTGCAATAACGGCATTCTTGTGAGGTGGAATTAAAATTTCTCTGATTTTCATTGGGTCTATCATATCTCTGGTTCTGGAAATTTGATTGTTCTTGAAATAATTTAATGGGTTGCCATGAGTTTTGGTCGGGTCGAAACTGTCTTCGACTCTGGAACGGTTGTCGTGTACCCCATTGAGTTTGTAACGGTTGTCGCGTACCCCATTGAGTTTCTCTGTGCTATATGGTCTCTTCTGCCGAAAATTTGACATGAAATGTCTTCTAGAGCAATATTGATTTTATTTTTATCATTTTTATCCGAGTTTATTTCTTCTTTATTTCGTCTATGTGAACGTAGAGCTGATTTTGCTGCTAGTTTTCTCTCTACATCTATTGTTTTATTTACAGCTACTTTAAAAGTTAGTGAGTTATCATCTGGATCTTTGATTCGCGATTCTAATTCAATTTTTAAACCTCTAAGAAAACAGTCCTTAATATCCTTGGCGATTTCTGCGCTTAAACTTCTATCTTGGGACCCTGTATTATTTCTTTTGTGGGCATCTAGAATTTTATCGCCTATTTCTTTTACATGTGTCGCGAATGAGATAACTTTTTCATTATCCCACTGATAGATGTTTCCTAGGTCACCCTGTAGTTGGTATACCGTTTTATTTAATGAATACACGCGTTTTAAACTGTTAATTAATTCTTCGATATTATTGTACGATTCTCCAGATAGGCATTTACGTGCTTCGCCTTTTACTTTAGTTTTAAGTAATTTAGTTCAATTTTCTTCCGAGATTTGTGGAAGCATATCTTTGGCTTCTTTGCATCCTTCGATAAACTGATCTAATGATATGTTATCTCCGGTAAAAGAAGTACCCAAAATATTCGGTTAAAGTAATTGTCCTTGTGATCGGTGCTCTCGGAGGTGCGAAACTATCACTGGTTCGTAACCTTAAGGCCATTCTCGCATGCCAAAAATATGCCAAGACACTTTCGAGATGGATGCAGAAAGCTGTTATCCTTAGGTCGCTTCATGTCTTCAAGACATACGAGGGTTTCGCCGGCCTGTCGTCGTAATGTCATCATGCCACCCATCTCACGGTCGTGAGACGTGGTCATAAGTGTTATTTACCGCGGTTCTACTGGAAGTTGATGTCATTTTTAGATGGCAGTTGCTCCCAGTACTCACTGCTCTAGTGAATGATTACGCAAATAGTCAGACATACTGTAATCAAAAGTGTCTGACTTATGCTTAACTGAGAATGTACGTGACTTATGTAAAGGTAACAATGTACGTGACTTAAGAAAATGTTACCGCGCTATCCTCAAGATGGAGATCAAGAACTATATAAAGCCCAGAGACACCCTTGTTCATCGTCTTTACGTATCATGCAATCACAATGTCAACTCGAGCTACGAAGTACGAATAAGTCGGGTACTTTTATATCACTGAAAATTAGTTAACGTATTAACGAGCATTGTACTAAAGTCTTTTCGGCTGAGACTTTCGATCGTCGTATGAGTCTATTTCCGGGTAAAGTCCGCAGTGTTGTACATCCGCGAAAAGAACTCATGAGTAAATTTGGTAGTTGTTTAGGATCGTGTATTGCTCTACTAAGTGAACACTGATGAGAAAGGTAACTGCAAGTTCCCATTTATGTAACTGATTATCTTTTCTGTGTCTTTTTATTAAATCATCTGTTATCTTGATTACATCTCTTTTATTTCCAACACTTTATTGGACGCAATCGCCTTAGGATTGTCAGTGACTACGCACCCACAAACAAATGATTGGTCAGGTCTCACTAGCCTGACATAATCAGCAACACTGGTCTCCATCTTTCTCACTTTTTCCAAACTACTCTTCCCTTTTGCTCACGAGCACATGCGTAGATATGCTTACAAATACTCATTCGTATCAGATTGTCTGTACAAGAGCATTTGAACATGTGTACACAGATATTAAAAATCTGCAATATCTATGATAAAGTGACATTCTAAACATGAATTAGAACATTTGACATCAACCTGACGAACTTGATACTTTTCTAATTTGCTTGATTGTGATTCGACTAACCATTTTTTTTGTTTCTTCTTGACTCATTACATTTTCAATCATGTATAATGTCATATTTTGACTCAATCTGTCAATTGTCTTATCTAGACGTTTGACTCTTTTACCTTCTAAATAAAAATGTTTAAGCATTTTGTGAAATACTACCAAAAGTACTTGTATATATTCCTAAACCTACTTCATAGCAATATTCCCAAGTTTCAAGACGATAGGAATAATAATAAGAAGAATGATGTTACTTTTTTCAGTGAGGGTAACGCCTTATACTTTTAAAAAAGTACCGGTAACGTGGACGCGTTACTTTTGACTGGTAATGTATCAATCACTGCATATAGCAGATACGTTAATGTTGAGATGAGAGCAGGCCCGTGTCCTGGATTTTCGTTCGGGGGGGGGGGGGGGGGGGTAGATCGGAAAGGGGAATTATGTACAATTTTTTTTTACAAAAGGCTTCTCGAAATCAAGTGTTCATGTGAAACATAATGCAAATTACATAATTATATTCTCAATATAATACCCTGCTAAAAATACCTCTTAGAATCCTCTCAGAATGCCTAAGATTTAGGAATTTAAGGATTCCTATGATTTTTCAAAGAGGGTTTTGTTCCATGCTTGAAAGAGCATATACTGTAGATCTTATGATGTTTGTAAGTGGATCCTATGAATATAATATGAAAAACATAACACTAGATTTGAGAAATATAGTAAGAAGTGATATTGTTTACTGGACTCAAAATTGAATATATAATATCAACGATTTCACTGTCAATAATTATACTTTAGTCAAAAATTCAACAAAACAAAAGAATTTATAAAAAATAATGATGACATCATAATAACCTCAGCTTATAAAAGTAACAAAAGTGTCATATTAAATAAAACAGACTACAACAATATAGCTCTACAATTATTAAATGATAATTCAACATACAAGATTTAAAAAAAAGATCCCACAAATAAATTTCAAACTAAATTAACACAACTTTTAACTAGTTTCAAAAACAATAACATAATCAATGATAACACCTACAACTATCTTAATTGTACTAATGGTACAGCTCCACGCTTTTATGGACTACCAAAACTTCATACAGACGTTTATCCGCTCAGACCAATTACATCTTTCCCAGGTTCGCCGTTGAATAATCTGTCAAATGTTTGATCAAAATCTTTACAAAAAAATGTTGGACATACTAATAACCACATTAAAGATAGTTGGGATTTTAAAAATAAAATAAACATTTTTTTTCCAAATGATTGTACCGTCGCCTCTCTCCATATTGTTTCTATGTACACTAACATATCTTGGAATTTAATTAGAAGTGCCACTATGAAGAGATGGAAAGAACCTGAACCACACACTTTTCTTACAAAAAACGATTTTGATAAAGCTTTACACATATGTCTAGAATCATCTTATTGCCAATTTAATGATAAATACTATCAACAAATCTATGTCCTACCAATGGAATCACCCATATCAGCAGCTCTAGCTAACCTCGTTATGGAAAATATTGAACAGAAAATCTTAAAATCATTTAAATATCCGGTTATATTTTATTTCAGATACATTGACGACACTCTTTTATGTATTCCAAAAGACAAAATTCAAAATATTTTACAAAGAATTAACCAAGCAAATCACAAATTAAAATTTACCATAGAATTGGCAAAAGATGAAAGTATTAACTTTCCTGATTTAAATCTCACAGTAGAAGCGAACAGAATTGTAACAAATTGGTTCCGCCAATCAATTTCGTCAGGTCATTTTTTGATTCATGCCATCATATTTATCATAAAATCGCAGTAATATATGGATTAGTAGACAGAGCTATCAAATTAGCTGATACAAGATACCGTAAGGAAAACCTTAATTTAGTACGAAATACTCTTTTAAAAAATGGCTACCCACTAGGATTGTTAAAAATTAAAATCGCTGAACGTTATGAGAAAATCAAAAAGGTCAGTCAAAATATACAGTTTAATAACAATTTAAACTCAAACTCAGAAAAGAAAAAATTAATAGTTTTACCATATATTGCTGGTCACGACGAATGTCATTTTAGAATTTAAAAAAAATGTAACATCCAATTAGGTTTTCCAGTTGAACAAAAATTCAATAAAATATTATTTCAAAGTACTAAAAATAAAATAGAGAAAGGAAAAAAATGCAACTGTGTATAGAGACATAATTGTAAAAATTGTAAAACAAACTATATTGGTCAAACTAGTAGACCATTATATCTAAGAAATGAAGAACACGAAAGATCGATTGATAATAATATGCAAAATACAGCTTCTTCAAAACATGCTTATCAGCACTCACATATTTTCGATTTTGATATTACCAATGTTTTAATTCTTGAATCCGAACCCAATTTAGACAAACACAATCTTTTAGAAATGATACGTATTCAACGTGACAATAATACAGTTAATTTTAGAACAAATATCCAAGGTCTTAGCAATATTTATAATAAACTTATTTCTAATATTCACATTCCAAAATAAAAATAATGATGCAACGAACGTAGAAATGTAAGAGATGTACATTTATTAATATTTTGTACGTTTTCTTCCTGTTACAGTACTTCTATTGTGTGCAATCGCTCATTTTTTCATAGTAATTCGAACGCTCAAAACAACAACCAGCCATAACCTATAAAACTTCGCAATGGACTTGTCAGCATTACTGGGCATCAGTAGCAAAGAGTGTTTACTCATTAAATTTGTGGCCGATGACGATGACGAAGGTGTTAAGACGGCATTGGATATAGCATATAGGTGTTGGATGAAAGATAAACTTTCTACCAAAGACATTCAAAAAGCTATGATTGATAAAAGTATTGTTGACATTTGGTGGCTGATCAGAGATATCGTAAAAGAGCCGACTAAGATGAAAAGAGATATGGCTAAATGGAAAGAGGAAGATTGGGGAGAACGTCGTGTTTACATTAAAGCACGTGGAGGTAGGTTTTTCATTTGCCCTCGAGTAATCTAATCATGCTGTCCATGTTAAATACAATTTCTATTTCGCTGAATTTTAATTATACGCAATCGATTTTTTTTCTAGAGTGGAGTGCTATGATTGCTCTGAAAGACTCAACGATGAACAGTGAAATTGCTACTGCTACTAAGAGAAGTAGAAGTGCAGCAAAAAATAATTTGACTAAATGTGATGTCGATGACGCTAGCAAACAGGTATAATATTTCCATCTTTAATTTTTTATTTGAGTGTTAATATTTAAAAAAAAATTTAATGCTGAGTAATTGTTTCGAATTTGTATTTGCAGGCACCTAAAGTGTTGGATGATAAAACTAAGAAGAAATTGAAAGCAGGACAATCACTTAAATGAGCTTTGAGTATTGTGGAAAAGGTAAAAACTACTTCAAAGCAAAAAATTCCCGATAGCGAAGAAGAGGTAATAACATTTTTTAAACAGATTATACATATACTGAGTGTATGAAATTTTGCTGTAAATGTTTATATTTCAAACAGGGTTCCTCCGATGACGAGCATCCACGTAAAAAAAGTAAATCAAGGTTAGAAAACGACTACAATGTCTTGAGCTTAGAAAACAAACACTTCAGGAAGGAGCTGGCAGTTTATAAAAGTACCATATCAAGTCTTCCTCGTTAATTTTACATTTATGCAATTTACTTTGTGATTAGAATTCACTAATATAACTGCATAACTTCTTTCACAGATCTTTCAAAAGCGAAAGAAGAATCAGAGAAACTTTTGCAAACATTAGAGAGAAGCAATCAATTCTTAAAATTTTAAAAGTCTGACAAGTCCACTCAGTGCAATTTATTAAAGGAGGTAATGTACACGAATGATTTTAATTGCAGCCTATGAAAAAACGGAAAAATAAATTAACATCAATTTTTACAGGTTTTATCAATGTCTATTACTCCCAGTTCTTCTATGAAATCGACTGTTGCAAGCGCTGATATTGATAGTTACAAGGGTGGCTCAATTATTAAGAATCGAAGTTCAATTTCATCTCCTTCTCTTTCTCCTCTACCAGATGACAATTTATTCAACTCTCAAGATAGTGATATCTCTACAATGCCAAGTCCAAAAAGTACCATGAATGATAAGGTAAAGTTTGATTCTTTCAACAATGAAAATGGAATCATTTATCATGCTGCAAATGATTATTCATTCGTTTTGTTACAGGTTCAGAATCTAAAAAAAGTTGAGTTAGATGGTAAACAAAAACAATTAGTAGTCGATGGTAATTCAACAGATTTGAATAATGATAAAAAATCAGTTTCCCGAACTGTCTATGTAAATAAAAATGAAACGGTATTGATATATTTAGATAAACTGTAATTATTTCAATAATTACTTTGTGCACATATTTCATGATTATTTTTAAATAATTGCTCGTAAGCGTCGTTTTTGTTTTAATCGTAAAAAATAACATGAAAAAGATTTAATTTTTGGAAAAACGGCACAAGATCCGATAAAATGTTATTTAACAAAATTGTTCGGTTAATTCAAATCTACAAATTTACTCTGAACTATTTTTTGATAGGACGCGTGGTTTATGTTTTAAGCGTTAAAAATAACATTAAAAATAAACAAAATATATTTTTGGAAAAACGACACAAGGTACCATAAAGTGTTTCATAATAAAATTTTTCGCTTAAATTAGATTTGATCTAATTTAGATGTTCCAATTATCTTTTCGGGTTCTAGTCGGGCTTAACGTTCTCTTTTTAAATCCACCGGGTAAGTTAAAAAAGTTTAATATTACTAAATTGGCGACTTGTTTGAAAATAGAAAAAGTAGATTTTCACAAAAAAGCACACTTTCATTCTTTGCCAATTTTTTGCGGGCAAGTTTTTGTGGACAGGAGAATATTATTTGCATAAAATCAAATGTTCGAATTTTCTTTAGATATAATGAAACATACAAACAAACTTCAAAATAAATTTATGTTTGCACATCTAGAAAAGGTCTCTAAAACATTTCTCTTCCTCTTTAGTGATATCTTTCTTCGCTTCCAACAATTTTATTTTTTAATTAATAATTGTGTCATTATTCATGTGATTCATTATCTTAAACAAATACATTAAATTATTTGTTTAAACAATAGTATAATTCACCATCATTTTTCAATCAGTGACGAATTATTATTTGGTGAATCGTAAAACAATGACCTTTACGATTCATCGGTCCCGCTAAACTATCTGTGGCAATCTGCAATTCCATACCTAAGGTTCAACAAAACCTAGAAGGTTTTCAAAAAATAATACGTTAAACAAATCCTATTGATGAAATTTAAAAACTTTGTTTCTAAATTCCACACTTTTAATTTAATCATTATTCAAACGGGGTCAATTGTTTTTCGCTCCTTGGATAATAATATTGACATATATTCGATTTCAATGATTATAAGTAATACATCATTTCAAAATTATATTGATGGGTGGATTTCAAGGTATAACATATCCATAAATATTAAGACATTAACTGAAGTAGATTATCATGTTTTGTTATCTTACTTCTCACTTACTAGTGAAATTCTAAGAATTAAATCGGAAAAAGAGGGGCAATAAAGATAAGTGAATGAATGACCGCGATTGTGTAACATTTTTAACTATATCGAAACAATAACAAGATAATATTTCGAAAACTGTAAATAGAGTTTCGGTTTCGATTCCTTTGGGATAGAACTGAAAGGCCTATGACAAATCCACCGAACGCGTCCTCGGGTTGCGGATATAGGGTCCTTGTACCAAGGGTTTCTGCTGAATATGGTTACAATAATTAATAAGCAGTCGTGGAAAATTGTCCGGGGATGGTCCCGAAGGAATAACCCCTAAGCGGAGGCGTACCAACCGTGCCGAAAGCTGAATGGCTCTTGGGTGAAGTGTCGCAACCGGTAACTCTGTGATAGCGGACGACCTCTCAGAATATGCAGCCTTATCCTTGCACCGGCCAAAAACACCGAGCTTCAGCACGCTTCAATTCAATCCTTGCGAAATCGGCGTGCCTACCTCTCGGAAAATGGATATGTACGCGGAGAGCTTCCCCAACCGCTACTTGTTCAAACTGCAGCCGAAGACGAGGATGCGACAATAATACCAACCGCGGAAAGCAAGCACCTTTTGAGAGATGATCACGATTTCAGGACAAGAAGGAACATTAACATGCAAGTTCCACCTAAGCCCCAAGATCTGGCTGAAATGGATGCCTCCCTCCGTGGAGAAATCTCGCAAGAGTCCGACCTCTGGACCATTAAGTTTGTTATCAATTTTTGAATTTTACATTCTGAAAGAGGAGGTATGAAGTGCTCTGGACATAATGGAAAGTCTTCATGTAATTTATGTAATTCCTCTGGATACTCTAAATCGACTTCAAGTATATAAGCAACTGGTAAGTCATCGGTGATATTATTAACATTGAAATTCTTCTGAAGATTTTCTTCCCATGTGAAATTACTGAACGGAAAAAATTCACTCATAGCTGCACCATATAGATTATTAAGATCAAAGTATGTAAGATAAGACTCTAATATATTTGAATCAATATCTGAACCCATATACCTATTATTTGCCTTGCCGTATCGATTACAATACTGAGACATAGCACCACGAATACCTTTTTCTATAAATAAAATAATTTCAATGTCTGTTAACAAATCAAGTTCAACCCCTGTTATTTTAAGCATTGCATTAAAAGCAAGCCCTGTTGCTGTGTAATAATGTAAAGGATCTAAATTGTACGCGAAAGAACAATTGTATCCTAAATTCTCGAAAATGTCACCTGAGAGAAAAAACATCTGTTTTCAGACACAAGTCTGAGTATTCGCCTAAAGTTTTTATATTAAATGTATTCCAAACATGACAAGCGTGAAAATAATCCGCCTCAGAAACATTTACACTACTTAATTGAGAATAAAATGCTGCTTTTGGAGGTAATTGTGTTTTATTTAATTTTTGTAAACTGTCAATATACTCGTAAGGGAAGACACCTTTTCTAGTTAGTAAATTGAATTCATTTAAATTTGTTCAATGTTTCAGAGTAATTTTTTTATCGTCATTTCGCAAATAAGACGCTAACTTTTCAATACTGCTTGGACTAAAACGGAAAGAATCTATAAGCCTGAGTTTTGCACAACAACAATAACAACTTTCTTTAAATAACCATCAATTCGTTCAGCTAAGACTTTTAACTTTTTCACAAAATATTCAATGCAATCTTCACCTCGATAGTCTTTAATTCTGGAAAGCGAGTCATCAAAATTGTATTTTAAATAAAAAGAAACACTGTGAACACATCATCGTCATCTATCTCCAACGACTGTGCTTTTGCGATAGTTCTAAAAAAGATTCGATGTCAGCATAGACAGAAAATTTTTTTTTTCATCATGATTATATTCAATTTCTTAATTTTCTACCATAAGAAGATGTATTACAGGCTTATTTGACTTAGTTGCGCGACTCCAATATATAGTTACAATTTCCACTTTCTTTCTATTATCAATGTGGTCTATACCATAAATATTGATATTAAAATAGTTAATTATATCGAATTTCTTAACATCTTCTAAGGTAATTGAAAAATGTATACCTTGATATTTTAACACGGTTTTAAAATGTAGATAAGTTCTTGTATCTGCAACGTGATATTTAACAGGATAAAGAGCCGCCATCACAGACCAGATAAAACAGTAGTGATAATTGTTTTTGATATTTATAACAGCATGTTTGTTTTGTATGTGCTTTGATAATTCAATACAAGTTGATGATCCTACTTGTAATGGTGCATATCTATAAATATTTACACATAAATTTATTATTTGTATCAATGATCAGCCTGATTTATGTCTCTGAATCTCTTCAACATGAACCAAAATTTCTTCTTTTACATGATCTTAAAACCAATCGCTAAGTTCTGTCGATTTAAAAATAATCTGATTATTGGTTTTAAAAAACTTATTTTCCTCAACCATTTTACCTTCTATTAATGTTCTGAATTTACCTGCGAAAATTACACTTACCTCTAAATTTTCCTCTTTTTCAAAAGTATTCGTTATCCGTGATATAATCATAGATTTTGCATCATTAAGAAAATGATTTAAATCTTTGTGCTTCAAATTGAAAAAAATTGCGCAGTTTAATTTGATGCCGTCATCAAGAATGTTCTAGAAGAATGTTTTTCACGAATTATTTGCGCACTAAATGAATAAGCAGAGGAATTTTTAGTTGAAAATGTTATCTATAAGCAAGAAATAAATCAAATTTATATAGACAAAACAAAACGTCATTCATAGCCTTCCGTATCAAATTTCATCTGTACACCTGCATCATTTTGCGCACTAAATAAATATATTATCTGTAGGGAAGCAGTAAATCATCCTTGTTTTTTCCCATAACTATATGACGCAGTAGAAATTGCCAGGACAAAGCAAAATACAGCCTTGAAAGTATTTACACGAAAAAATTCTTGAAATAATAAATAACCTTGAACCTGTTGTCACATGCATTTGGCTGGCACAATTTTGCAATATCACTCTGTGACGTCATCAAGGATTGATCTAGAACGATCTCGATGTCAACCTCACACAGTCACACGCACATAGGTTTACCTCACACAGACACGCACTAATACTAATTGATCCAGAACGCAGCCTACTCATCTACTTTGTAGTTACATGGAAAGGTAGTACTACACTCTTTTTTGACAAAAAAATTACAGGGCACAACAGTTTTTTTGCAGCTTAAATTAGCTCTAAATTAGCACCGAATTACTACGCAAAGCAGAATTTTGTATGAGTGGCATTTTCCGGTTTTCGGGGTGGGTGTTGCAGCTTCGTGTAAAGCTAGCACTAGCTACTACTCATTTATGAAAAAACTTACAGGCCACAATAAATTTTGCTGGCTAAGTAGCACTGAAGTAGTACTATATTCATGCGCAAAGCAGAATTTTTTATGAGAGGTAGTTTCAGTTTTTTCGAGGTGGGAGTTGCAGCTTCATTTGAAGGTAACACTACTACTCATTTAAAAAAAATACACGTCAACATTTTTTTTTCGTACGGCTTAAGTTAGGGCTGAATTAGCACCAGGTTCCTGCGCAAAGCAGGCGTTTATATTATTATTATTGTTATTATTATTATTATTATTATTATTATATCATTAAGCCGTTTCCCTTTCTTGGTAGGCATGTGTGGTAGTTTTCATTTTTACGGGGTGGGGATAACTCACAATATACGTTATACATTTTTCAGGAACTTTAGACACTCCCCCCACCAGAGTGATACTATTTAAATTGTTGTTAACATGGGGAATGATACTTTGACAGACCCCCTCCCCCCTGTACGTATCATCATTTTGTTTTTTTGTGAATGACCCCGTGGGAGTTGTAACTTCATGTGAAACTAGCACTCCAACAGGTTTCTACAAACAGAAAACAATTGTTGCAAATTTGGGCTTAGCATATATCGAAAACACATAAGTAGCACTAAATTCCTGCAGAAGGCAGAATTTGATATGAGTGGTAGTTTCCCTCTTATAGGGATGGGAGTTGCAACTTCACAGGAAGGTGATAGATCTACAGCTTTTTAACAACAAAAAACAATTGTTATAATTTCGGGCTTAGCATTGGTCGAAAGCATACATAATTGTCATTGAATTCCTGCGCAATGCTGAATTTTTTAGGAGAGGCAATTTCCGTTTTCCCCGGGGTGAGAGTTGCAGCTTCTTGTGAAGCTAGCACTAAATAAGCACTAAATTCTTGCACAGTGCCCATGTCAATATGACAATACGGTAATTCCAGTTTCACGCTCGATAATATATTTATATCTCGCGCTACGCACTCTGTCTTTGTATTTCCCCAACATTTGTGTACAGACCTTTTAAAATTAAAGGTCAAAGCATCGACAAGTGTCATTTGGTGATTGTGAATTCTCTTTTGTTAAAGCTCCTTTGGCTTTAACGAACACATTCTCATCACGTATCTCGTGCTATATATATATATATATATATATGTATGTATGTATTGTAATATATATTGTTTTCTGTCTTAATTAATTATTTGCGTTAATAATCAAGACCTGAGATGAAAGAAATCAAAGAAATGGGTCTCGCATGGAGAAAGAATGAGATTCTCTTTACATCAAAAATCGTCTTATTCCTTATTCCTGTCTAACCCATTTATACAAACAGTTTCTAAGTCCTAAGCTATCTTGTAGATAATAAAAATCACGAGAAAATGCAAAATTGTCTATTTGATAGTTTGAATAAAATTTATGGATTAAGACCTGACACTTTTTACTTTACAATGCTGGTTGCACTTCAATCAAGCCTTGCTTTTTCGATAATTCTCTGCGTTTATCGACGTAGATTTTAGTGTCTTTGGTTTTTAAAATAACCTATCATTACAAGCCTAATGCTTAAGTAGCAATAAAAAAATCCTTTTCTTCGCGATATGTAGCCTCTTTATCTAACAAAGAAAACAAAAAAAATTATTTTCTTTATAAAGGTCTAGTGCTTCTTAGAGTACTCACTCGATGTATTCAAAATTAAAGTGAGCTTTCATTTTGCTTCTCTTTCTATTCTTTCTCTAAGGACACAATTTATAAAGTAAGGAAATTCTAATGGGCTTTTCCCCAGTGGCTAACCACTAATCTAAATATTATCATAAGAATATTTATTAATCAATTATGGGTGCTGTCCGAGCACGTCGACAGGCAGTGAGCTGGGCCACGGAAGCCACGAAGCTCAGGTATACGCTCTTGCGTAAGGCAAAGGGTAAGCGAGGGAGAGCGTCTCCGAGCTGATTCGACCTTCAATTCTGAAAGTATTATTTCCGGTGAACGGACTCTCTAAAATTTCAGTCTCTTAGCCTCTTTTGTAAAGAGAGAAATATTTTGTCGTTCTCACTCTCTTTTGTGGACTATCACTTTCGCAGCCAGGTAGCGGGGTTGACTCCTCTACCTCCCTGTAAGTGGCTTGAGACACAAATGATCGCTTGTAGATTATTTGTTTTAGTTTTATTGACAACTTGTCCCAGTAGACCAGTACAAGTTCTCGAAAACGTAAATGAAATATGTAAATTATTTTAATTTAGTTCTATTGACAACTTGTGCCAGTTGACCAAGAAAAGTTCTCGAAAACGTAAATGAAAATAAATCACAGAAAAGATATTTCCTTTAAGAGAAGCAATCACAAATAAAATGCTTTTAAGAAGCCTGAGTGGATCTCTGCCACTAAAGTACACTCTCAAATTCAAAAAGCTAGAATGGATCTATGCCACTTTAAAATCATTCAATGCACTCTAAAATGCTCAGAAAAATTATAAGTTTCACGATAAAACTTTCAAATCGCACTTTCAGATAAACTTACCTTTATGAGCTGTTTGGAGAAATAGATTTCTCTTCGCACCTCTGAAGCTAACCTTGCCCTTTAAGGAAGAGGTTCTGAACAATTAGAATGAACTAAGTGTTCAGTCACTCTCCTCGTTTGAGAACAAATTAGGAGGCAAGAAGAGAGGATAGATCCTCCAGTCTTCCCTCTTGTGTTTGATCCTACGATTTGAACTTTTTATTGGTCAAATCTAGAATGAGCTTTTTCGTTCGAGACGCTCTTTTTATAGCCCCGTACTCTCTCTCCTATGTGATGCAACATTTCAGAAGGATCACGCAGGAGATAAAACGTTTGTCTATTTTTAGGCTACCCCTGTAACTCGCAGGTTACACTATATATAGATATACATATATAGTTAAAAGTTTGTCATAAGGACAACCGCAGGAATTCGCCGGGAGCAGGTGCTAATCTTAAAAATTGCACCCGCTCCCAGCGAAATCGCGGTAAAATTTCAGCTGTAACCACTACAGGATAACGCTCGCAGCATGGAAAGACTCGATAAATGGCTCGCCGAGCGTAAGCAAGCCATGGGAAATTAGAATCCACATATAAAGTGTATTAAAAACACATCCATAAAAATAGAATAAATTCGCGAAAAAGGCGATCATTGTAAAAATGAAAAAGAATGTTATAACAACTGCTATCAGTGACGTGTCGTATGAACAATACATTCTAATCATCGAATGCGAAGGACGCATCACTGTAGTTTTCGAAACAAAAATCTTCTTCCGCGAAAGTTATTCTATTCGGGACGAATTCAACCACGAAATAAACTTTGAAAGTGAATCAGCATACGTGTTCCATGGTCGATATGTGGCTTTACGCACGTGGAAAAACGCGTGATACTACAAAATGAAACATTAGATTATACTTTTTTCCGAAAGTATACTATCACACGATCGTGGGAGTGTTAAATTGTAACTATTATAGAAAATAAATAAATTGCTAATAGAAACAAGTATCAGAGTGGAAATAAAACTCTTGAAAAAAAACTTGTAAGTGTAACCAATCCGCGACCCATATCAAGTGAAGTGAAACTCTTCCCATTCATTATTCCTCTCATTTGTTTTTATTTTTTATTTTAAAAGACTATAGAAATGAGTAGAAACAACTTGCGTTCGTAGAGAGTGACGAGAAAGTCGCCGAGTGGGAGTGACGTTCGCGAGGACTTGAACGTAACCATGCACGACGTAGCGATGGAATATAGGGAAGAGTCACCCAGCACATCCCAACAACCACAGAAGCCAAACTCTGAGCAAACATGGCTGCTCATTAATCAACGATTGGAAGAACTTGAGAGGAGGACCCAAAGAATCGTTGAGGAGGAGAAAAGGTATGTCGAGCAGCAAATGGCCGAACGAGAACAAGCCTTACAGGTAAAATGGAAGGCGTTAGAAACCAGCATTAGCAAGTCATTGGAAACAACGACGAACGTTCCTCAGAGCATGGACCATGGCCACCCCACTGTGCCCATCAATCCCAACATCAAGTACGTGCTGCCGGACTTCAATGGGGAAGGAAGTCCCATGAGGTACCTGCGCCAATTAAAGCAGTACTGAGACGTGGTACGCCCCCAAGCCTGCGACACAGACTACCTCATCAAGAAATCTCTCTCTGGCCCTCCGAGCGATTGGTGGTTAATAATCAAAAGGCACGTGACCAACATCGAAACATTTTCCACGAAGTTTCAACAAAGATACTGGAACGAGCACATCCAGCACGAAATTAAGAAAAAGCTGGAATTTGGCCACTTTTCACCTGGCAAGGACAAGTCGCGTGCGGAGTATGCAACAAAGATATTCGCCCATGTGAGCGACCTGATACCTGCACCCGAACAAAGCGAGGTGGT
This sequence comes from Andricus grossulariae, assembly GCA_011634705.1. NCBI lineage: Eukaryota > Metazoa > Arthropoda > Insecta > Hymenoptera > Cynipidae > Andricus > Andricus grossulariae. The sequence goes on from JAABKJ010075445.1 coordinate 142,957,380, forward strand.
GAAGAAATTTAAACGTCATTATAATGATGAAATCAAATATGCCATTGTAGGGAGAGGTATCAGGCAGTGCGAGCAATTAATTGAACTCCTGGAGGAGTTTGATAAAATTGGGAGCACCAACACTGGATATACCGACGCGAGGAATAAAAACATCACACCTCGAGAGTTTAATCCAAATTATAACAATAATTGGAGAAATGGAAACCCTGGAAATATGCACCCGGGAAATGAAAATCCTGGAAACAATGGCGCATTGCAGCAGCAGCAGAACGGGAGTCGGCCGAACACGTGCAACGGGCCACGACCGAACAATGGTTCGGGGGGGGGGCAGCGTGCACCATACAAGGAAAATTCATGGAGACAACCTCTGAATTAAGCACCATTCAAAGGGCAAAATTTAGCGATTGACTCACAACATGAACAGGACACAGAACAATACCCTCCTGAAGAAAGTTATGACGCGGGAAACGAGCAGGAGCAATATAATGCCGTAATGTCCTCCGTTTACCGAACTAAGTTATGTAAAATTTAACACACAAATTTTCTCCGCGTAGAAAAATGTTATAGGATACAATTGATAAAAATCTCAATTCAATACTATTAAAATTAATGGAAATTGGTGGTACACATATTTTATATTACATGAAATTACTCATTCCACAATTATTAATCCAAATGCCACAATTTTAGAATACGATTTTCTAAAAACTGTCATTTGATGAAAAAAAAAAAACTTTAATAAAGCTAGGATAATAAGTAATAGCAGAAATATCAGGCTGCCTTCAAAAGTGGACCTCCCCCTCGAATTCTGGCCTGAAAATATTGAATAAGAAAATAAATATTAGTAAGAATGAACGACACGTTTCTGTTTCTTGTTGGACTATATATAAATAAATATAAACGGTGACTCTGGGTTACCGGGCGACCTCTCACCATATGCAGCCTTATCCTTGCATGCGGGGCTCTACAAGGATCGACGAACCCATTCCCTACCTACTCGTGGGAACAACAATCACACCACCAAACCACCAAAAAGTTGTAGATGCGGTTTAAAACGATCGAACGCCCAAAGCACCCGACAATGGATCAGCAAACAGTGCCGATCACCCTAGAGTTCGGAGTGCTGAAAATAATTTAGATGGAAACACGACGACGAACCGATGAAACGCTCACATAGAGTGGACGAATCAACTTAAGGATAACTTGCTAGAATGCTAAGATGCCAGCATTATCACTGTTCGCGATGGCTATATGGCGCATATGCACACTCTGTGATGCCAGAAATACCCAGAGTTTCAGCACGTTTCGCATCGGTTTTTGCGAAATCAAGCTCTCTACCTCTCGAAAAAGGGATATGTACACGGAGCGCTTCTCCAACCACTGTATGAACAAGCCGCAGACGAAGAGGAGAAAGCGACATTAAAACCATCCGCGGAAAGCAGCAAACTCCTGAGAGATGATCCTGATTTCAAGAAAAGAAGGAACATTAATATCCAGGTTTCTCTTAAGCTCCAAGACCTGGCTCAAATGGATGCCTCCCTTCGTGAGGACATCTCGGAGGAGTCCGACCTCTGGATAATTAATTGTTCTGTTTATGGTGCGGCGAGAGCTTTGGCTGATTCAAATCAAAAGCTAAAACTGGCAATGGATCTAAAGACGAAAACACGCTTACACCAACTGAAAAAGACGATTAGCTGAGCAAGACAGAATGCGTCCCGTGTTCAGGGTGTGATTGACTACATAACATCTGGTACATGGTTCACGAAAAGGGTTCGAAAGTTCGCCCAAGAACTGAAGATTTACAGGGAAGATGGGTCAGATAGAATTAACAGTTTCTCGATAACCAATCGCGCCTCTTCAGCGATCTCCCTGTTTCTGTCAAAAATCCATCCAAGCCCAACGAGGTAGAGACTTTTTGGAAAGAGGTATACAAGATCCCGAAAACACTGGAGTTGAAAGAAAATACTAATAAAATCATCCGCTTCAAAGCGTTTTGCAATGGCTGGTGTTATGACGCACTATGCTCCTACCGAAGAAAGACGGCTTGTCCAACACAGAGAATTACAGATCAATACTTTCTTTAAACACGCAGTATAAGATCTTTCAAGCTGTCCTAAACGACAGGATTGTTAAAAGAATTGAGCCTGTGTGGAGAGAGATGTACGAACAACGTGGCTCGAAAAAAGGTGTAGCAGGCTCTCGAGAGAACCTATTAATTAACAGGTGCGTCTGCAAAGACGCAGCAGCCAATTAGCGCGCTCTGCCGATGGCCTGGATTGACTACCGGAAAGCTTTCGATTCAACATCTCATAGACTTATCATCTGTCTGTTGGAAAGCTTGAATGCTAAAAATCAAGAGAAACTACATCTAGCTCTAGGCATTGTCAAAGAGTACACTCAAGAGATTGGAATGGAGTTCGAGTTGGAAAAATGTGTCACGGTTTCTTTGAAGAAAAGAAAACTTAATGGCGTCCCGGAAGACACTGAGCTCGTCGACAGAAGCGCTATACGACACCTTGGCGATGGAGAGACCTATACATACCTGGGCGGAACAAAGTATCTTTGATGAACATGCTCGCTGTCCCGGTAGTACTCTATTCATTTAGAGTGGTTCCATGGACGACGGATGAGCTCAGAACCCTCGACATCGGATGCCGAAAAGTTATGCACATGAACAATAGCATGTACATTAAATCTTCTGTTCCGCGACTTTACATCTCACACCGTCTAGGTGGTCGCGGAATACGAAATCTAGAAATTCTTTACAATAGGATCATTCAGCGTAGAGCACATATATTCGCAAATGGCAAGGCCCTCTGCCTAAAAGGGTCAGGAAACACGAACAAGCGGGCAAAGGAGCGTTTCTGTACAAAGCAGCGGAGGAGTCTGTTGGAACACTCGGCTTTGACTCCAATATCAGGGATGAGCAAAATGCATCGAATCTTATCCATCTCAAGTACTCACTCCTGAAGGCCCGGATTGAGAAGGCACAGGAGAAAAACGTATGAAAAACGTATGAGTGAACATTTGCTTTCCTTAAATCATAATATAATCATCATAATTAAATCATAATATAATAAAGGAGAATGAAAAGAAAGAGAGGTATAAAGACCTTATAAGGGAGTTGCGACGGTTACACTTGGAATATTCTGTTAAGCTCATCGTCCTGATCATCGGCGCTCTTGGAGGTGCCAAGGTTTCACTGGTTATTAGCCTGAAAAGGATCCCTGCGTGTCAAGAAAATGCTGAGACTCTTGCGGGGAAAATGCAGAAAGCGGTCGTCCTTGGGTCGCTCCGTGACCTCAGGGTACACGAGACTTTCGCAGTAGAATACGCTACAGCGTATCCTTATAATATCCACATAGTATCCTTTCCCTCGTGAAAAGAAGGACCAACTTATGACTACAGTATAGGCCTGTCTTAAGCTCTTAAAGTGAGCTTGAACTGATTTTTTCTGGTCTCCAGAAGACCACAGTCCTTTTGTCCCAGCCAGCAGTTTTAACCTCTAATATCCATAAATATAACGGAAACTGGTCGAAGCCTCTAGATCTCATAAATGCTCATAAGTCAGCCGAGCTTCTTTAGGACTTTCAGGTATGGTAGTCTGTTGATACAAATAGCTATCCTTATTTCAGAGAGAGAGAGAGAGAGAGAGAGAGGGTGGTGTCTATTTCAATGCCCGAAAAATGATGCAGGTATAGGCTGTAGGGTACAGACCAGAAAAAGACCAAACGTTGTTTGAAATTGATCTTGAAGTGGTATTAAGTTGATCTTTCTTTTCACAAGGGTTGTGTGAGTTTTAAAAAAAACTCAATTAAAAAAGGAAGATGAACATTTAAATTGTTGCAATTATGATTCTACGTTAAAATTGCCATTAAAAGGTCACGGAATAATTGCAATAGTTTTTTTTTTCCGAGTAAAAAATTTAAAAACGTACAGTACCTTTCATTAACGTCTGCTGGAGGCGACTTTAAGCGCATTGATAATCGCTAAAATGGCATATCCCACTTACAAGCTCTACGCTGCGTTCGAAGTCGCCTTCAGCAGACCTTTATGACAGGTATCATACTTTTAAAAATGCTTAACGCTGCAAGATGAAACTATTGCAATTAATCTATGACAATAATAGTCGATGATAATACAGATTCCTATTTAAAAATATTGATTGTGTAACAACTTGCTAAAATTAGCGTATATCAGAAAAACAGCATACTTGAACAGATCGGTATCAGTGAGTGCATGGTGAGGTAGCTTCACTGCAAGTTTTTTGGCACCTGTCTTAGATGAAGTCCGGGTCCTTTTCGGTGAGGTTTCATATGAAGACTACAATTTCTGTATGGTTTTACGTGTACACCTTTTCCTGGAGCAATAGCGTCCATTGCATTGTTACGACGTGGCGCTTCTGCCAGTTGTAGTTTGGCTACGCTAGCATCGTTTACTGCCTTAGCTACACCTGCTGCTCCACCAGTAAGAGCGTCAAGTGCACTGAGTCCAGTAAAAATTGGAATCAGTAGCAAAACACCACCAACTTTCGAAGGTATTGGCAAGACACGTGGATTTTGCACTTGATATTTATCGCCTACGCGTTTGACATCTTTCTGTGCAGTCCTGATTGTAGACTTGATGGCCACTTTTGCATAATTACTTCGTTTCATTGATTTCTTAGCTGCATTCACAACCTTTATGAATGCTATTAGTTTATTTTATATAGCTGGTTTCTTCTTCGAACTGGGTTACTTTTTCTTTGAACTTTCCGAAATAGTTTTCCTCTTTAAAATAGGTTTCTCCTTCAATCCCATTCCGAATTACGCTTTGGCATTCATCACGTTAGTTATTGCCAGTGTTGCCCCTTTCTTATCAATTCCAGCGTCCTTAGCAAAAACACGCTGCCAAGCTCAATTTACTAGTACACGATCTGCAGCATTTCTTGTTTCAATGTTTGCACAATTTCGCGAGTAGTGGGTGGACATTTTGCCTACTCGTATCTCCAAGTGCAACAATACTAAACATCGGTCAATCGGTATCAAGCCAAAAGGCGTCACTATCGAGGATGAAGAGGAGCTGATGCAACGCTTTAAAAAACTACGATATGTACCCAGGAGAAAGCCAAAGTTCAAAGTTGGTGACAGGGTTTGAATCAGAAAGCACAAGCATGTTTTTGAGAAAGGATACACTCCCAACTGGACAACAGAGATATTCATTGTGGATCAAGTTATGCCCACGAATCCAGTGACGTACAGGCTTAAAGACTAAAAAAAAACAACCCGTTTCTGGCGGATTTCATTAACAAATACTTCTTAAAGTTACACATCCAGACGTACACGTTGTTGAAAAAGTAATCAAGAAATGTGATAACAAAATATTTGTGAAGTGGTTAGGTTTTGACTGTTCACACAACAGCTGGATGGATAAATCATATATGTAATCAACTTTATGCAATGTTGAATCAACTTTTGTGCAATGTTGAAACATCTCTGTGCAATATTGAATCAACTTTGTGCAATTTTGAATCAACGTTGACGCAATGTTGAATCAACGTTGAAGCAATGTTGAATCAACGCTGAATCTATGTTAAAATCAACGATAAATAAATGTTAAACCAACGATGGGGCAATGTTGAATTACGTTAATTACCGATGAATCAATGTCAAAACAACGATGAACCATTGATGAACGAATGTTGAACCAACGATGAATCAATGCTAAACGAACGATGAACTAAAGTTGATACAACGATGAATCCATGTCAAACCAATGATGAAGAAATGTGTATTAAACTAACCATAAACTTATGTGTTAAATTTATATCAAGACTACGCTTGTACTAACTAGATGTAAGGTTTTCATAAATAGAAAAGCAATTCACACACACACACATATATATATAATTAAAAAAATAAGGTTAAACAACCAGCGCAGGGTCCCACTGGGAGCAACTGTCATCTAAAAATGACAGCAGCTCCCAGTAGGACCGCGGTGAATCTCACTCGTGGTCACGTCTCACAACCGTGAGATGGGTGATCACAGGACACGACGAAATCACAACGACAGGCCGGCGAAACCCTCGTGTGCAAAAAGATTTCGTGAAAAATTTGTCTTTTCATCCCAGCTAAACCCGTTCTAGTTTCGTTGTTGGTTATGAACATAATCTTAACAATTGCAATTCGCATATCAACAAGCGGAATGATAATGTATATTTTAATTAAAACAAAATTCAGTGCAGCGTTATCAGACAAACATCTGTTAGTTCTCCCCCATACGACGTTAAATTACAGGTGCTTATTGAATAAAAAATATATTGCAACATAAAGAGAAGTGTTAGGGAAATCTATCATTTTAATTGTAAATTTCCTAACATTTTTCTTTATATTAACAATATTAATAAATTAGAAATGAAATACGGGACACTCACTGTGAAAAATTCAAGTAAATAATTAAATGTAGGATTGCTTTAAATTTTCCTTTTGATAAATATTGCTATTTTGTAACTTCAAAATACAATATATGCTATGTTATTTATCAACAGTGGTTAAATAATTTTCAATTATTTAAACAAATGGAATCTGCTTCAATTTTTTTTTTAGAAACTTTGTTTGATTGAAAATTATTACCATTTCTTTGCTGGAACATTGATCAGCATTTGTTAATTAATTTTCAATTGTTTAAACAGATTCCATTTGCTTCAATAATTTTTTTTCGAAAATTCGTTTTTTTTATAAAAAATAATACTGTATTATCGTTAAGTGACATAAATTTATTTTCAAATATTTTCCAATCGTTGAAGCAATAAATTATTATTTATTTTTAACAACCTTCAATTTGTTTAAACAATATTTTTTCACAAAATTTGTTCATTTTTCTTTTCTGTCATTTACATTAAAACTACTAATTGCTGAAAACAATAATTATGTTATATTTCTGAATTGTTTTTAAACAAATAGAATTTGTTTTCATAATCAAAAATTAATTAACCAATGTTGATAAATACTCCAGCAAAGAAATTGTAATAATTTTTTATTAAAAATGAATTTCAAAAAAAATTATTGAAACAAATTCCATTTGTTTGAATAATTGAAAATTAATGATCCAATGTTAATAAATATTCCACTAGACCAATAGAAATAATTTCAATTAAAAAAACGAGAATAAAGTGCTCGAAAGGTCGTTTTTGTTCAGAATTGACATTTTTGGTTTTAAGGGTAGTTTTCAGGGACCCGTGGGGTGTATTGGGGGTGTCAAACCCATATGTATGATGCACGAAATTCTTCATTGGGTAATTCTCAACAACAGCCAGTATTTATTTTTCAAAAAAATAAGAGTATTGAAATACTTTATGGGATATTTGTAATTCGATGGGAGATCTTTTATAGAAAGAGAAATTCAAAACTCAACTCCGATCAAACCGTTTAATAAACTCGAGCAAAATTTGTTTCCCCTGAAACGAGATTTTAACAGTTTTCCTACAGAATGTAACATGAAGTTGCTCCGCATACATGGAAATGCTTTATAGGTAATTGATTTTCATGTTATTACTCATTTGTAATTTAGATTCTAAAAAGCGTGATGTATAATTCAAGAAACTAATTTTAGAATACTTAAATTTTAAACGAAGTTTGGAATTTATTAATTGTTAACAATTCCATTAGACCCGAATTAATTATTTTTGAAGCTTACAATTAGAAATCATATAATTTTCAACGTTCTAGGAATAATTAAACTTTGAAGTTTTACAATACAGTCGAAGTCGGATTCAACCTTCCCGAATTTACGGATTCCGAGAATTATCGCCGCGCCGCGGCACAGTGGGATGAAATAAGAAAACGAGGTTCAAAATAACTTGTAGCTGCCAATTTTTAAGCAATTTTGGATTTTTTGTTTAGAAAAATTCAGCATTAAATTTTGAAGAGAGTTATGTGGCTTGATTTTTTAATTGTATCAAAGTCCTAAAATCAATTCACAAATATAAATTGGTATAATCTACTTATCTAGCAAAGTAGACTCCAACATTTTCTGATTTAACAAATTTTTCTAATTTCAATACATATAATTTGTTAATATATTTAAACTTCAACTTGTTTGCAACAAATTCTATCAAATAATTTAATAAATTATTGAAGATCTTTTTTTTATTGAATAAACTTTAACAAATTGTTTACTATATTTAAAATTACATGACGCAAGAAGGAGATAGAATAAAAAAGGAAAGAAAGAAAACTCGTTATGCTAAACTTTAAATAATATATCTTGCATAAAAATACAACGCTTATTCACTCGATCAGCATTACATGCTTAATTTTATGTACATCTTGATATATGTACAAATTTTGCAATTACTTATAAAACATACGTAAGTACATGTTTTTACACGGAGAAGTATTAAAAAAATATTCATTGCTTTCTTATTATTAATAATAATATCAAGTTGAATTCGCCTAAACATCTTAAATAATTAAATATTTATTATGTACACAATGTTGCAATGTTATTCCGAGGGTGCTGCTATGAAAATCCATTTGAACCACCGGCTGATTTTTCTGGTAAACATTGTTGTTCTATCGACTTCCACACTTCCGCTAGCTAGAAAAAAAATATAATTGTTTGCAAATTGGAAAAAAAATAGTTTAAACTATCAAAATTTATTCTACATAAAATAAATAAACTATTTTGTATGACTATTAAGTGGACTATTAAGTGGGACTTTAAGGAATTTCAAGGGATTTCAGAAGATTAAAAAAATGTCTAGGGATTTCGAAGAATTTTTTAGGATTTTCAAAGATATCGATATATTTATAGGGGACTTAGGAAAATAAATAAAATAAAATTAAATTTGAAGGAATTTTTAGCGATTTCAAATATTTTAAGAGATTTTAATGTATTTCAAGAAATTTTATAAGATTAAAGGATTTCAAAGATTTATAGCGGTTTAAATGTTTTTCTAAAGAGAATTTTAAGGAATAAGTTTAATATAATTTCAATTCCAGCGAATTCCAAGGATTTCAAGGGATTTGAATAATTTTTTGTTAAAAAATTTAACGATTAAATTTAATTTGAACGGCATTCAGAGGGTTTCAAAATATTTATACTTTTTTGAATGATTTTTTACGCTTTCCAGATATTTCAAGCGATTTTAAAGCATTCTAAAGGATTTGAAGAGATATAAAAAATTTCAAGGGATTTCAAAGAATTTTATAGGATTTCCAAATATTTCAAGGAATTTAAAAAAAATTTTGGAAAATAAATTAAATTAAAGGAAATTTCAAGGGATTCCTAGTGATTTCAAGGGATTCTAAAGATTTTAAAGAGATATAAAAAATTTCTAGGGATTTCAAAGAACTTTGTAGGATTTCTAAATATTTCAAGGGATTTTAAAAAAAAATTTGGAAAATAAATGAAATGAAAGGGAATTTCAAAGGATTCCTAGTGATTCCAAAAATTTCAAGGGATTTTAAGGGATTCTTAAGATTTTAAAGAGATATAACAAATTTCTATGGATTTCAAAGAACTTTGTAGGATTTCTAAATATTTCAAGTGATTTAAAAAAAAAAATCGGAAAATAAATTAAATGAAAGGGAATTTCAAAGGATTTCTAGTGATTCCAAAAATTTCAAGGGATTTTAAGGGATTCTAAAGATTTTAAAGAAATATAAAAAATTTCTAGGGATTTCAAAGAACTTTGTAGGATTTCTAAATATTTCACGGGATTTAAAAAAAATTTTTTTGTGAAATAAATTAAATTAAAGGAAATTTCAAGGGATTCCTAGTGATTTCAAGGGATTCTAAAGATTTTAAAGAGATATAAACTTTTTTATCTGCAGTGAATCAATGAAAATCTTTACATTACTGTTATTTTTATGTATACAGAAAATATTAGTTGACTATATAGAAAAAAAATATTTTTAGTCTGTTAGTACGACAACTTTCGTAAGAATTGACAGATTGGATTGGCCTTTGGCATACTGTTTTAGCGTCCTAAACTAAAAGGCAAAAGATTACTTTTTTTAATATTTTTCAAAAATATTTTATACATTTTCAAGAAAATGATAAAATTCGCAACCAAGTCCTAGAATTTTTGTCCAAACACGATAAATTCCGAACCAAAAATATTATAGAATTTTCAACCAAAAGTAGTTAATTTTTCTTGTTGGTTCTATTTAATTTAGTTCGCATTTAGGCGAAAAAAGCGAGACAAACGGAAGAAAGGGCATGTTTCTTAAAATCAGAGAAAGAAAGAATTTTTTATAATTCATCACCAAGAAACATATTAAATGGTAAAGTAAAATTGGTAAAATTGGTAAAGTAGTTTATGGACAGCCCCTAAGGTGAACTCATTATTTAAATAATGAATCGGTGATACATAACAATATACAATGTTAACACGGTACTTTTTTATCTGCAGTGAATCAATGAAAATCTTTACATTACTGTTATTTTTATGTATACAGAAAATATTAGTTGACGATATAAAAAAAAAAATTTTTAGTCTGTTAGTACGACAACTTTCGTAAGAATTGACATATTGGATTGGCCTTTGGCATACTGTTTTAGCGTCCTAAACTAAAAGGCAAAAGATTACTTTTTAAAATATTTTTCAAAAATATTTGATACATTTTCAAGAAAATGATAAAATTCGCAACCAAGTCCTAGAATTGTTGTCCAAACACGATAAATTCCGAACCAAAAATATTATAGAATTTTCAACCAAAAGTAGTTAATTTTTCTAGTTGGTTCTATTTAATTTAGTTTGCATTTGGCCGAAAAAACGAGACAAACGAAAGAAAGGGTATGTTTATTAACAACAGAAAAAGAAATTGTTTATAATTTATCATCAGGAAACATATAAAATAATGAATCGGTGAAACATAACAATATACAATTTCAGCATGGTACTTTTTTATCTGCAGCGAATCAAAGCAAATGTTTATATTACTGTTATTTTCGTGTATACAGAAAATATTAGTTAACGATATAAAAAAAAAGTTGCACAAGAAAATGAAATAGAAGCTTCGTGTGCAGAATTTCGAGGAGGTCCAGCTATCAAGATAAGGTTTCATTGCGACATCCTCCTTGTCATATCACTAACACTATCCATCAAGTGAAGCACTCTCTGTCAGGGGTAAAATTCTCCCAAAAAAGTATCACCCCAAAGATTAACTGTCTGCTTTTTATGAAATTACTTTGGATCGTGAAATCCATACATAAGATCAAGACTGACCGTGTTTACAAATTAAGGCAGAAAGTAGGTTAAGAGGCCATCCCTGCTGAGACATCAAAGACGTAAACATAAACCTTCTTTGCAAACTTTCCATCTGATGGTTAGTCGATAACTATCCTTCTCATATATAAGTTTCTACCCTTATATTTGCTCCTTTCAGTCTATAAGGAACCGAATTTTAAATGTGAATTTTATTTTACAGACAGTGACCTACATTCTTTTTTTGGAAACTTGAACTACATTTAGGATGAAAGCTTCCAAATTGAAAGCTCGAATTTTTAACAATTCAGGACTGTTCAAGCTTCTTTTCGAAACCAGGTCTTGATTCCCAATTTATTCCAGGTTTATTCTATTCCATCCTATATTATATTTATTTCCTTATATTAAAAAGCGCATGGCGCCATTTTCGATTATTTCTCGATCCATCTCGAAATTACTCGAAACAATTTGTACACAGGTTTGTCACAACACTCTTGGAATTTTGACCACCTTTTTGATTTTAATTTCGATAATATAAAGATTTTAGCTAAAGAAGACAACACGTATAAAAGTAGAATTTTAGAATCGATTTTCATAAATAAGTTCAAGAATTATTCCATAAATTTAAAAACAGAAATTTTTTATATAATTAAATGTTACCACAATATAATAATTTGAATTTTCGAATTCCTAATGCCTTGGCGCGCCATTTTCATTGTAGTTCAATGCGCCCTCCATATGAGGAACTTTTTACAATTTTCTAACATAACTCTCGACTTGTTTCCGGTCACTATTACTTGTCGTCCGTCGGACTATTGCGGTTCGCACTTGAAATTTAAAAATATAACCTCTTAATTACTGGGAGTCCCTTTTGTTTTTTGAGGTTTTCCCAATTAAAATTCGGTAGTGTTGTCAGAACCGTTTCGATTTTTTCATCAGACCACAATTTTGAATCCAAAATTGTTTTTTTGAGGTCAATTGATTTTTTTATTTATAATTTGTTCTATCACATTGGAATTTTTTAAATTAGCTAAACAATTGTATAAAATATGTTTATTAGGTATAATTTGCCTGAGGATGACCGACAGGTTTAGTTCGAACTGTTGTAAGATGTAACCTTTTAAAAGTAAAGTGTAGACTCCGAATACTGATAGCCTTTTCTATTCAAGTTGATCGTGAGACCAAAATAATAGAAATCACGTTCCTATTAAGGTAACTTTTAGTGAAACATTTGTTCCTCACTACTGATGGGAGATTTTTGGAAATTTTCCGATCGATTCATTGAAAATTGGAGGAAATATCCATTTTACAAAAAAACATGTGACATATTTCCGTCACATTTCAATTAATCGATCTGGAAATTTCCAAAAATCTCCCTTCAATAGTGAGGATCAAATGTCTCACTGGAAGTTGTTTCAACTCTAAAGCTCCCTCGATACTTTTTGTCGACCAAAGTTTCACTTCTGCTGTGTGGCCCCACTGCTACACACAATTTTGTTGAAAGTTAAACTATTTTGTTGAAACCTGATATTTTTAATTGAAAATACAACTGCGTGGGTAAAAGTTGAACTACTTTGTTGAAAATATGTTATTTTGAATGAAGGTTTATCTCTTTGGTTGAAAGTTTAACTTTTTCGTTGCGATTTCATCTTTTTAGGTTGAAAATTAAAGTATTTTGTCAAAACATCATCTTTTGTGGTAGAAAAGTAATTTTTTTTGTTCGTATAAAATAATTAAATTTGACATTTTTATCTAAAATATTGTTTTATTCCGTTTATAAAAGGTCATTTGTTAAAAATATTACAAGATACTGGTATTTGAATGTTAATGGTCAGGGAAAATGAAAAATTGGTCAAGGAAAAATCAGGAAGTTCTGAAAATTAAGTTTGCACCCTGCAAAGCACGTATTATATTAAATACAGCAAATTTCCATTAGTTTCAAGTCCCCTATCTTATTATTTCTGGAAACCATGAATTACGTACAGAAAGAATTTTATTAAAAAAAAAAAATTAGAAAAGACCTACTAGAAAAGACAAACTACTTTACTCATCAGAAGTTCTATAATAAATTGGATATTTCTCAACATGTAATCAGGGTATAAGATTATTAAAATTCTGGATCTCATTTCATCAGTTTAAGATTCAGTACACATGGCGTATCATAACTCTCATGCGACGAAACTTTTAACAAAATTGCTTCCAAGTGGATAAAAAGTGACAGGTTTATGACACGAAAACCATGTGGAACATAACCTCAAAAAGGAAACGTCAAATTGAACAAAATACCTTTGAGTGGAAGAATTGTTCAAAATTCATTTAATTTACATTTAATTTAAGCAAGAAATATATTCTTGTATTAAGATCACACAATCGTTATGATTTTCCATCTTTTCGACCAGACAATGTTAAATTATTAATATCTTTGGAAAAAATTGTTCTTACACTTAAATAAAAATATCAACGATTGTATTCTTTTATAAGGTTAATCACAGGCTAATAGTCTAGAAGGATATAATTATTATTTGTGAATAATTTAGATTTACAAAGTAAAATTGTAAGTCGAACACTTAGTTTAGTATTAAAAAAATTATGATAATCTAGAAAGAGTAATCACATTTTTTGTCATTTGCAGCGTTTCGGAAAATACTGTAAAATGTTTTCAAGCAAATGTTTATTTGACAGCATTTCAAGCTCGAAATGCCTTCTTTTTATAATTCACATATGTTGAAAAAGATAGGTAATTATTTTAGCGAAGCTTTTGTCAACATTGAAAATACTTCCGCAGAAATTGCTTTATTATTGAAACTTATTTGAAAATAAGTAAATAATTAAATTAAGATTAGCATAATTTATAATAAAAGTTATTTAAAGAAATCTTTCTCCGAAAGTCTTTTATTTTAAACGTTTTGAAGTCTATGAGGAAAAATACGATTTTGAATTCGGCGCTCTAAATCTTTGTCTGTGGAGAAGATTATTGATTTTACATACAAAGAATGAACAATCAACAACAAAAATTTATTACTGAAGTATGAATCCAGTTATTATCTACACAATTATAACTTTAAGTAAGGTAAAGGGGCTGTCGTATATATAAGGTATGAAATGTACACAATTAAATAAGTTTTATTTTATTCCAAACTTTAAACAAGGAAAAGAATACGCATTGCAAATGAACCTAAGTTTGCTTATGTAAGACCACTTTTATCAGTAAATCGAGGTAGACTTTTAACAGCTTCGGCCTTCTTAAGAGTAAAATTATGCTTCATAAATAAAACCACATCGCAGTAAGACATTCTCGTACCTTAAACTTTGTATATTTCGCTTAGATGGCTATAATATCACAATTTGAGTGAACGTACTTTCTATGATAAAATAATTGCATGATATCGTGTTGAAGGCGAACTATAAAAAACCCTGCACAAGAATTTACTATATCACATCCACCCTTTTGAGAAGTGATGCTAGACTTCATAATATAAAGTTAATACTCAAATTAAAAGTAGTAAAAATGAACAAACGATCTTTCGAAAATTCAAATTCTTCTCAAGAAATATAGTTTAGAAAATAAGCATATAAATTAAGATTGTACGATAAAAAGTACGGATATACAAAAAAATCTATATATGTAATATATATATAATTATATACGTATGTCTATCAATCCTATATGACGGTATTCCGTAAAAATTCTACAATAGACTATTTCGTACAATTCTTAATGTAAACTTATTTAAGGTTCTAAGGTTCGTTTTGAAGTAAAAATGTTTTACTTTTTCGAAGAAAATGTGTTTGATGTTCTCGAATGTTTTTGCTAAAATCTGCTAGCGGTATTCTAATAATTTGACCTAAGCAAAATAAAGTTGTTTTTGACTCTCGAATGTAAAACAAAAATTTGAAATCGGTTAATGCCTTCTGTTCGGTTTTTGAATTCAAAAATTCGGAAAAGTTTCCGTATGGACAAAACTATTATGGCGAAATTGTTTTTGGTACAGTTTTCTATGTTATAAAGCTACAAAAAATAGAAACAAACCAAATTCTGTGCACGTTACAATTTTATCAAATTGTACAGATTTTTTTTTCTTAAAATGTGTATAACTGCACTTTAAAAAAATATGCCCGCTGTGCGGGCACATTCTCATTGCGCGCTATGCGCGCGGCTCGCTTCGCTCGCAAGTTTGAGCGCGCCTAGGGCGCGCGACTTTAATTGCTAATCAGAAGTTATATAACTAATGGGTTGAAATTAAATCGTAAATAAATCTTTCAGAATTTGAGGTTAGTGTCAAGCAAACAGATAAGATTTCTTACATGCAAATTACATATTGCTTTTTAATGAACAACCCGATAAGAAGGCTGGCATGAAAAAGCATTGAGAATTTTGAATAATTAAAAATGCTGCTTCTGTTCTTTGTTCTTGAATCCTTGATTAGGTAGGAAAACTAGAAAAATAATAAAATTCCAATCCCTTTCAAAGGAGATCGGAGCTTCCAACCGTAACCTTAAATAAATTATAATTACAATTTTCGTTTGAAGCATTAGAAGGTGCTCCGAAGGCCTAACATGTTAAAAATATATTAGAATTGTGTTAAAAAATTTCACTTTTTTCAAATGTTATCAATTATAAAAATATAAAGTCATGATAAACTTTTTTTTTAAATTATTGTTCACCACAGCTATCTGAGTGAAAATTAATCTTGATAGCGTAAAATGACGGCGAAAATTTTCTAATACTTTTCCATGCAAGCCTTCTTACCGGTAGAGGACATACATGTCTTTAAATAACCTTAAAAAATATGTAAGAAACTAATTCTTTACTTTGCAGGAATTATTTAGAAAACTTATCGATTGCCTCCTGCACAGACACAAAATATCTATGAAACGAACCACATAAAGAAGCCCTCGAGAAGTATAAAGCAGCACCTCTTGATCAACATAAGTGTTTTGCAAAAAAGTTTAAAGCTGCAAGCTCTGTCGTCCTATTTTCGCAGAAATATCCACAAAATTCAAAACGCATTCCACTTTCAATATTTATTTTGAGAAAACACTAGAATTACGCGAAATAAGCAAAAAAATTGGATTATTTTTTAATATATGTCTTATCCGGGTATCTTTAACATGTTTAATAGTAGAAAGACACCCGTCGAGACAACTTCGAAATTTCATCACCAGGTGGCGTATTCGACCTGAGCGGTTCCCAATAACCAATACATATCCAAATGATGAACTGTCATCGTCGTTATTATAGAACACATAACCTAAAATTACTTTATGTTCCGTATATCACTCATTTATATTATTTTAATTAAAATATCACTTTCTACTTAATGAAGGTATTTTTATGAGAAATGTCTCAAACGCACTTACAAATAGAAAATTGTCGACTTTTCAAGGATATGTGTCCAATGTATTTATCGTAAAAAGTAGATGGAAGCCGCTTTTTTGTACGTTGTGAGTTTTATCCATTTATTCTATAGGTCCACGATCTAGGTTCAGCTTACGAATAATACACCATGGATCGATTTAAAGTATATATTTAGCATACAAACACTCGTTGAAACTCCACGAGTATAAACGCTCGAAACACTCGTAATTCATTAGCATAAACAACGCCTAAAGATTTACTGGGGTAACGCTCGAAGACAATTAATTCACCTTTCTTAAACGCTCGATACGTACTACCCCGCCGTTACAAGCACACCCACGATCTCCCCCTTCCTCACTACTCTCTCTGCTCTCAATCAGTGCCCTCTTTCTTAAACAATCTATACTAGAGTCTTTAATTTCAACTTCTCTTTCACAAGTCGCTAACATGAGGGGGTCTGAAATTTTCACAGAAAACGTAATTCATATTCCTTTATAATATATTTTAAATTCAGTTTCTAAAGTACGAGTACCTAGCCATGCTCAAACCTCTCCTTAAATAATAAAAAACAAACCATTTTTCACGAAAACAATACACTGGATGACGATTCTATCAATTGAGGGGCTGGTAGCAAAAGCGGACTAAGAAAAGAGTCGGAGCAAAAGCGGGTTGATTATTTCTCAGCGCAAGAACGAATTAGCCCGCTTTATGTTTATTTAACTATAGAGTTATAGTTATGTAAGATGACACATTTCTTTTGCAGTATATTCAGAGGTTTTAATCATCTTTTCTAAAAACACTAAGATCATTCTAGATTATTAGGAAGATAAAGAACAATATTATATAATTTGTCCTATCTTTCTAAAATAATCTTCTCTTCCTCTATTTTAGACAAGGATGTAAATAGTTTTACTGGTATAAAAATGAGTAATCTCAATGTTCAAAAAATAATTTTCAATTTGAACATTGAGTTGTTGACTTGAACTTTTATAAACAAAAAAATGAATCCGGGATATTTGAAAAGGCTCATTGGAATAATGGAACAAGCATATCAAACATTGAAAGAAAGTTTAAGGATTTTAAAAAGTGAAAATTGGTTGAAATTTAGTAAACAAACTATCCGATTGCTAAATAAAATTTTGAAAATGAACAAGAAGAAGCTATCAGTTCATGAGAAGATGAGCATAATATCAGGGCTTGGATTACTGAAAGCATTCAACAGAAAATAAAACAGCTACCGAAGAAAGGGGGAGGAATAGCGGTATCGAATCAGGAGGAAAAGAGAATCAGGTGCGATGATGTGGAGAATGTTTTTTTAAATAGAGTAAGAACAGGTTTTATAGTTAATTTAGAGTATAAAGATCTCAAACATTTTTTGGAGGAAGCAAAGTCAATAAAAATGAGAACAATGAAGTATGTTTTAAGACAATATGCAAATTTGAAAATATTTGTAATTTTGTATGGTAAATTCAAAGCCTTGATTGCGGAAAAAATGATTGAAGACACACTCTTAGTGCAAGTTGAAGAGTTTCAAGAAGAAAACTTTGGTTGGGCTTTAATCGAAATTATAAATTTTCTTGTGAATATAAATAAATATACCACACAATACACCACACAGCTGCATTAAATTCCGCAAAAAGTAATGTTTGTCCAACAAGTTCTTATCCACATTTCAGTAAAGTATTAAAATGCGATGCGAAAGAGTTTCCTATTAGTTTTTTCTGACACTCAAAGATTTGAAAACTAAATAATTTGAGAATAAACGTTTATGGCGAGGATCATGAAGAAGATGGAAAGAAAACGGAAATTGTTCCTATTTATATAAGTCAAGAAAAATCGGATTTACGTGTTATTCATCTTTTAATGTTAGAAAATATTGAACTTGATGTCAATGATGAAGATTGCAATGTTGATGAAATGGATACTGCTAAGCCAATGTACCATTATGCGTGGCTAAAAAATTTATCTGGAATAATATGTTTGCAACTTACAGGAAATCAGCATGATATTTTAATATGTGACAGGTGTCTATGTCATTTTGCAGTAGAAGACTCTTTTCAAAGACATCGACTGATATGTGAAAATTTGAACAAATGTAAAGTGATTTTGCCAGATCAAATTAATAACATTTTAAAATTTAAGAACCATCGATTCAAAGAAAAAGTGCCTTTTGTTGTGTATGCAGACATTAAGTGTCTTTTATTACCTGTAGCTGATTTACATACGAATAAAGCAATTTGCGAAAAACGTATTCCTATTCACATATAATTCATGTAGTATTCCACAATTTATCAGGATATCATTTTCACTTTTTTATTAGAGCTTTAGCTACAAAGTTTTAGCGAACGATCAGTCTATTACCAATAAATAAAGTAAAGTATATTTCTTTTACAAAAAATATGGATAAGACAAGCGTGAAACTTCGATTTATTGATTCCTTTCGATTTATGCCAAGTACCTTGGAAAAATTAGCATCGTATCTCGATGATAACGAAAAGAAAATTACAAGAAGACACTGTAAGAATGACAATGAATTTAATTTACTAACTAGAAAAGGTGTTTTTCCATAGAATATTGCAGCTTCGTGAAAATCTTCGCGAGGTTCATCGTAACCTTGACGTTTTCCACTTTCATTTAACTCCAATTCATTTTTATAAATTACTTCTGGCAGTCTGTTCTTTACTATCTCAAATTTTTTACCTTGGTCGATTGTAATTAATGGAATTGCACCATGATGGAGTATCTTTCATTTTACTAGCAGATCTAGAAAAAAAATTGAAAGTAGTTACTTAGAAATGTCGATTTTCAATCATTTTAAATATATTAAAAAACGGCAAATTATAATTTGAAAAAAATGTTATTAAAAATCAATAGGGAAATTGTTAGTTTGCCCCGATCAGTTTAAACGACTTTTGAAGATTTCAAGAAATTTCTAAACATTTTAAAAGATTTTGAAAATTTCGGCTTTGGAACAGGGAATTTTGGAAAAGAATTATAATTCTCAGTTGGAACTTCTTCTCATTAAGAACTAAAATAATTTTTCAAAATGTCCGTTCCATGGCAAAAATTCTCTGTTCCCAGTAAAATAATAATGCTTTACAAAAATCCCCAGTCCTAATGTCTAAATTATAATTCTTTACGGAAATTCCCTGTTCAAAGTCACGTTACATTTATTTCAAAAAATTCTCTGTTCCGAATAAGAATTATTTTTATTTACAATATCTTCTATTATAATTCAGAAATGTACAGTACCGGCGGAAATTATCTACACGTTTATTTCTTGAGCTGTTGCTAAAGTTTATTAATTTTTATAATATCATCATAGAATTTTGTTAGCTCATAACCATAGGAAAGATAATGAAATTCCACGTCTGATAAGCCCAAGTTGAAGGCAAAATGTCAATTTAATAAAACAAAGAACATTGAAACAAACGTTAAATTTCGATGTTTTCAAAAAATTGGAATACCTCTGGAAATAATTTAAACTTGGTACAAAATCTCGCAAAATTTCAAATAGTGATTGTACTCATAAAATGAATTTAAAAATTGAAAACAATGATATTCTTATTGATACTACTCAAATTTAGTGAACTTTTGAAATTTTCCTAGTTTTTTCACCAAGTTTGACCCTAAGACACAATCTAGGGAAACAATTCTAAAAGTAACTTGACAATTTAGGAAAACACTGTTAAGGCATACCTTCAAATGAGCCTAAAAATGTTGTAAAATATTAATTATTTCCAAAGGTATTCCAATTTTTCAAAAATATCAAAATTTGACGTTTAAAAAAATAAACTTTCCTATTAAATTAACATTTTGCCTTCAACTTTGGCTTATTAGGTGCAGAATTTTATTTACTTTCGTGTGAACATGAGAAAAAAATCTAATGTTAATATTGATTAAAAATTAAGTCACTTTAGCTACAGCGCTACAGCCAAAAAAGGCGTATACATAATTTCCGATTGCAGTGTGATAAATCCCTTTTTCTAAGACTTGGAAGATGAAAGTTTTAAATTCTGCAAAATTTTTATTTGAAAAAAAGGAATATTTAAATTCAAACAAATTTTCATTTGGAACAAGGAATTTTCAAAATCGGAAGAATCCTAAATTGGAGCAGGATTTGATAAATTCGTGATAAATCGTTAAAAATAATTCCTTTCAAAATTTCCTGTTCAAAAGTTAAAGTTATAATTCTTTACGGGAATTCCTTGTTATAGTTGTCAAAATATATTTTTGTGAAATATATGAAACATATAATCATAAAGTTTCTATAAAAGTCCTTCAAATAAATAACCATTTAAGTTTTATTATGATTTTCCTAAAGATAAGATATTTTCAAATTTTTCCAACCCAAGGACATTAAAAAATCTTGCTTATTTCGGGTGTTACTTTAATTTTAAGAAAACGTTGAAATTTATACTATTTGTGCAATAATCTGATCAATCTTTCAAAAGTTATCGTGCCTACACGATACTACAGACTACAGACAGACAGACAGACAGACACCTTCATAAAAACCGTTTTTTCTCACTCAGGGGGCCTGAAAACGTCGACATTTGATTGAATCCGCGATTACATAACGACTCCTACTATACCACAATCTTACACAAGATGGAGGTTACCTTTTTTCATATGAAGGATTTGAACTTTAATTTCTACAAATTTAATTTATTGATAAACCTCTTTAACTAATATCAGAAAATTGAAGTTTTAACAGAATCAGTTCATATATAATTAATTAGTTCACAATATAAAAAGGATTAAACAATTATTTTCATTGAAACGTTCAAAATATATTTTTTCGTTTGAAATTGCATTTCTATACATTTAATTTATCAATGACTTTTAAAACTAATTTAATGAAAATTCAAAATATATGTATATATTAATTAATCATTTCACAACATAAAAAACAATAAACAGTCATTTTAATAAAAACATTCGAATCATTTTGATATCATATTATTCTGAAAATTTGAGTTAATTTTTAATCAATTAATTAACCTTTCAAACTAATTTCATATAAATGTAAAACATATGTACAAAAAATTAATCAGCTAATAATTAATTAATCTGTTCACAAAATAAAAGCATTGAGCTATAATTTTCATGCAGGCATTTAAATAATTTTTACTTGATACTTTTTTTCAAATTTTCACTTTCATTTCTGAAAATTTGATTTATAAGTAACGTTTCATAGTAATTTGAGTAAAAATTAAAACATATTTACATATAATTTTGAAAATTAAATTCAAATAATCATTTTACAACATCACAAACATTTACGGAAATTACGTTATTGGAATAGAGGTATTGTAAATAATAATAAACTGTTATTATACAAATTATAGTCAATATTCAATTAGATAACCTTAAAGCAAATAATGAATTTATGTACTTAATTGAAACACATTAAAATTGAATCTTTATGTAATTTAATATTGTAAAAAGATTCATCAGCTAATAATTAATCAGTTCAAAAAATAAGAAGCATTAAACTATAACTTTCATTAAAACATTCAAATAATTTTTACCTTATTTTTTTCTGAAAATTTTAATTATTAATAACCTTTTAAACTAATTCCAACAAAACTTAAAATGTATGTACACATAACTTTGAAAATTTAATCCAGATACTTGTTTCACAAATTAAAAAACATTTTAACAAATATGTAACTGGAATAGGGGTAATTTAAATATGAATGAACTTCTATTACACAAATTATAGCCATTATAGCTAATATTTAATTACATAACCTTAAAATAAGTAATCATTTTATGTTACTTAATAGAGAAAAATTAAAATTCAATCTTTATGTAGGTTAATATTGTGGAAAAATTAATCAGCTAATAAATAAATAATCAGTTCACAAAATAAGAAGCATTCAACTATAATTTTTATTAAAACATTCAAGTAATTTTTACTTCACTTAATTTTTTTTTTAATTTGAACTTTCAGTTCTGAAAATTAAATCTAGAAAGCTACGACATTTTTCACCGTTCAAATTTCCATCAATAAAATACTGACCGATAAGTTGATCTCCAATTATTCCATACAAAACATTCACGGACCATGGACGCTGATGCTCAACTTCACGCAACCAGTGTGGCTTTTGTACACTCCAATAGTGCATGTTGTGCCGATTAACGTTACCCTGGCTTGTGAAAGACGACTCGTCTGTAACCAGTACTCGACAAAAGAAATTCGGGTTTCCTTGTGTCTGCTGAACCGCCCATTGACAAAATGTCACTCGGTTCTGAAAATCATTGCCATGAAGTTCTTGATGCAGTGAAATAATTATTATAATCATTTATGGATTACGTAAGTAAGGGATAAAGTTAATTTCAGTGAATAAAATATTGTAGGTTATTATATGCAAAATTTTTATATTTTATGAGTTCAAAACACAAGTTCGAAACTTCCAACGCGTGTTGACATTGTTGACATGGCAAACCGCCGGTACGCATGGGCACGATATTGCTCCCATGTTTTCATTCGTGGAAAGCATTAACGAATAGACCTCTCCAACTGTAATGGCCGATTCCAATATGGCCGTGCCACTGGAGGCCACATAAAGCGTGCAAACCGCGTAAAATCAGTGCGGGATCATTGTTTTTAATTGTTTACAGGAGTTTTTTCGGTAACATCCACTATGGTTAGTAAATTTTGTGTGGTAAACTGTTCAAAACCTGCCGATAGCGATGTTGGGAAGAGTTTTTACCGTCTTCCGGCTGTAATTACTGTGAATAATAGGGAACACCAGAAGCCGATTGAAGGATCTACTGGCCTGACCGTGGATGAAGCTTGTGCGCTTTCTTTAGAAAGGCAAAATGCCTAGTTAAGGGCTATAAAACGAGGAAATTTCACTGAGAAACAGAATAAAATATTGAGATTTTGCTCTAACCACTTTTTCAGCGGTAAGTGATAAATGAATTACAGTTAAGGATGTAGTAAAATAACACATAGACTGAAAATTCAATAATCTTTCAAATAGTTCATAAAATGGAAGAAAATAGTTACATTGTTGAGTATAACAAATTTTAAGATAGTAATGTAAGAGTTTTGAAGATTCAAATAATGAAATCTGTAATCGTTTACTTAATATTAGTTATTTATATTCTTTGGGTTTCACTTTCTCTTTAAGCAAAAGTTGTATAATTTTCATTCAATATTTTTTTTTTTTTTAATCTTTCATTTATGCATAATAGGGTGGCCCTTATTTTTCACTTCTCGAATTTCTCTGCTCTCACCCACCCCCCCACACTTTTGTTCAGATGCCAAAAAAATCTCCAAATTTGAGCAAAATCGGTTAATATTTAGGGGTGGCGCAAAGACCATGAAGTTTCCCATTGATTTTACAATTATTTAAATAATACGTATTTGAATACTCTTAAATGTATGAACAGATTAAAATTGTTTAAAAAAATTAAATTTGTTTGGGCATTTACGAGTATTCATAATAAACATATCAGTACTTAAAAATATTAAAATTTGTCGTAAATTTAGCGAGATAAAATGTTTCTCCCGCTTTTTTTCAAGTAAAATATATACTTGAACAAATACGTATTATTTAAGTAATTGTTAAATTATTTAAGCAAATTATTTCATTGTTATCATTCAATAAATAACTCACAAAGTCTAGAAAATATGTTCATTTCGCGAGCTGACTGAAAAAACAAATATTTAAAGATATTAAAAATGTATAAACAATTGAGTATCAGTTAACAAATGACTGGGTATTCTTGAATTACCCATTATTGGTTATTTATTTTTTTTTAACTTTTAAAAAGCGTCAACAAACATCGGCAGAAATGCATTTGCAACGAAAATAAATAAATTTGTACACAAAAATTAAATACTTCAACTCTCAGTTTATAAAATAATTTTGGACCAAAAAAATGAGGTTTAAAATTATTCAACCTCTAAATTTATGACTGATGCTTATTTTCTGAAGAATTCTGAACAATATACTGAAACACGGAATTATTTGTAACATACGATCGCGTTTAAATATTAGATTTGCATAAAGCTGACTTTTTACCATGTTAAATTAATAGGAAACTTCATGGTCTTTGCGTCACACCTAAATATTAACCGATTTTGCTCAAATTGGAAGATTTTTGTTTGCATTCGAACAAAAGTGGGGGGGGGGGGTGAAAGCCCAGATATATGTATTTGTCCACTTGCTCCAATCTCTCACCATTCAGGACAATGTTGCACATTGTTTTCTCACTTTTTCCTTTAAACACAATTTCCTTTGTTTTATTTACGTTAATTTGAGTTAATTTGAATTCTGAATTCATTTCGTCTTTCCATAAATTCTTTTAATGAACATGGAAAATATGTTGACTTCCACTCAATTCCTTATTGTATTCCTCTGAGTTGTTTTTATTCACTTTCTATTCTTTTAATTCTTATATTTCCAAGTAATTTGAAACCGGTTTTCTTTTTAACATTTCGATCTGCCATTTATGAGATCCGCCATTCTTAATTTTTTCTTTGGATTTGAAAGCAGCGACCCAAAAAACTCATCCCCATTAGCAATTTCCAGTCGAATCAGTTCTGAACTGTTCAAGTTCAGTCCTAGAACTGCTGGCCCACGCAGTTTCTCAGCGGGCAGGGAGAGAGACGGTTACGATTCTCGCCTCGGAAGGGCAAGAAGTGCCATGATGCGATGATGAAAGAGAAGTGCGATGATGTTACAGGTACAAAATTAGAAGCATGGTGTAGTTTGCAGTTCGTCTTTTACCGCTGTTATGCTTACACAGCGGCCGCGAATATTGGAGATGACAACAGTCGACTCTGGATGCTTTCTTAGAGCTACCATGTTATTATAATTTTTTTTGTCCGAACTTGTTCTCGGGTTAAAAAGAACTCGATTTTCCATCATAGTCACGGACTAAGTCAAGTGACTGATGAGATGAGGATGTAATTAGTCAATTTAACACGGGATGAAATTTTGGGGATGAAACCTTTTTTATGCCTATTGATGAGACATTGAATTCTATTAATATTTTGAAAATAAACAATAATTAATTGTTTGAATAATTACATATTGTTTAAAAAAAATGTCCTACTGCCAAAAATGACCAACTATTATATTTCAATCACAAAATAAGGCCTCCAGTTATTATTTATATTAAAAGAAGACGGCAGAAAATGTTAAAAATTAACAGTAATACGTAAAAATATAGTTTATTTTTATTTTTGGGTCATATTTGGGGCGTTTTTATTATACTAATTCCAGACGGAATGTGAAACTGAGCTGAAAGTTTGGGGAAATAAAGAAAAGGGACTAAGGAATGTTTATGTACTTATAAATTTGTACAATTTCAAAAAGAAATAATTAAAAATTATGTTTGTATCTGAAAATTTGTTAGCACATAAACGTTCCTTAGTTTTTTTTTCTTCATTTCCCAAACTTTCAGCTCAATATTACATTTTTCGTGGAACTGGAATGATCCAAAAAAATGTCGGTGAAGTAGAAATCGGGTAAGTGTCACATGGCCCTAATTGAAAAATTTAACACAATTACATTAAACCGAAAAGAAATATTTTCAATTTTTGCAGAACTTTAGTAATTTTTCGGAATTGAGGAAAAATTCTAAACGTTTTTAAATATAAGTAGAAGTTTTGAGAAAATTTTTTAAATAATTTAAAATTTGGAAAGATTAAAATTTTTTTTTAAATGTAGATTCTCATATTTCTTGCTTAAAAATTATTAAAATTAAACATAATTTTCCTGCCAATTTCAAAAAGAAGAATTCCAGGTAAATTCAAGTTGCCTGCTGGACCGAGAAACAACGGTGATTTTATTTTGAGGCAGCTATTTTTTCCTGAAGCCGAAAACCAAGTTTTGGTGATCGCGTCTGTCTGATTCTGTGTCCGTCCGTCCGTTAACACGATAATTCTGGAAGAAATGAATGGATCAAATCGAGCTATGTCACCATTTTTTATATTCTCATCCCACAATGAGAAGGTATTAGATTTGGTTAAAATTTGACACCCCCCCCCCCCCCCCTTTACTAAATCCGAATCTATGCGTCCAAATTTTCCAAAGGCCGCATGGGAGTGGGGTCTCCTTATACTACTTCGTGGTTGTAAGCGTTATAAGTGACCAGCAATTGAGGTTATAACATCAATCACGGCACATTATAATTTTCTTGATGGATCGCTAAATCGCACACTTTCCAAAATGCCAACCATAATTAGAGAAATGGATTTTCTATATGAAAAGCAAAGCCATATCACAATTTATAACTTACTTCCGTCTGAAAAAATTAATTTTAGTCAAACTCCTATGTAAATAATGCTTTGCATTCCACCAAGTGATAAAAGCCTTTTATAGATTTCGACGTTAGCGACCGTTTTGCTCTAGCCTTGCTAGCTGTAATGGCCATTAGCGCTGTAATCGAATTTCTTCTCCTGTAGAATTCTCAGCTTGGCTGTCATTAGTTAGAGTTAATTCTTCCGTTGATTTCTTTTGATTGAAATCAAAAGCCGCGTATAGGTGTTTCAAAACAATAACAACACATGATTTTAGAGAAAAACTCAATATTTATTTAGGTTTGAATTATTATTTTTTAATTATATTCAATAGTTTACAACTTTAGCAATTTTATTCAATAATATTAGACTTTTTCCTCTGGGGGAAAAACAGACAAACCCTCGGCGAGAGCGAACATCGTGGTGGAAGCTACCCCGCGCGTTTTACTCTATCCAGTTAAAATCCAGGATAGAAAAATGGTCATCATTTTTAGCCAATATTAGAATAAGTTAAAGTAGGAAATCCACGCCTCCGCGGTCTCGTGAGTCCAAACTTGTCTCCAACAAGTTCTAACACGCAACCCGCGAATCGTCCCAAAACCTCATACATCATTAAAACCATGACATAATTCTACTTTATAAATCTATAGAATATTAATGTAGTGAAGGCCTTTTCCGGTTTTTTTATTTTTTTATTAAAAAATTGCCGACATGTTTAGACTCAGATCCGAGTCCTTTTCAAGGCGTAGTTCTTATTATTAGTTAACGGAAATCAAAAAAGTTTCTTAGTAGATTGTACATAGTTGTCAGCTTGCAATAGTTTGAAATTTTAAAATTGGATCGTCATAACCTTAAAATTGGTAAAATATTTATCTCGCAGGAGATAAATCCTAGGGCAAATTATTATATATTCTACATTTTTTAAAAAAGGAAGTGGTAGAGCCTTGTGTTATGATAAATTATAGCGGCATTACACTATAGCCATGTCGGTATTTTTAAATAAAAACATCAAGAACCCGGAAAAGGCCTTCACTGCATTAATATTCTAAGATACCGGAAAACATTAAAAACATTTATAAATCTATATTCAGCCAGCGCACTGTGAGAGACAACTGATATATTTATGTCTTCTGCAGAAGAATTAATTACTAAAAGCTTTACTTTTCCCTCATGTGAAGTCACAAATGACTACTGAAAATATTTCTGGCCCACAGTTAATCCATCTCACATAACCCTCTCGAAGTTTTGTCTTCCTCAGAGGCATCTCAACTAGGATCTTTTCCTGGCAGGAATACTTAAAGAAAAATATTCAATAAAAGGGAATTTATCATTCCCAAACTGTACAGTATCATCTGAGAAATTCAAGATTGCCTTGCGCAATCTTAAAAATATTATTCCAATGACACCATCCTGTTCTATTGGAAAATTATCAGGGACCAGCTAGAAAGGTGCTTGCACTCCCTTCATCGTCATAATCATTTCCCACTTTTTCGGAATCATATTGGCAGAGGGTTTTATTTTCGCATGCCAGGACGGTTTCATTTTCACCTTAGCATACCGTAACCGCATTTTATGTCAAGAAGTTTCAAGCGATAGGTGCAGAGCGTGTCATACACACGCTGAAAGGTGATAATTGATAACGGAATGTTTAACACAAATATTAATAAATAGTTCTGTAAGGTTATCAATGTTTTTTCTACTTTGTGTATGTCTACTGATAAGAAAATAATAAAGAAAAAATTGAAATATACATGGAGTATGAAATAAAATTTAATGTTTTGAATATCGATCTACAACTAAAAATTTTGAATTTTTTGTTAACATTTGTTGTTACCAACAACATAATACCTAAAGAAATGTTACAAAACTTTGGTAAACCCTGCTCCGATATACCCTTATGAATGCCCATGTTCACTTTTCCCAGATATAGAAGTTGTTTTTTTGCCACATTTACCGGTCTCCTGGCCCGGTGGCCCTCAAGCCTCAACAGCATCGTTGCTTGATAGAAACTGTCGACTGGAGGGGATAGTCGGTAGCGACGAACCGCAGTGTTTGGCTAGCGTCAAATATATTAGGGCCTCGCAAAGGTATTACGTCCTAGATACGGCATGGGCGGGGACGGCCGATATATACATCTAACTACATTTTCGCCCAACCTCGTATAAATTCCTCAAATGCATACCAATTCCCTGAATTCTTTGCATAGCATTCCTTGGAATTACCTGAATTACCTGGATTCAAGGGATTTACGAAATTCAAGAAATTTAAGGAATTTATGGAATTCAAAGATATCACGGATTTCGAGGAATTCAAGGAATTCGCAAAATTGATGGAATTCATAGAATTCACGGAATTCATGGAATTCACGGAATTAAGGGAATTCATGGAGTTCACGAAATTCATGGTATTCAAGGAATTCATGGTGTTCAAGGAATTTGCGGAATTTACGAAATTCACAGAATTCATGGAAGTCACACAATACATAGAATCAACAGAATTAATTAAATTCACGGAATTCCCCGAATACACGAAATTCATGGAATTTACGAAATTCACGGAATTCATGGAGTTCATCAAATCAACTAAATTCATGGAATTCACGCAATTCATGGAATTAATGGAATCTACGAATTCATGGAATTCATAGAATTCATCAAGTTCACGGAATTCACAGAATTCATGGAATTCATAACATTAACGAAATTCACAAAATTCACGGAATTCATGGAAGTCACAGATTTCACGGAATTCACAGAATTCACGGAATTCATGGAATTCATAACATTAACAAAATTCACCAAATTCAGAGAATTCATGGAATTCACGCAATTCGTAGAGTTAATGGAATTCACGGGATTCATGGAAGTCACAGAATTCATCGCATTCACGGAATTCATGGAAGTCACAGAATTCAGGGAATTCGCAGAATTCATGAAATTCACAGAATTCATGAAATTCACGGAATTCACAGAATTCATGGAACTCAAGGAATTAATTGAATTCACGGAATTCATGGAATTCCGGAAGGCGTGGCATTCACAGAACTCATGGAATTCACGAAATTCATGGAATTCTCAGTATTCATGGAATTCACGGAAGGCATGGCATTCAAAGATTCATGGAATTCACGAAATTCATGGAATTCATCAAATTCACTAAATTCATGGAACTCACGCAATTCAGGAAATTAATGGAATTTACGAATTCATGGAATTCGTGGAATGCACGGAGTTCATTGAGTTCTTGGAATTGATGGAATTTACGGAATTCGCGCAATTCAAGGAATTCGCGGAATTCATGGAATTCGCACAATTCGTAAAATTAATGGAATTCACGGGATTCATGGAAGTCACAGAATTCATGGAATTCACAGAATTCATGGAATTCACAGAATTCATGGAATTCACACAATTCATGGAATTCACAGAATTCATGGAATTCACAGAATTCATGGAATTCACAGAATTCATGGAATTCACAGAATTCCGAAGGTATTAAAAATTCAGCAGTAATGCTATCGTCGCAGACTAAGTGTTTTTGTACATGTAAAGAAAAGTATATAAATTAACTTGCACGTATGACGAAAGCACTGTAGTTTTGTGAAATTCTTCGAGAACGTTTCCCAAAATTATCACAGGTACGTCTACCTAATCTCAATTGTACTGAGATCACTTTACAAATAAAATCCGAGATTTTTAAACTGACCGTAGCTATAGGTTCACCGAAATTCGGTGAGAGTAGCACAGATATTTTCGGTGAGCCTAGGCATTTAATTTTATATTTCATATATATTATTATAAGTTTTCTAAGCTCAACTTATATATTGATTTGAACAATTGTTTAATACGAGTTTTTATCCACGAAAACGAAACATTTGATAGTGTACAATAGTTTCTTCGGCTGGAAATAATTTTAAGATTCAACGAAAATCATCTCCAAATTATTTCATACCTTTGATACTGGTCATTCAAAATTTCATCCTGAATGTACTATATGAAAAAGGTTAGTCTTAACATAATTTGTTGCTTTAAGAAATAAAGAAGAGTAAACCGACTCAAATACGCTTGCGCACGCGGATCCCTGTACTAAACGAATATTTTAACGCATACCAAATTCGAGTTCACTTTTTAATCACAAGCGTCTTCAAGAAAAAAAATCAAGCTTTCTTTCTAGTTCAAACAATTTTTTTTTTAAATGTCCCTCCATATAATTTATTTTTTACCTTTGTTTTTGATGGTCATATATTTATTTTTCGAAACGTACTACTACCTAATGACATATCACTTTATCTAAGTTTGAATTAGATTGGATAACTTTGATTTTTTGAGTCGATACATTTGAGAAATAATGCCGCTAGTAACCATAACCCTTGTGATACGGAAATTAACATCAAATTAATGCAAAATTTTTAGTTCTTCTAATATTTCGATTGACTTGTTTGCAGATGCATAAGTTAATACTTATTTTTGGAATATGCTCAGCGCTCGCTTCAGGTAGTAATCCATCAGAACACCTGCCACCAAAGCATCCTGCGAGGCATCCAGCGAGGCTGCCAGCACCTGATAATAAGTGCGAGAGTAAGTGAGATATACGTATCATGTCAAGGGCAATTTATGAACTACGTCACGTTATTTTAAACACTTTTTCCATCTCTTCCCTTTTTCGTCACAAAGCATCGCAGAAAGCTTGAATACAAAAAAAAACATTAAATTTCCACCACAGTTACATTTTTAAATAAATAGTTAAATCTTCAAGCCACTGCAACAAATTTTGTAGAAAAGAGGCGAAAAAAATTTTTACTTCAAGAATTACAGAATTCATTCGGAAATAGCCGATATCAGAAAAAATCAGTAATACTTTTAAAACAATTTTTAAATCGATAAGAAATGTATTTTATTGCCTAAATTTATAATATTATAAGTTATGTGTATAATTATAAAACCAAAAAGACATATTTCAGCAAAATGTTTATTTTCAATCAAATAATTGGATTTGAAAATAAAAACTATCAATTTTCAGCCAAACATGGAATAGTTAAATTTGCAGTTCAAAAAATTGATTTAAAAAATTCACTAAATAGCTAGATCTTCAACTAATAAAATGTTTTTTTTTTTAATTAATTCAACCTTTAGTTATTTAGTTTACTTTAAAATCAAGAAGTTTCATATTGTAGAAAAGAAATACAAACTCACAACCAAATATATAAATTCGCAACAAAATTGTTGTATTTTCAACTAAAAACGATCAATTTTTAACCAAAAGTGCAATATTTTAATTTTCAGCTAGAAAAGTTCATTTTTATTCAAAAACATGGATCTACAACTAATGAAATGAATTTTCAACAAATTAGTAAGTTATTTATTTGAAGATAAAAAATAATAATTAAAAAATGTCTCATTTTCGCTCGTTGTTTATTTATATAAAAAAATACAAAATGACGAAAATTGAAAAATAGAATACATAGACGCTCTTGTACAACTATAGCTGATCACTTCTAAACAAACATTGAAAATCTGTCGAGAATTGTAGGCTGTAGGTGATTTTGAATAGTAAATTCCCGATTCAGCCCACTGTGCGGTGAATGTCTTTAATATTTTATATCACTGAATAAATCCCGCTAAAACTCGGTACCAATATTCAAGAAACATGCACAATTTTTTCAAAAATAAATAATTCAAATTTATCATTGATTCTCCATGTGACACTTATGGTTAAACTTCTTTTGATCACATTTCAAACTTTTTTACTTTCTAAATATTTCGTAACCACGGATATTAATTTTATGCTCTATAAAGAAAGCAATTGCATCATTTTTGTCCACGTACAGTCGTTTGCTTGATTGCATAATTAAATGTCCAAATAGAAGAGGTAGTGAACCATACTGAAGACGAAAATGAATACTAACTATTCCACCTTGCAGATGTTACTTGTGAATTATTGCAAGACTTGCATTAGTGTTCCTTCTTCTCTCTACTTCTTGTTTCTCCTCACTTGTACTCTCTTCTACTAGTACATTAACACATTTTTCACACATACACAAGTTGGTAATTAAATTAATCCCATTTTTTTATTTTTCAAGCCATTAGGATAGTTTCCAAGCAAAATTTCCAGTTTTCTCACCTAAAATTTTGAACATACAAAAAATGTACTTCAATGTTTATTTAAACTTTTATTTCTCAGTCTTTTAATGATCAACATCTCTATCTATTTAGCACAGGCTTCACAGTCATTTTTCAGTTAAAACTGCAACTGCCTGGTTAAAAATTAATCTGTTTTGGTTTAAGCTTAACTTTTGAATTGAGGATTTATATTTTCGTCTCAAAAGTTCAAATTTTTTGTGGAAAAATCGTATTTTCGGCTCAGAAATTCAACAATTTGGTAGAAACTCAACTATTGGATCGAAAGTTATACTTCTTTGTCAATTTTTTTTTTTAGATGAAGATTAGTCATTTCAGTTAAAGATTAATTTCTTTTGTAGGAAATTTAACTATTTGATTGCTAATTCGTTTTCATCTTGGTTACGAATATCGATATATTTGAACGAAAATTTGAGTACTCCATTTTTTGTTGAAGATTTATTGAAAAATTAAAATACGTAAGAATCAACTAGACTGGTACGTCGGAACTCCAGCGTTTTTGTAGGGCTGTGAAATGAATCATCTTAGTCGAATGTTTAGTTATTTGGTTGAAAAGTCACGTATTTTGTTGAAAAATCTACTGTTTTGGTAGAAAATTAATCCTCCTGGTTGAAAATTTGAATAACTGGTTTAAAATTGATGTTAGTTTTGTGAAAAACTTGTATTTTTTGCTAAAAAATTAGTTTTTTGTTTAGAAGTGCAACTGTTTCGTTGGAAATTAATTTGAACTACTTTGTTCCAATTATTGTTGTTTTGTTCAAAAATTTTTAAACTAAAAATTTAATTATTTGATTAAAAATTAAACTATTTGGTTGAGAATTAAATTTTTTGTTGGAAAATAAAATGGTTTGTCGTAAACTTGTCTTTTTTTCTAATTGAAAGCTGATTTTTCTAATGAAAATTTAACTATTCTATTTTAATTTGATATATATATATATATATATATATAATTAAAAACTAAAGGCTAAAAATCACCGCAGGGTCCCACTGGGAGCAACTATTATCTAAAAAATGACATCGGCTCCCAGTAGGACCGCGGTAAATCCCATTCATGGCCACGTCTCACAACCGCGAGATCAGTCGTTAGGTTTTTCTTAACTATCGTATGCTGAATACCCTTAGATTCGAGAATACCCAGGTATTTATATGACTCCACCTCAGCCGTTGCCTCGATGTCATTCTAGAAATCGTTCTCTAGCTCTGCGTTCCCTAATTCTCGTCTGGTTGAATGCATTGTTCTGCATATAGTTTTGCTCAGTGGGTTCAACGCTGAACAGGACCATAATGCACTGAAGGAGTCTCCTTGGAATATACACGTCGTAATGCGTATTGATCTAGTTATTCTTGATTGTCGATTATCAAAATACTTGATTCTTGTACCCCAAAGCATCATCGCAAGACTTTAGAAGTCAATGATGCGTGGGCAAATTTTGTGTATTTTCAAGACTTCAAGCACATAGCCATGTGGCATGGAAGGGAACGCTTGCTTGTAGTCAATGTATGACATGTCCAAATTTCTTTGATGTTTACAAGCTTGCGTCATGGCAACAGCATCTATGATGACTAGGTCTTTACTGCTTTGAGAGTTTTTACAACATCCTTTTTGTTCTTCAGTAAGGATGTCACTCTCGTCGCAGTGAGAATATACTTTATCTGTTATGATAGCTGTAAGAAATTTATATATTGTTGGAAGACAGGCTGTCGGTCAAAAATCAGATGGATTTGAAGCATCTGGTTTTAGGCAACACATATGTAGTACCCTGTAGCACAAAGCCTGGCATCAGATATGGTTGTTTGATGATCTTCTGAAAACACCGTGCCAACACAGGATGCACACTAGTCAGGTACTTGTACCAGAAGTTGTGCACCATGTACGGACCTGGAGCTTTCCAGTTGCTTATTCATTTCAAAACCGTTGACACATCTAAAGCTGTGATGTTAGTCAGCTCCAATTCAGGGTTCTTGCTAGCTCTTGCCTTCTCTAGTCGGAACCGCGCTTTACATGCAGTTCACGATAGAAACTTTTTTCATCTTCCTGAAAGCTTCGATTTTCTTGCGTTCTTGCGCTCCTTTTCTTGTAA
Source organism: Andricus grossulariae (assembly GCA_011634705.1). NCBI lineage: Eukaryota > Metazoa > Arthropoda > Insecta > Hymenoptera > Cynipidae > Andricus > Andricus grossulariae. The sequence continues at coordinate 142,992,415 of JAABKJ010075445.1, forward strand.
CCACGCATTCTAGCAGTAGGAACATCAAGTCTTTGCCGTTGCGCGTCTATAATCAAATCCAATATTGCTGGTGTCAATGTCTCGATGTATCGAGGGTGGATGATCTTAGTGACATGGTGGATCAGCTTTCTGGTTCTATTTCCTTTTTTATATTGAGCCAGTCGACCCAATTTGCACCCTACTTTGCTGACATCCATGTCCGACCTAATCGTCTATGGTGGATCTCGCTCCCTTCCTGAAGCAAAGTAACACATTGCTATTCAAGTGTTCTAGTAGTGCACGCAGATCATTTTTGATGTTCGTTTCGGACAGAGAATGCCGTGTCATCTATGAACGGGGATCCCCGACAATTCTCGGAAAGCGACAAGCGTTTCAAAATAATAATAGTATATTGTGCATCAAGGCAGCGAACTATTCTTCTTACGGCCGAGCGTGAGTTTTTGCAAGCACGCGAGAACGTAAAAAGACTTCGCTGCCTCGCTCGGTATAAATGACATTTTATGTAATAACAGTATGCATACTCTTATTGAGACTTATTGGGGCTTATCTTACATGAAAACCATAGTTTCGAAGTTTTCTCATCGTGCATTTCCCGCAGGCGGTGAAGTGTACTTCGCCTAGGCCGGTAAAGTACCTCACCACCAACAATTACCTACTTTGGAGCTCCAAACCACGCCCAGAAACCGAGGGTGGCATACTCGTGTTACATAAGAATAGTTAAAATGTCATGTTGGCATTATCGGCTATCTGTGAAAGTGGTCTTGCTGGAACGGGTGGTATGTCCGCTGGAGGATGATGCTCTTCTTCTTGCCGATAAAGAGCTTCATATCCGTTTTTGCGCAAAAAGGATACCTGATCTCGTATACCAAAGGCCAATCCAATAGGTCAATTCTTTCGAAAGTTATCGTGCTCACAGACAGACATACATACATACATAGATACATACATACATACATAGATACATACATACAGACAGACACATTCGTAAAAACCTGTTTTTTGAGTTCAGGGAGTCTCAAAACGTGGACATTCGACAAAAAACAGGGGGGTCAAATTTTACACAAATCTAACACCTTCTCTGGATGAGAATGTAAAAAAACAGTTAAATTCCACCAAATAAGACGAATTTTCAACAAAGTTGGTGAACCCTCAATCAAAACAGATTAATTTTTAACAAATTAGTTGAATTTTCTATCACAAAAGATGAATGTTTAATAAAAGAGTTAAGGTTTCAAACTCAAAAGTCAAGTTTTTCAGAAAACAGTTGCCTTTTAAATCGTAAGAGATGAATATTCCAGAAAAAAGTTAATTTTCAATCAAGAGAGATAAGTTTTCAACCGAATAGTTCAATTACAAAACAAACATTCTGCCAAGCCGTTGCGTTTACAACCAAATAGTTAGAATTTCAGGCAAAAGAGACGAATTTTCAATAAAATATTTAAATTTTCAACTAAATAATTGAATTTTCAACTAAATGATCGTGTTTTCAAACAAAAATGATTAAACTTCCATCAAAAACAGTTTCAATTTCAACCAAACAGTTGAATTTTCAAGAAGAAAAGTTTAATTTTTAACAAGAAAGTTACTTTTTAAAAAAAGAAAGATGAATTAAAAAAAATAAGTTTCAACCAATTGATCGAATTTTCCAACAAAACTGATTAAACTTCACCCAAAAACTGTTGCATTTTTCAACAACTAGATGAAGTTTCAACGAAATAGGTAAATTTTTAACCAAAATTAAAATAGCTGAATATTCAGGTTATGAGCTTAATTTGGAACAAAAAAAAAGTCCAACAAACTAGTTGATTTTTCAACCAAAGAAAAGAATTTTCAACTGAAATGATAATTCTTCATCCAAAAAATGAATTTTTAACAAAGTATTTCAACTTTCAACTAAGTAGAGTTGAATTTTCAACCAAAAAGATGAATGTTCTACCAAAGAATATAACTTTTCTACAAAATACATGAATTTTCAACCAAATAATTGAATTTTCGATTAAAAAAGATCAATTTTCAACCAAAAATGGAATAGTGAAATTTTCTGTTAAAAAGATTAATATTTAATATTCAACCAAAAAACACGAATTTTCAACAAAATAGTTTATTTTTCAACCAAAGAGATGAATTTTTAACCGAATATTTGACGTATATAAAAAAAATTCAACCAAACCTTGGTATTTACAACCAAATAGTTGAACTTTCAACCTGCAAAGATGAATTCTCAACTAAATGGTTGATTAAAAAAAATGATTTTGTTTTAACCAAAAAGAATTGCATTTATAACCAAACAGTTGAATTTTAAACAAAATTGATGACTTTTCAACTAAGAAATTAATTTCCAACCAAATGATCGAATTTTTAAACAAAAATGATTAAATATACATTGGCCTTAGGGATTTGGCCAAATGTAGTTATAATTGAGATTGATGTTTACTGTTTTTTGTCTACTACAATAAATAATCCATAATAATAAATAAAGCATCACGGCCAGTAGACAAAAGCAATTAATATCACTCCTAAAAATTATTAAACTTGAACCAAAAACTGTTGCATTTTCATTTTTCAACCAAGTAAATTAATTTTAATCCAAAAGGACGATTTTTCTTCCCAAAAAGATGAATGCATAACAAAACAGTTGCTCTTTTGACAAAAAATGTGGCCTGGGGGTACTTTTCATAAACTATGTTACCAGTTTGAGGGGGGGGGGGGGCTTAAAAACTACGGTATATATCATTAAGCCATTTCCCTTTCGGGGTAGGCGTGAATTGCTCGGTTGGAAAGTAGTAGTGTGTGGATGGGTAGATAGGTATAAGGTATATATATTTTAGATTGGATTCAGTATAATTCCTAGTAGCTTCCCCCACTCAAATCAGAAAATAATAATTTTGACCTCAACTTAAAAAAACGTGAATATATCCTAAATTAGAACCGGTTATAAGGACCATTTTCATGCGGACGACTGCATATATTTTGTTCATTAAAATCAGTTGAGCTATTTGCGAGAAAAACTGCTTTTTTGATTTTCCTTTCCTCTTCAATAACATAAAAAATGTGATTTCAAGGTTGATGTTTTGGCAATTTTAACATATGGCATTAATTTGGGTCTGCGATACAGCCGCAACTTTTAAATTATTTCTTTTTTTTAATGTAAAAAATCCGTGGAATATAATGAGCGAAAAACGCTTGGCAAGATGTACTTATAAAAGTTGCACCCGTATCAGACCCAATTGAATGCCGTAAGTTGGTGCCTATGTGATATTTTTTTGGAAATTATAGTTGCGGAGAAAGGAAAATCCAAAGAGTTGTTTTCTTGAAAACAGCTTAACCTACTTTAATAAGCAAAATATATGCTGTGAAAACCAATGAGAGAATTTTCGAGAAAAATTAAAGAAAACAACTTTACCAGAAAGCGAAATTTTTTTTTTAATGTTGAAATTTGTTGTTAACCGATAACGAGAACTTTTTTGTTCTTCCCCTCACCCCCTACATAACATAAAAAAATCAAATTTTAATATTGACATAGGCAAGATTTCTTATTATTCACATAGATGCTGAATATATGGAGCCAATATAGGCTTGATGCGTGCGGGGACAATTTTTACACGCTTACTTATCGCTTTACTCTTTGTATATATTAACTTAAATGCGATTACACAGATGATTGTATTCAATAATAAAAAAAGAAATAATACTCACTTTTGGGACAAAACCGAAGATCCAGAACCGCGATTAGAACATTTCTTGCTTTGATGATCTTGAGATTTACTTCGACTTCGATGCGATGATCTTCTGGAATGTTTTCGTAAATGCAGTAATGCTTCTCTTTTTAATTCATACTCTAAAATCAGTTTGTGCTTGAGTATCTTATGCTCTCTTTCTCCCTCTTGTTGTATCAACCATGCTTCTCTCCTTCTGTCTATTTCTTCTACGTTTCGTCTGCGATGAGGACTGCGATGATCCTCACTGCGTGATCGTCCTGTTATATTCACATTATAAGTCGAACTTGAAAAGCTTCTTTCCATTTCTACAATTCAAAAAATATTATTAGTCGATCTGTAAAAACTTCACATCAAAGAAGAATCACAAATCCTGCTTGTAAAACTTTACAGTTTCCAGTTTAAGAAGAAGTTACTCCAAAATTAAATTTTATTATTGACGAACCTTTTTGTAAGATAGTCTACTATAATATGAAGTATTAAAATCACAGCTTGAATTGCAATAAGATAAGCAAATTAAATTGTGGCAAATGGCAACAGACAAATTGGAATTTGTGCACATTCGACGTAATGAGCTGACTGATAGTGACTGATGGAGTCTTGTAGATGTAGATGTCCATCTGCAGACACTGGCGTCGCGTCTCCAACGCGTGACGTCATCTGAAGTACTGGAACATGATTTGTTGGATCATGTACTGGAAGAACTCAGCTTCATCTCTGAAGACTCTTTGCTCTGAAGAACCCGAAGAACATCCAGGCGCGGATCAAGAGAGGGGCTTTAGGGGGGCCAACGAAGGAATATTCGAAGGAATATTCTTTCGCGCGGGGGGTGGGGGGTCAAATAATTCCCCATCCCTTCCTCTCTCTCGGGGTGTCTTTAGTGTAATTTTGTTCGAAATAGTAGTAAAATAGTGTAATCGTTCAAAAAAAGTGTAAAATAGTGTTAATAATGTGGTAAGTCCGAGGCCTGAAACTATGATACATAGTTCGATATTTCAACAAAAAAGATTCACATTTTTAATTAAAAGCTAGCAATTTTACCTAAATCGCAATTTTTATCAGGATTCATAATAATTCAATTAATAGCCCTTTTTATACATTTTACACACGAACTAATTATTATTTTATTGTTATTCCCTAATTTTTCTGGCTCTAAAGTGCCAAATTTACTGAAAAAATTTGAATTTTTACATTTTTCACAAGTTTTTCAATACTAAGATAAATAGATTAATTCACTTCGTTATTTCGGGCAAAAAATTTAACCAAAAGTAACCTTTTTACCAAAAAAGTAACTAGGTTACAAAAAGTAATCCGTTCCGAACCCTGTGATAATAATAATTAATAAATAATTAATAATTGATTAATCAGGCTTACTTTTTCTGTTCCAGTGTTGCACAGAATTTTCAATTCTGTTCTGTCCAAAGACATCAGACCCAAATTGAGACCAGAGAAGAGTGCAGAAAAGCTGAGACAAGTGAGGATGATGATTATGGAGGCCCATAATGGCAGTGTTTTTTCGTATGCGCGAATCTGTAATTTATCTTTTCTATACAAAATTTTTACTTGAAATTCGGTTTCGCAGTTAAATATTCGGTAAAAAAATGTATAAATATTTGAAATACTTACAACAATGTAATTGTCAACACCCTGGTGTCTGGCAATAGTGATTAGTTCGGCTCTAGGATCCGTACCGTTGGACCTGTGATTTGCACAGATGAAATATTCGGCTGTGTGAGGAAGTATTATTGTGACGAGAGCTGTGTTCTCCTCCACACTTTCTACCTAAAAAAAAGGGCGAAAAATTAATAATGCGAGGACTATGCCAATTAATCATATGGATAACAATCAAAAATGAGATAATAAAATTCTTAAAATTACCTCCTTTAAAAAATATCTACTAAGTGGAACTACTTTGTTTAATTTTTTTTTTTTTTTTTTTTGATAATTCATCATTTTAGTCGAAAATCCTTTTCTTTATAAATTTAACTATTTGTTTAAAATTTTTTTTTCACTGAAAAATTAACTATTAATAATAAATTAAAAATTCAACTATCTGGTTAAAAATTTCTGTGTTTTGTTGAAACTTCGTCTTTTGTGGTAAATAATTAATCTTCTTGGTGACTAATTCACCTTTTTAGTTGTTAATTGTGAAAAATGAGTTTTTTCATTGAAAATTAATTTTTTTAACTAAAAATTTAACTACATTTTTTGTCGAATTTTTTTTCATACACATTTAATCTTTTTGGTAGAAAATTTATTTGTTTGAAAATTTAACTATTTCGTTGAAAACTTATTTGTTTGAAAATTTAACAATTTCGTTAAAAATTTATTTGCTTAAAAACTTTTTTTCTGACTTGAAATTAAATTATTTTATTTTTTGTTCAAAAATTTATCTTTTTTAGTCAAAAACTCATCAATTTTGTTGAAAATTTGTCTTTTTTGGTAGAAAATTAACCTTTTTGGTTGAAAATTCCATTAAAAATTAAAATATTTGGTTGAAAATGTAACTTTTTCGTTAAAAATGTATGGGCTTGAAAACTTATTTCTCTAACTGAAAATTAAACTATTTTATTTTTTGTTCAAAAATTTATCTTTTTTAGTCAAATATTCATCAATTTTGTTGAAAATTTGTCTTTTTTGGCAGAAAATTAACCTCTTTGGCTGACAATTCCATTAAAAATTAAAAAATCTGGTTGAAAATTCAACTATTTCGTTGAAAATTGATTGGCTTAAAAATTCATTTTTTTTTCTAGTACGTTTTCATCAAAAGTTATCCAGTCGAAATCGGTGAAAAATTTTGGTCACTTTGGGCAATAATGGGTTATGTAAGAAATTCTTGTGAAATTTTCAACTTCTTCTTCCCTTATGTATAATACCCCGAAATATTTTCTGACCCCCTCCCTACTCTAATCTTACTGATATTTTACGAACATAGGGGAAAACATGCATTCAAAATATATTTTTAACAACTTGATAGAAAATTCAACTATTTCGTAGAAAAATCACCTTTTTTGTATTAAATTCGTGTTTTTTCTAAATTGATTGTTTTCAATTAAAATTTGACTATTTCTGTTTCCGCCAAAATATTTATAATTCAGATATTTGGTTAAAATTTCTTGTATTTTGTTGAAGATTCGTCTTTTTTGTTAGAAAATTTATTTTCTCGGTTTAAAATTTAATTGTTTTACCCAAAAATTTATTGGTTTGGTTAAAAATCAATCTTTTTCGTAAGAATATTATGTTTATTGTGGAAAATTGATATTTTTGGTTGAAAATACAACTAGTTGGTTGAAGAAATTTTTTTTTGGTAGAAAGCTAGAATTTCTAGGTTGAAATTCAAATAGTTCGGCGCAGTTTTTTTTATTGACTGAAAACTCATTTTTGGTTGAAAATGTAGCTCTTGTTAAAGATTCGTATTTTTGATTTGAAAGTTTATCCCTTTTGGTGGAAAGTTTATTCTTCTTGCACCTTAGCACAGGAAAGTAGGTTGAAAATGTCAGAAAAAAAACTTTACGTAATTTTTCCGATCCTTTGAGCAAATGAGATCCTCTAGTTCTGGATCAGTTCGGACTTCTTTCGCATCAGTCTGTTTCCCTCATGTTAGATTGTTTCGGACGGGAAAGAAAGTCCTTTATGCGTTTTATTTGAAACTATAAAATGTCCAATTCAGACTTTCACGTGCACGTATTTCAGATAATACATTCAAATCAAAGTCGTGCAACATTCGGAACTGGACTGATATTTTTGGATCCGAATTTATCAGTTTGCTCAGCGCAGTCACCAAGGCAAAATGAAAAATGAGTGACTAAAAATTATTATAATGAAATAAACGATTGCAGTCGATTTTTTGCGTTTTTTTTTGCTGAAAACATATAATACGTGGTCCAAGAAACTAGCCCTAAGTAATGCATACATACATACCTAACAGAACTTACATATGCTCATATAAAACGCATAAAAAAATTATATTTGGAAAAAACTGTTAGGGGAGACTTCTTTCCTTTTTTGCTCTGCGATGGCCAATATAAAATTTCATGAAAAAATACCTCTAAGCGAAACGTATCAACATCTCGTAGCGGAAAATTGCATGAGAATATGAAAACAAGTTTAAACAATATAAAGATGATTCAGACCTTTGGATTGACTAATTTCTTGTTGGAAATGTATGTCTTCTATAATTTACCCCGTAAGTATCAATTAACGAATGATTAGAATTTAATTGAATTAAATAATAACTGTACAATTTAATGAGCTGCAATAATCGATTCCCAATTTTTTGCTCCACGAAATTAAAGTACCGCATTTTATTTCTAGTCAAATTCGAAGGTCCAGATTATTTTGCTACGCGATTAGTGGATAACCGATTTTTTTGCTCCTTGAAATTTAAGTACAAGGTTTTCTTTGCCATTCGAGTTTAAAGTTCAAAAATTATTCTGCTACACGAACAATAGATTAAAGTTTTTTTCTTACTCGGAAGTAGATGATATAGGCCGGTTCTGGACCAATTAGTATTAGTGCGTGCCTGTGTGAGGTAAGCATGTGTGCGTGTGTCTGTGTGAGGTTGACATCGAGACCGTTCTAGAACATTCTCGATGTGTCCTTCTACACCCGTACATCTTTGGTCCGATTCTGAGAGCACTCTAGACTGGATCCAAAATCACCCTTTTCAGAAACGTAGCGTATTTTGCCGGAGGCAGTTTAGTATCATGTAGCGGGAATGGACAATCCTGCGAATTGTGATCCGACGACAGCCTATCTTAAACTATCACTAAAAGAGCTGATAGAACCTAAACAGTGTTAATCTTTCTCTAAAGATATCATCAAGCAGCAGCGGCGAGAATTTCCGGTCTCACAAACGGGTTCATTATTAAAAGTGTTACTGTTATTGAAATATTTCGAGTCGTACGACTATCCAGCGTGTGTTGGTTCGATGTGTGGTGTGTACTCGATATCGAGCAAACCCGTGTAATTAGGTCATGAGTTTACATTGTCTTTTTATCTTATGAACAAAGGTAGGAAAAGTCAACATTTTTTGCAATCTCGAAATGACAAGGGATCAATGCGATCCAAGTTAATTATTTACACATTCAGGATTTTCATGCGTTACTTATCAACAGAGTTCTGTTCTCGAGCTTCAACAATTTTTTCGGTTGTATATTTTTCTAATTTTCCATAGAAAATAGAAAACGTAAAAAATAGAAAGATTTAATAAAATCACGCTATGGTGTAACATTTTAAGCTTGCCTGAAACAATAAAAAGGACCTATTCTGAATTTGCAAACGTAACCTAGCCTGCTTTCATTTCTAAAATATTCTGTCCTGATTGCTTGCACAAAGTTAAGAAAAATAAAAATTGAAAAAAAATAAAAATGGTTTAATAAGCTATGAATTGTTTATGCATAGTGATGTAAAAAACTCGGACCGGCCCGAAGTGTTTCCGTTTGGGTTTCAGTTGAACCGGCGAAAAATTTTCTGGGCAGGTATATCCATGTCGAATCCGATCAGGAAATTTGCATGCAAATGGGTATCCGGATCTGCTACCTATTCAAGTATCTGTGTGCAGATAGTTGTAGAGTTTTCTGGACCATAGTCGTACGAGTGTGAGTAAAAAATCGTCTCACACAATAAGATGTAGAAGGCCACAATCCACTTTAAAAGTTTTAATATTTCCCTTTCATAATATGAACAATGCTTCTACGAATAGAGCCCAGTGATCAAAAAATTATTTTGGGAAAACATCTTTAAGAATTCGCATACCGTAGTATAATACCGAATTTTACCATTCTTTGGCTTTTCAAAACTCTTTTTCAGACAATGTACGCGTCAGTCTACCGATTTCATGAGGGACTTTCATGTTCTTTAAGAGAACATCAATTTCATGGATCTTTTGTTTAGGAATTAGTCCAGCTTTCTGCTTATTTGCAAACCACATTTTGGCAAATAACTTAGCTTCTCCAGTGATACAATGCATACAGTCTGGTAGGCAACCGCAGATAATGTCAACATTTATTAAATTTATTAAGTGTGATGGATTTTTGACTCTGGAACCCTGTTTCTTACTTTGGCCGATTCTTCCGTATTTTTTACGGTATCTTCCGCGTTCCTATCTTTGGGTACTTTGCTCACAACAGGGTATTTTATATTTCCAGAACGAGCATTAATGGGATTATTGTAAACCCACTCTCAGGATGGAGAAATGGCTCAGGAGAACATTCATATTCGGTTTGTCCTTTCCAAACCTAAGCCCTATCAATACCAATTCATTGGATCTAACGTGCTTAGGTAATTCGTTTACCAGCAAATATATTGGCCAAACAGAATAAGTGAAACTAGTAAGTAAGTGTGCACCGCGAATGCTACTGCTTTCTTCAAAAAAAAAAAAAAATGTATAGAAAATTCTGAAAGATGAGTGTACATTTTGGGAAGTGTCTTCAGGGCATGTGATACTCTACCATAAGAGCAATGAATCTCAAAATCGAATTTATCATCTTTTTGTTAAATTTCGTCATTATATATATTATTATATAATACATTATATATGAAAATATCAAATTGGAAAGTATTCTAGGAAGAGTACAGTCGGATAATCCCAGTCAGGTTATCTGTTTACAGAATGCCACCCTTACCAGAACCGGAATTCTAAAGAAGGAAGAAATTTCTCAAGATCTTCAATTCACAACGTTATTTAACGCGATTCTGCTCGTACATAACAATCTAGAAAGCTCATTATATTCGGAACCAACACAATTTCTTACCGATTTTTCAGCTTGTCAATTAAGTCCAAAATGTTTGATAATCGTCTTTCCACAAAAGAAAGAACTTAGCTTCAAGGAATTATCGCAGACAATATAGTTAAAGAATTTTTTGCACTTTACAATCCTGCAGGTAATAGAAAAACGAACGAAAAATAAAAACTCGTCCTGGAAATATTGTGGAAACGTCACTAAGGTGCATTATTTGAATCGCTTCACTGGTATCTATCCAAGGGAAAACTACTGGGACAAAATCCAGTTATTTCCATATACATTACGTGATCTAAACGGTTTCCAAATGAAAGTAGGCTCCTTTGATTATCCCCCATATGTTGAAGCCAGGCGCAACTCAACTGGACATCCGGTTTTAGTGTCCGGACCAGAAGATTTAGTTATAAAAGCTCTTTCTAAGGCGATGTATTTCAGAATTTTACAAATACAAGCTTAAGAAGAACGCTGGGGTCACTGGGCATATGGAAACCTAAGCAGGTCAGCTCGATTTATAAGACAACTTCAGGAAAATGAAATTCAGTTCACTACCAACCAAAGAGTATTGACGATTCATTGTTCTATCGAATGCAGTCGAGGTATTGGAACAATATGGTATAACGCATTATTACTGAAATCAAAAGGAAATAAGCGATCCCTGACACTCTCAATGAACTGGTTATACTGAGTGCTCCTAATTGTACCAATCTGGCATATGACTCGCTTGTTGAAATTCGACACATATTACTGGTCTTTGATAAACATAATGCAAGCAGTGTTGGTATTTACAGTACCTCGAGAACCTCAAAGATCGGCTAAAAGCATAGTGTTCGTCACTGTTCTAATTGCGTTTTTGGTATTCATGAGAAGATCTAAACAAAGCGAATCTCGTTCTCATGATGCTGCACTTATTTTACAATATATTGGAAGCAGGAAATGAACGCGTTACAAAAGCTTTGTTAGATGAGTACAGAACGGATGTTAGTCGTGAAGAATGCTGTAAGATGCTATTGGATCACAATAAGGTTGCTTGCATTGATAGAGATAGCATGTTTGAACCATTTATTCAAGATCATCTAGATGTAGATGGATATCGTGTCATAAAAATCGTCAAACAAACCTTTGGCTACTATAAGAAGACTATGCGATTTGAGAAGAATTCACTGCTCGTTCGGGCAGCTAACAAGATTTTGATGAGGCTACTGAAATCCGGTCTCAACAATCACTGGCACAAACCTCTATCGTCTCGATTATTAAAATCCGAAGGAAGAATAATGAAGAAAGAACGAGAATTTGCGAAGCTAATTAATTTACTGCTTATCGTTCTGGCTACTGGATATGGACTCTCCATTGTAGTTTTTATGATCGAATTGCTAAAGGAATGCATCGAGAAATTTGCATTCAGGTGTGTAGCATTTATTCTCTCAGGGAGCGTATTATAATATAATATCTCAAGCAGATATAAGTCATCATTTTAACAGCTCAAATTACTGTAATCAAATTACAACTTATTTTGCAACACTCTACAGAAAGGGTAAAACCTAAAAAGCAGCTGACAGCAAGATGGAAATCGCTATCTGTGCTCACTTATATTATGTCTATTTTTGTACCTCGACCTTGGATTGCTTTTTTAGATATTGCAAAATATGTACACATTCTATTTATCATGATTACTTCAATATTTGTTTCTTCATAATATGCATTGGTATTCAAACATGCGTATTTTCATTGTCTTGTTTTTATGATTGAAAAAAGTGCGCATACTATCAGAGTAAAAAAACAATTTGTCATTAAACATCTTATTGCAAGTTGTGTAGTTTTTCCATAAATTTAATTTGTTTATTTTCAATGTTATTTTTTAGAATTGAAATTAAAAGTGCGTATCCTAGTGTAAAGTGATTTTGAGAAAATTTGTATATATAATTTAGGCGAACAATTTTGTTAAATAAAATGTTATTGTAGCTTGTGTCCTTTTTCCAAAAGGTACTTTTTTGGTTTTTAATATATTTTTATAACAAGAGTTCATAACAAATTTGTAGATCTTTTTTGGTTGAACAACTTTTGTCTCTTAATTTTTTTTTCGCCTCTTATGTCGTTTTTCCAAAAGTTTAATTTTTTTATTTTCAATCTTGCTTTTTACGATTAAAAGAAAATCTAGACCTCCTATAAAAAAAGCATTGATAACAAATTGGTAGCTCTTTTTGGGGCGAACAAATTTTGTTGACTTATTTTTTTTGTGTCTTGTTTCGTTTGTCTAGAAATTCAATTTTTATATTTCTAATGCAGTTTTTTACGAATAAAACCAAAACTAAGCATCCTATCAAAAAGTCATCCCTAACAAATTTCTAGATCTTTTTTGAATAAACAATTTTTGTCGATTCATCTTTTTTTGTATCTTGTATAGTTTGACCGCAAAATTGAATTTTTGATTTTTCATTATTTTTTGTGCGATCAAAATTTGAATTTTCGATTTTTCAAGAAAATTCGCAATTTTTTCTCCTTAAAATCGTATAAAGTTATAATTTTCTGGAATTGATAACACAATTAACGTATGTTTAAAGTAACCTATTTTTTCTTGAGGATATTTAGCAATTTTTAAAACAATTTTCATTTCTTTAAACAATTTTCTTTCCTGTAAATCATAAACGAGTTATTCTTTTCTGCCATTAATGACATTAACAAATGTTGGGAGTAATATCTTGTTTGTTCCAGATTTTTCGCGAATATTTAAATAATTAATAATCACTCACTTGCGCTTTTTTATAGGGAAGGCGGAGAAAAGTCTAGTTTTTTCGATTATTATTCAGTACTTCAATTCACAGAGTCCATTAATCTACAGGGTTGATTTTAAGAAACAAAAAGGAGTATACTTTACTAAGAGCAATTCATTTCAATTGTTTAAATCTATTATTATTTTTCACACAATATATATCTTAAATAAAAAAACAGTTCTCTTAAAATCCGTTAAATGTGTCGTTAATTCTAGAAAATAATAAATTTTTAAGATTTTCAGGAAAAAAAATTGTTTAAACAAATGCAAATGTAACTATTCCAATTTTGTTTGAACATTGATTTTTGCTTATTGAAAATTCAACTACCTGGGTCATAGCTGTACCACATTGTTAAAAATGCATTTTTTTTGGTTGAAAATTGAACTAATTTTTTGAATTTTTCTTTTACATTCTCATCTCAATGAGAAGGTATTGGTTTTATGTGAAAAATTGCTTTCGCGGATTCAATCAAATGTCGAGGTTTTGAGGCCCCCTGAGTCGGAAAAAACGGTTTTCACTAAGGTGTCTGTCTGTCTGTCCGTCTGTCTGTCTGTCTGTAGTCTGTAGTATCGCGTAGGCACGATAACTTTCGAAAGATTGATCTGATTAGATTGTGCTTTGGCACACTTTTTGAAGGCCTAAAAAGAAAGAACGAGTTCGTTAACCAGCTATTTTGGATCATTCAAGTTGAAACTCAACATTTATTTTCACTATTAGCAAGAGAACACATATAAAATATACTATTACTTTTCACATATCGACCCGATAAGTCTCTTTTATAGGGTCCCACAGAAAAATCCCATAAGTGAAAAAATGGGTTTTGAGAATTTTTCATAATTATATATAATTATGCTTTTGTTTAGGCTTTTTATTGAAAATTGTTTCCAATAGATAAAATAATACCTTATCCTCTTAATTATATTTCTATCTAAATTGTTTAAGCAATTTATTGGTTTTTAGCAATTTTTTCTTAGAATGGAGATAGAAAGTCCCGTTTTTTCAAAAAAAAATTATTTTTTGTTCAATTCTCAAATGAAGGGAGGTAATACCTCATTATTGATCACAAATATAATTGTTTAAATAATGTTTATAGCTATCTTTTTCTATATTAATACTAGATAATTGCGGTATTTTCTGAAATTTTTAACTTTTTGTCCACTTTTTACTCAGCGAGACGATAATCAATGCAACTCAACAAAAATAGTTCTTTCAATAATTTATGATTGTTTATTTGATTTAATGTTTATTTTGATTTTCTCGAATCTTTATAGAAATATTTCAAATGACAAAGAATGTCGACAAACTGATAATACTTATTTCCTTGTTTTCATATGCTAATTTTTATGGAAACACAGGATACTTGTAGGAAAAATAAGAAAAATAATTTTGTTTTATTTAAAAAAAAATGCAATCTTGGATAATTTCATTTTATATATGATTCAGTCACCAGTAATTAGATTTTGACCATTTTTAAATACTCAATCCTGATAAGTACAAATTTTGTGCATAATCCCAAGTTTAAAAAATATAACGTTACTATACCAAACCATTATGGAATTCAATTGAAAATTGTAAAATTCCGAATTTTTTTCAAATATATGGAGGGTGCCGGGACATGAGTTACTATTCTTTAATATTGGAACTTTAAATTAATGTTTTTGAATGTTTCTAGTTTGGAATTGTTTCACGAGTAATACCGTCGCGACGATAAGAAACAAAGTTTTCCTCATTTTAATCCTACCGCGAAAATATATAATTATTTATAAAGTTTCCATCTGAATGCAATAGAGTAATCAGTAACAGAAAATTATTTATTTTTCAAATTGCAGACAAAATTACTTGTAATCCAAAAAATGGGAAATAGGTTCTCAAAAAAAGGAAAAAAATGTCGTTATCAAATATATCAAGGTGCGTGAGCATAAAATTGTTGATTGTGAAATATTCATTGTATCAGCCAGCAAGGTTAAATTCTGTTATCTTGTTATTTTCGGAAAGTCTACAATATTGCTTACCAGTTAAAAGAAATGTATTTAAAACACATATGTTTGTGTAATATGATTAAAGAGCTTTTTCAAGACTAATTCTGTGATATATTCGACATTGTAGATAAGAATAAAACAGATCAGATAGTTATTGAAATAAAGAGAAGACTATACTGTGTGAAATTCTAAACAAGCCATGTCATCTTTATTAACATAACACATTCAGAATTTCTTCTTTTTTTAATGGAAAATAGAATTATTAACACAATTATTAATTTTAACATTACTTTATTCACGTTCACAATAATATCTTCAATAGAAATACTCACAGAGAGATCAAATAGAATACGTATAAACAAATTATCTAAGAATATTCACTATTATCTTGTAATAATATTCATAATTAAATATAAATTAAATGACCTTTAGAACATAAGGTTGTGATTTTCAAATATTTTCCTCATTTATTTAAAACTTCCTTTACACAAAATATTCGTAATAAGCTTATGATCTTGTGAGTTATTTTCGATAAATAATTTTTCAGGATTTGTATATATATGTAACAACCAAACTGATGAATTTTCAACTAAAATGATGAATCTTTAACTGGAATAGCTGAATTTTATACCAAAAAGATGAATTTTCAACCATAAAAATTAATTTTCTACAAAAAAAGGCGAATTTTTCACAAAGTACATACATTTTCAAACAAATAGTTTAATTCTTAAATAAAAAATTTCAATGTTCAGCCAAATAGTTGAATTTTCATCCAAAAAAGATACATTTTCAACCAAAAATAGAATGGTTAAATTTTCTGTTAAAAATCTAATTCTTAACCCCCCCAAAAAACGTATTTTCAGCAAAATAGTTAATTTTTTCATTTAAAAAATTGATGATCAACAAAGTAGTTACATTTTCAACCAGAGGTGAATTTTTAATTAAAATTATGAATCTTCAACCAGAAAAAAAATAATTTTTAACGAAAGAGTTTAACTTTTAACCAAGTAGCTAAATTTTTACCTAGAGAAAGATGAATTCGGAACGAACAATGCAACAAATTCTGACTTGGAACAGGGATTCTTTTAAGATCCTTTCTTCTAAATCCGAATTATAATCCTTTTAAAAAATTCACTAATTTTTCAAATAAAAATATTGCTTTTTCAACAAGATAGATGAATTATTAACCAAACAGTTACATTTTCAATCAAAAAGAATAATTTTCTACAAAAAAAAGGAAGAATTTTCAACCAAACATTTGAATTTTCAACTAAAAATGATAAATTTTCAACTAAAAAGATGCATTTTTAACAAAAAATGGAATAGTTAAATTTACAGTAAAAGAAAATTAATTTTTCAACGAAAAAAAAGCGAATTTTCAACTAAAATGGTGAATCTTTATCTAAAATAGTTTAATTTTCGACAAAAAAAAAGACAAAATTTCAACAAAATAGATGAATTTTCAACCAAACATTGGATAATTAAATTTTCAATTTAAAAAATTGATTTTCAACCAAACAGATGAATTTTCAACTAAAACCATGGAATATTCAATTGGAATAAGTTAACATTTCAGTTAAAAAAACTTACTTTTCACAAAAAAACTAACTTTAAAAAAAAAGTTACATTTTCAAACAAAGTGATGAATTTTCAACTAAAATGATGAATCTTTAACTAGAATAGTTGAATTTTTGACAAGATATGAATTTTCAACAAAAAAAGATTAATTTCTACCAAAAACGATGATTGTTTAGTCAAAAAATTAATATTCAACCAAAGAGATAAATTTTTAACCAAAATTATTGAATATTCAACTGAAATAATAGTTAAATTTTCAGTTTAAATAAATAATAATTTTCAACCAAAAAAGAAATAAATTTTCAACAAAATAGTTAAATTTTCGTCAAAAAATTCCTTTTCATCCAAAGAAAAAAGAAGTTTTGAATCAAATAGTTCATATTTCAACCAAAGAAATGAATTTTTAATTAAAATGATGTATCTCCAGCCAAATAATTAATTTTGAACAAAAGAGTTTAATTTTCTACCAAGTAATTTATTTCCAACCTAAAAGATGGATTTTGAAATAAAATGATAAATATTTAACTGGAATACTTGAATTTTCAACCGAAAACAAGAATTTTTAAACAAGAATATTATCTTGCAAAGAAAAAGATAATTTTCTACCAAAAAAAAAATCGATTTTTAACCAAATGTGTGGATTTTCAACGAAATAGTTGAGTTTTCAATGCAACAAGGCAAAATTTCATCCAAATTATTGAATTTTGAACAAGAAAAGATTAATTTTCAACCAAAAATTGACATTCGAATACTCAGTTGATGAAAAATTAATTTTCAACCAAACTGATGAATTTTCAACTAAAATGATGAATCTTTAACTGGAATAGCTGAATTTTATACCAAAAAGATGAACCATAAAACCATGTTTTATGGTTACCTGATTTCCAAGCAACTCCGTAGCCCACCGCACAATCTACTGGTTGGATCTTTCAAGTTATACAACCAGCGAAGGCTACTGTGGTCAGTTATTATTTCGAAAGGGTGAACCTCGAGATGGGGCCGGAATTTTCGGGTCGCCCATATCACCGTCAGGCACTCTTCCTCAGTTACAGTGAAATTCCTTTTAGAGGGGGCAATCGTCCAACTCGCTTAAGCGATCACTTGCTCCGCGCCGTCTATGCTTTGTGTTAGGATCGCCGTCAAACCAGTGTTACTAGCATCAGTCTGTAGTGAAAATGCCATGTTGAAATCCGGCTAGGCTAACGTGGGAGCGGAGGTCAATGCTATCTTTAACAGTTCAAAGGACCTTTGCTGTTCTTCGCCTGATATAATTTGACGGTTTTTCTTCAACAGTCAGAACAGAAGCTTAGCCATAGCAGCGAAATCATTTATAAACCTTCAGTACTACCAGATAATTCCCGAAAATCGACCAAGTTTCTTCAAGGTATTTGGGATTTGGTAATTAGTAACTGGTTCGACCTTTTAAGGGTCGGCGTGAAACCTTGATTGGTTAACCATATACCCGAGATACTTGACTTCCTTACAAACAGAATTCACTCTTTTCCTTATTAATGGTGAGGTCAGCATGAACTATCACATCTCGTACGAAAAGACGTGAGGTTCAAATTCAGGTGCGATCAGCCTATCTGAAAGGCTTTGAGAAGTAGCCGAAGAATTTGATAGACCAAAGGGGATTCGAGTATACTGATATAGGCCCTTTCCGGAAACGGCGAAAGGAGTGAGCTCCTTACTTTCTCTGGACAAAGTTATCTGGTTAGATGCCTGACTAAGATCGATCTTTGGAATATATTGTGCTGAACGGAGTTTATCGAAGATGTCAGTCATGTTTCGCATTGAATAAGCATCCTTTTTCGCAACTTCATTCAATTTTCGAAAATCGATAAGAAGTCTGAAGCTCCCCTCAGATTTCTTCGCTATTACGACCGGATTATACCAGCCGCTATCAGTGGGTTCTATTAAAACTTCTTTCTCTGACTTATCAGCAGATTTCTTAAGGCCCTCTAAAACCTTGAGTGAATATCTACAATAATTTTGTTTAATTGGTGGGAGACGTTGGACATCTATTACATGCTCTGACACATGGCTGGCTGGAAACTTTTCTGGCATAGGGGGAATCTTTTCGTCTAGGAGTTTCTCTCATAACTTCAACTGACCTCGTTTTAATTCTTTGAGACCAGCACAGGACATGGGTGGTCGCAAAGAGTCTTCAGAGACAACACGATAACATGGCATATTATTAGGACTTGAAATATCTAAACTTACTTTACTATCAGGACTTAAAATACCTAAACTTACATTATTTTGCGTCGAATCATTGTAATTATTATTAACTCCATTTCCCTGCACATAAGTCGGATTCAAACTCAAATGATTTCTCGTCTCAGAGCAAAACAAACTTGCATATGATGCTTATACCCTAGAAACTCAACTAACAAACTAACCATCCTAAAGGCTTCCTCCACCGTTCGATTTGGGTGAACCACACCTGAATGCGAATTACTCGGCATGTTATCTATTATATTTCTCAACTCTCATATTGCTCTACGACTTATATAACTGCAACACGAACCAGGATCAAATAAGCCTTTCAACTTATGACCGCCCACACTAACCTCTACATATAGTCTTCTATCTCTAAATGAAACACAAATATATTCTCTAAATTTATTATGGCTACCATTCCAAACGGGGATCCTATCTAATGAGGAGGTAGACCGAATCCTGAAGTTATCCACCTTCAAGCGTTTCCCGGCTTATATTTTCTGAATTCCTGTAAAATTTATTAAAATACCTTAAGAGCTTCTAAAATCCTTTAAAATCATTGAAACCCTGGAAAATTCATTAGAAACTTTTAAATACCTTTAAAATGCCTTAAAATATTTTAAAATACTTTAAAATATTTAAAATCTTCTGAAATTCTTTGATAGTTTTTAAAGCTATTGTCCTTGGAATAAAAAATACCCCAAAATCTTTAAAATTATTTTAGATTCCTTCAAATTATTCAAATCACTTGAAAATTCTTTGGAATCTTTTTAAAAATCCTGAAATCTTTCGGAATACGTTGACATTTTTAAAAATCTTAAAAATCCTACGAAATCCCTCAATTCTTGTAAATTGAGGGAAATTCTTTGGAATCTGATGATATTTTCTGAATTCCTGGAAAATTTATTAAAATACCTTGACAGCTTCTAAAATCCTTCAAAATCATTGAAATCCTGGAAAATGTATTCAAAACTTTTGAATACATTTAAAATTCCTTGGAAACTTTTATATACTCTAAAATATTTAAAATCTTTTGAAATCTGACACTTTTTAAAGCCCTTGAAATTTTTAAAAATACTCTCAATTCTCTCAAATTCTTTGAAATCCCCTCATATTATTAAAATCAATCTTTTACAATATCCTAAAATCTTTGGAACTACCTTGAAATCTTTGAAAATCTTAGAAATCCTACGAAATCTCTCAATTCTTGTGAATAAATTCTTTGAAATCTGACGATATTTCCTAAAATCATCTAAAATTGATTAAAGTATATTTAAAGCTTCTAAATTCCTACCCTAAAATGTTTCAAATCATTTGAAGCCCCTTGACACTTTTTACAGCTCTTGAAATTTCCTTAGAATTAAAAACATATCCCAAAATCTTTAAAATTCTTTGAAACCCCTTTAAATTATTGAAATCAATTACAAATTGCTTGGAATCTTTTAAAATATCATAAAATCTTT
This sequence comes from Andricus grossulariae, assembly GCA_011634705.1. NCBI lineage: Eukaryota > Metazoa > Arthropoda > Insecta > Hymenoptera > Cynipidae > Andricus > Andricus grossulariae. Next base: position 143,012,885 of record JAABKJ010075445.1, read on the forward strand.
GGCAACACCTTGAAACCTTTGAAAATTATATTTTCTGAAAACCTGGAAAATTTATTAAAATACCTTAAGAGCTTTTAAAATGTCTTAAATCCATTGAAATCCTTCGACAATTTTTTTTATCTCTTCAAAATGCCTTGAGATATTAAAAACCCTTAAATATTTCAAATCTTTTGAAATCCTTTGAAAATTTCTCTTTTCTTCGAATTAAAAAATACCCTAAAATCTAAAATACTCTAAAATCCTTTTAAATTATTGAAATATCTTCAATTTTTTTTTGAATCTTTTAAAATGCCCTAAAATATTTCAAATCCTTTGAAATCCCTTTAAATTATTAAAATCTGTTTAAAAAAATGTTGGAGTCTTTTAAAATGCCCTAAAATATTTCAAATTCTTTGAATTCTCTTGAAACTTTTTAAAGCTCTTGAAAACTCCTTGGAATTTATAAAAATTACCTAAAATCTATTTAAACCTTTAAAACCCCTTGAAATGATTGAAATCGATAAAAAATTTCTTGGAATTATTTTAAATACCCTAAAATATTTCAAATCCTTTGAAATCCCTTCTAAAATTTAAAAGAATTCGACGTTTATCAGAATTCCAGGTTAATTTGAGCGAATTTAGGATACATTCATAAAACTTCGAAACGAATCAAGTTAAATTCAAAAGAATTTAAATGAATTGGAAAAAATTCCATCGATTTCAGTAAAATTGGAGTGAATTAAGAGGAATTTGAGGCAAATTAGAATCAATTTTGAATTGATTTCAGTAATTTAATGGGATTTCAAAGAACTTCAAATCCTTTAGAATCTCATTTATTTCCTGAAATCAATTGAAAATTCCTTTGAATTTTCTAAAATACCCTGAAATTTTTCAAATCCTATAAAATCGTTCGAACATTAAAAGTTACTCCAAGAATGAACTCGATGTTTTTCGTAAACACTTCAGCCGCAGCAGTACAGATTGGACCCGCCAAATACCTGGGTTAAGCCTAATAACCTTCAGCTAAGTTCAAGGTTTGGTAGCCTCCCATCCAAATATTCAACTTGAGACTTAGGATTTCTTACCCGTGAATTGCAAGACATAATTCTTATTATCAAATTGAAGAAGTCTAAAGGTCTATAGTTCAAAATGGTGTAATATTTAATAATTTTTTGTAATATTTAATTCAATTTTGATGATCCACAATGGAAAATTTTTGGATTTTTTCAGATTTTCAATTAAAGACTCTTCAATTCTAAATATGTTTAAATGAAAAGTTATGAATATGGATGACTTCGAAGACCCAAAGTCAAGATTTTCCTATTGCAAACCTTCTGAATTGAATAAATGGCAAATTATAATAGAATATTAATATGTATAATATAAAATTATGCAATTTTGCATGCTTTTTTGAATAGTTCAGTTATTAGATTTAGAAAATTTAATAATTATTCAATTGTAAACAGTAAATTTGAGAGCCTTAATTTTTTTTAAATTCGTCTTCTTTTTTTACATAATTTTTCTTGTATAAAAAAAATGATAATTTAGGTGCTTCGGGTAGTGAGTGAACAAATTGTATTCAATCAGCCATCACTTAAAATATTGAGAAACATTCATAAACATATGCAGGGAAGGGGGGTCAAACCATTCCATTACAACTTGTTCTACGGCTGGGATAAAAAATGTGTTAACATCAAATGAATCTATACCTGTATAGCAATAATGCCATTGAAATATTTTTAGGTATATTGGAAAGTATTTTTAGTTAATTTAGATACTCAAAATTCATATTATCGTGAAATAAGAAACAATTTATTACTTTCAGATATTTTCTTGTAATTCAAAGTCAATATGAATTATTCTAATGTCGTTTTGATACGAAATACCGGATTTTATTTTTCAAGTGGGAATTCTTTACCTCTCATATATCGAGCAGCATGGAAACTTTTTTTTCGCTGAATTTTACTTAATTTTGTACCAAAAAGTACAAAGTGGTTTGGGAATGTTCAAACGATTCAGAGACGCGATAAAACATAAGACTGATAATTGAAAATGGTATTTTTGGGCAACGGCAATTGAAGCTAAAATGTAAAAAAATTATCGCAGAAATACGATGTTTATTTAGTTGCTTCTAGAGAATTTAGTTCATGTTCACTATTCTTGAGTTTAAATCATGAGCAAAAGAATTTAGATTGAATTTGTAATCAAAAGAAGTTGAATTTATCAAAAAATGACAAACTTCCAGGAAACTTGTTGAATCATCAAGCAGAAAAGATCAATTTTGAACCGAAAAGATGAATTTTAAACCATAAACATGAATCATCAAGAGATCAAAAAAATTGGTGACAAAATCGTCTAAGTTTCAACCAAGTAGTTGAATCTTCAACAAAAAAAGAATAATTCCAAACAAATCTATTGGTAATCGATATTTCGAATGAAAAAAGATTTTACCTTAAAATCAAAAAGAGTCAAATTCATCAAAAACAGGCGAATTTTTAACAAAAAAGTTTCATCAGAAATTAAAACTTAAAAGAAAAAGTGGACTGAAGAAATCGAAGTTTCATTAGTTATTTAGTTACAAAAATAAAAGTTAGTCATCAACCAGGAGTTAAATAAATATTAGGTTTTGCGCGTTATCGAAATGCGTCTGAGAAAATGATTATTTTTCCAACGTTTATAGTTGCTACTTCTTTTATTTTTTCAGAAGTGTAAAACAATCTTTTGAAAGATTCAAGTTTTTTTATACCTTTGATGAATTTTGCTTATAAAAATTTCCTGCTTTTTGGATTAAACCATCATTATTTAACTTATAGTCTACCACATTTTCACGTTGGCAATTTTTAACTGATTTCACTGAAGCACACTATTTTGTTTGTATCATCTTTTTAGTTTTTTATCTTATAGTTCACCACATTGTCACGTTGGCAACTGACAACTGATTTCACTAAGAACACACTATTTTCTTTGTATCATCTTTTTAGTTCGAAAATTCAACGCTTTTCTTAAAAATTATTTTTATTGTGTAAAAAATTATTTCTGTAGCTTATAGTCTATCAGCTTGTCACGTTGGCAATTGACAACTGATCTTGTAAAAAAAACACTATTTTGTTTCATATATCTTTTTTGTTTGAAAAATCATCTATTATGTAACAAATTCTTTTTTTTATTGAAAGTTAATTTTTTATTTTGTAGTCTACCACATTATCACGTTGGCAATTTTCAACTGATTGTACTAAAAGTACACTCGTTTGTGTTATTCATCTTTTTTGTTTGGAAAATCATTATAATGTAAAAAACTCTTTCTTTTTTCATTGAAAGTTTATTATTTGTCTTATAGTTCACCACATTGTCATGTTGGCAATTGGCAGCTGATCTCCAAAGAAATACACTATTTTGTTTCATTGATCTTTTTTGTTTGGAAAATCATTATTATGTAAAAAATTCCTTTCTTTTTCATTGGAAGTTCATTTTTTATCTTATAGTCTACCACATTGTCGCATTGGCGATTTACAACTGATTTCACTGAAAAAACACAATTTTGTTTGAATCATCTTTTTAGTATGAATTTTAAACTTTTTCCCTAAAAATCAGTCTTTTTGGATACAAAATTCATTTTGTAGCGCATAGCCTTCCACATTGTCAGGTTGGCAATTTTCAACTAATCTTCAAGAAACACACTATTTTGTTTTATTTATCTTTTTTACTTAGAAAACCATTATTTAAACACTTAACTCTTTTCTTGAAATTCAGTCTTTTTGGATTGAACCTTCATTTTCAAGTTATATTCCACCACATTATCACGTTGACAATTAGCAACTGATGTCAATAAAAACACTCTATTTTGCCTGAATAATTTTTTTTTTTTTGTTCTTTCGGATCAAAATTTCATTTTTGATCTAAGAGTCTACCACATTGTCACGTTGGCAATTTTCAACTGATTTCACTAAAAAAAAAACACTATTTTGTTGAATCATCTTTTTAGTATGAATTTCAAACTCCTTTCTTGAAAATCAGTCTTGTTGGATACATCTGATTACATTGCATACAACTGATTACAACTGATTACAACTGATTACATACAACTGATTTGTTTATTTCATTGAAAGTTAATTTTTTATCTTATAGTCTAGCACATTGTCACGTTGGCAATTTTCAACTGATTTCACTAAAAAAAAACACTATTTTGTTTGAATCATCTTTTTAGTATGAATTTTAAACTCCTTTCTTGAAAATCAGACTGATTTTCAAGAAAGGAGTTTAAAATTCATACTAAAAAGATGATTCAAACAAAATAGTGTTTCTTTTTAGTGAAATCAGTTGAAAATTGCCAACGTGACAATCTGGTAGACTATAAGCTACAGAATGAATTTTTTACACAATAAAAATGATTTTTAAGAGAAGCGTTGAATTTTCGAACTAAAAAGATGATTCAAAGAAAATAGTATGTTTTCAGTGAAATCAGTTGTCAGTTGCCCACGTGACAATGTGGTGAGCTATAAGATGAAAAACTAAAGAGAACTATAAGATAAAAAACTAAAATGATGATACAAACAAAATAGTGTGCTTCAGTGAAATCAGTTAAAAGTTGCCAACGTGAAAATGTGGTAGACTATAAGTTAAATAATGGTGGTTTAATCAAAAACCCTTAGGAAAGAATTAAAATCTTCATGCAATTTTTAAAATCTATCTGAAATCTTTGCGAAATATTTGAAATCTTTGTGAAATCTTTGTGAAATCTTTGGGAAATCATCAAAATCTTTGGGATTCTTTGCGAAATATTCGAAATATTAGGGAAATCATAGAAATCTTTGTGAAATCATTTAAATTTGTGTGCACTCTTTGAAATCTATCAGAAATCTTTGTGAAATAATTTTAATCTTTGTGAAATCGTTTAAATCTTTGTAGAATCTTCCTGAAATCTTTGGAAATTTTTGCGAAATATTTGAAATATTTTTGAAATATCTAATAATATTTGTGAAATTCTTGAAACCTTTGTGAAATATTCGAGAAATCATTTAAGTCTTTGGTGCACTCTTTGAAATTTATCTGAATTTTTTGTGAAATAATTGAAATATTTGAAAAATCTCTTAAATCTATCCAAAATTTTTGCGAAATATTTGAAATCTTTGTGAAATCTTGAGAAAATCATTGAAAACTTCGTGAAATCTTTCGGAAATATTTGGAATTATTGAATTATTGAATTATTGAATTATTGAATTATTGAATTATTGAATTATTGAAATCATTGTGAAACATTGAAGTCTTTGTGAAATCTTTTTCATCTATCCGAAATCTTTGCTAAATATTCAAAATATTTGGGAAATCATAGAAATCTTTGTGAAATCATTGACATTTGTGTACAATCTTTGAAATCTATCGGAAATCTTTGTGAAATAATTTTAATCTTCGTGAAATCATTCAAATCTTTGTGCAATCTTTCCGAAATCTTTGGAAATCTTTGTGAAATATTTGAAATATCTAATACTATTTGCGAAATTATGTAAGTCTTTGTGAAAATTTTGGGAACTCATTGAAATCTTTGTGCACTCTTTGAAATCTATCTGAAATCTTTGTAAAATATTTGAAATCTTTGTGAAATCTTTGGTAAATCATTAAAATCCTTGTAAAATCTTTTTGAAATCTTTGGAGATCTCCGCGAAATATGTAAAATATTTTAAAAATATCTGATAATATTTGTGAAATTATTGAAATTTTTGTGAAATATGCACTCTTTGAAATCTATCGGAAATTATTATGCAATAATTCAAGCATTTGTGAAATATTTTAAATCCATTCGAAATCTTTGCAAAATATCTGTGAAATTTTTTTAATCTTTGGGAAATTGTTCAAATCTTTGTGAAATCTTTCTGAAATCTTTGGATACCTTCGCGAAATATTTAAAATATTTTTGAAATATTTAAAATATTTTTGAAATATTTAGTAATATTTGAGAAATTTGTGAAATTTTTGAAAAATCATTGAATTCTTGTAGAAATCTTATGAATCTTTCCAAAATCTGTGCCAAATATTTGAAATCTACCAAGTATTTCCAATACGTTAAATACTACTTTATACTGATAATTAGATGTTAAAATAAATTGTTTAAACAATTTATTATGGTTTTTAGAAATTTTCTCTTAGAATAGAGATAGAAAAACGTGGTTTTTTGAAAAAATTTTCAATTTTTTGTCCAATTTTCAATTATTTGTTTAAACAAATTATTATTATTGTTGATAATATTATCTTTGAATGAAGCTAGAAATTGCGGGTTTTTTCTGAAATTTTCAACTTTTGTCCACTTTTCACTTGGCGTGAGTTAATATTTCATTTGATATAGCAAAAATAGTTGTTTAAACAAATTATTATTGTTTATAACTATCTTCATCTAAATTATTGCCAGAAAGTTGCGGTTTTTTCTTAAATCTTGAATTTTTTGTCCACTTTTCACTTAGTGAGGTAATAATTAATGCAAGTTGATAAAAATAATTTTTTAAATAATTTTGTATTATACCCTTATCCCCGTCACCTCATTTCCCATCCCTTACAATCTTTCCCTTACTTCCACTCTCCTCATTTTCCTTTACTTTCTTACTCCTAATCACTTTTCCTTTTCCCTTATTTCTCCTCCTCTCTCCTCTATACCTTTATTTTTCCTACCCTTATTTCGTGGCACTTGCCCATCTTTTCCCTACTTCTTCTACATTCATTGCCCGTACTTCCCCCTAATTGCCCTTACTTTTTCTACTAACCTCTCATTTTCCATACAAACATTTCCTTTTAATTCACCTTTCCTCAATACCCTTCTTTCTGTCTCCTTAGTTCCCTACTAATTTTCTTCTTATTCACCATACTTCCAATACCTTAATTTCTCCTGACTTCCCATTCTTCTCATTCACCTCATTTCCACTCATTCTGCCACCTTTCTGTTTCCCTCACCTTATTTCCCACACTTTCATCTTATTTTCCGTAGCCTAATTTTCCTTCAATTCCCCTCTCCTCAATTTTTCTTACTACACCCTTATTCCCGTTACCTCATTTCTCATACTTTACATCCCATAATAAGCCCTCATTTTCCGTAAAAACATTTTCCTTTAATTTCCCTCATCTCACTACCCTTATGTGTGTCATCCAAGTACCCTTACTTCTCTTCCCCTCATTTTCCACCCCTCTGTTCACCTCCTTTCATTTTTCACACTTCTCCCTAATTTTCTATACGAAAATTTCTCTTTCATTTTCCTGCTCTCCCTACCCTTCTTTCTCTCCTTCAAGTACCTCTACATTCCTTTCTCTCATTTCCCCTCCTTGCCATATTCTAATTTTTCCTCACTTCACATATTTCACAAACCCCTCATTTCTACTCACTCTACTACCTTCTTTGTTCCTCATTCTCCACACTTCTACCAGATTTACCATACCCAAATTTTTCTTTGATTCTCTTCTCGACACTTCCCCTCACGATACCCTTATTCCAATCACCTCATTTCCCATACCTTACGATCTTTCCCTTACTTCCACTCTCCTCATTTTCCCTTACTTTCTTACCCCTAATTACCCCTTCTTCTCCCTTACTTCTCCTCCCTTCCCCTCAAGACCCTTATTTTTCCTGCTCTAATTTCGTTTCACTTGCCCATCTTTTCCCTGCTTCCTCTACATTCATTGCCCGTACTTCCCCCTTATTGCCCTTACTTTTTCTACTCACCTCTCATTTTCCATACACAAATTTTCTTTTAATTGACCTTTCCTCAATACCCTTCTTTCTGTCTCCTCAGCTCCGCTACTAGTTTTTTTCTTATTCACCATACTTTCAATTCCTTAATTTCTCCTCACTTCTCATACTTCTCATTCGCCTCATTTCCACTCATTCTTCAACCTTTCTGTTTCCCTCACCCTATTTCCGTTACCTCATTTCCCATGCTTTACTCCTCATAGTAAGCTCTCATTTCCGTACACACATTTCCCTTCAATTTCCCTCATCCCATCACCCTTATTTGTGTCCTCCAAGTTCCCCCACTCATCTTCCCTCATTTCACACCCCTCTGTTTACCTCCCTCATTTTTAACACTCATGCCTAATTTTCCATACGCAAATTTCTCTTTAATTTCCCTCCTCTCTCTACCCTTCTTTCTCTCCTTCAAGTTCCCCTACTTCCCTTTCTCTCATTTCCCCTTCTTCCAATACTCTAGTTTTTCCTCACGTCACATATTTCCCAACCCCTCATTTCCACTCACTTTACTACCTTCTTCCTTCCTCATTCTCCATACTTTTCCCTAACTCACCATACCTAAATTTCTCTTCAAGTCTCCTCTCCTCCCTTCCTCTCACTAAACCCTTATTTCTGTCACCTTATTTCCCATCCCTTACAATCTTTCCCTTTATGTATTAGTTGAAAATTCATTTATTTGTTTGAAAACTTAAATATTTTGTTAAAACTTTGTCTTTTTTGGTAGAAAAATAATTTTCTAAACTAAAAATTTACATTTTTTAGTTGAAAATTTAACAATTCTTCTTAATTTTTTTTTTTTTTTTTTGAAACTTTACCTTTTCAGTTGAAATTTAAATTATTCGGTTGAAAATTAATTTTTTAAACTTTTTTTTAACTGAAAATGTAATTATATTATTTTTGGTGTAAAATTTATCTTTTTTTCAATTCATCTTTTTGATAGAAAATGAATTGTTTTAAAATCCATCCTTTTTGGTTGGAAATTAATTTCTTTAATTAAAAATGGAACTATTTTTATTTATTTATTTCAAACTAATTTTTTTAACTGAAAATTTATATGTTTTATTTGAAAATTAATTTTATTGATTGAAAATAAAACTATTTTATTGAAAAATTAATTTTTAATCTGAAAATTTGACTATTCTATTTTTGGTTGAAATTTTATTTTATTTTTTTGAAAATTCATTTCTATGGTTGAAAATTCAACAATTTTTCTTAAAAATCGGTTGTTTTTTTTCGAAACTTTAGCTTTTCAGTTGAAATTTAAATTATTTGGTTGAAAATAATGGTATTTTGTTTAAGATTCGTCTTTTTGGTGGAATATTATTTGTATTGTTTGAAAATTGTTAAAAAAATTTGGACTTTATTGAAAATTCGTTTTTTTTTTAAATTAATTTTTTTAACTTTTTTTTAAATGAAAATGTAACTATATTATTTTTGGTGTAAAAAAAATATATTTTTGTAAATTCATCTTTTTGATAGAAAATGATTTCTTTTAAAGTCCATTTTTTTGATTGAAAATTCATTTCTGTGATTAAAAATTGAACTATATAATTTATTTATTTATTTCAAAGTATTCTTTTTCAACTGAGAATTCATATTTTTTAGTTGAAAATAAATTTCTTTGATTGAAAATTGAACTATTTTATTGAAAATTTAATTTTTTATCTGAAAATTTAACAATTCTATTTTTTGTTGAAATTTTTATTTTATTTATTTTTATGGTTGGCATTTAACAATTTTGTTGAAAATTGTTTTTTTTTTATTAAACTTTATCTGTTTTAGTTGAACTTTAAATTATTTGGTTGAAAATTCGCCTTTTTGGTAGAATATTAGAATATTATTATAATGAAAATAATAATAATAATTATATTATAATTAAAAAAAGGTAAAGTTTAAAAAAAGAAAGAAAAAACGAATTAAAATTTTTAATTATATAATTATAATAATAATTATTGTAATTAGAATATTATTTGTCTTGTTTGAAAATGGTTTAAAAAATTTCGACTTTATTGAAAATTCGCTTTTTTTTTTGTTAAAAATTAATTTTTTCAACTTTGTTTTCAACTGAAAATGTAATTATATTATTTTTGGTGTAAAATGTATTTTTTTTCCATTCATTTTTTTGATAGTAAATGATTTGTTTTAAAATCCATCTTTTTGGTTTAAAATTCATTTCTGTGATTAAAATGGAACTATTTAATTTATTTATTTATTTAAAACTTATTTTTCAAACTGAAAGTTTATATATTTCAATTGAAAATTAATTTCTTTGATTGAAAATTAATCTATTTTATTGAAAATTTAATTCCTCATCTGAAAATTTGTCTATTTTATTTTTGGTTGAAATTTTATTTTATTTTTTTGAAAATTTATTTTTATGGTTGAAAATTGAACAATTTTTCTTAAATTTTTTTTTTTTTGAAACTTTACCTTTTTAGTTGAAATTTAAATTATTTGGTTGAAAATTAATGTATTTTTTTGAAAATTCGTATTTTTTTCAGAATATTATTTGCAACACTTTTCAACAGAAAAGTTGAATTTTCAAACCAATAATACCAAGTAGTCAAATTTTCTACCCTTCTTAAACCAAAAAGACGAATTTTCAACAAAAGAGTAAATTTCCAACAAAAAAGTTAATTTTCAAACAGATATTTGAATTTTCTACAAAAAAAAAACTAATTTGAAACATAATAGTTGAATCTTCAACAAAATAGATGAATTTTCAAAGCAAAAGCAACGCTTTCATAAAAAAAATTGAATTTTCATACCTATAATATTAATTTTCAACCAAAAATTCAATTTTCTACCAAAATATTTGAATTTTCTACCCAAAAAAAAGGAACGAATTTGAAATAAAATAGTTTAATTTTCAACAAAAGAGCTGAATTTCCAAAGCAAAAACAACACTTTTCAACAAAAAAGTTGAATTTTTAAACCAATAATATGATTTTACAACGAACATCTTTCTTATTTTTCAACCAAATGGTTGAAGTTTTACACTGAAAATATTAATTTTCAATAAAAAGTTTAATTTCCAACCAAATAGTCAAATTTTCTACTCTTCTTTGAACCAAAAAGACGAATTTTCAACAAAAGAGTAAATTTCCAACAAAAAAGTTAATTATCAACCACATATTTGAATTTTCTACAAAAAAAAAAGAATTTGAAACATAATAGTTAAATCTTCAACAAAATAGATAAATTTTCAAAGCAAAAGCAACACTTTTCACACAAAAATTGAATTTTCATACCTATAATATTAATTTTCAACCAAAAATTTACTTTTTAAACAAATAGTCGAATTTTCTATTATTTTCAAAACAAAAAGACGAATTTTCAACAAAAGAGTTAAATTTTAAAAGCAAAAACAACAGTTTTTAATGGAAAAAAATTCAATTTTCATACCGATAATATTAATTTTCAACAAAAAGATTCAAATTTCAACCAAATAGTTGAATTTTCTGCCAAGAAAAAAAAAAACGAATTTGAAATAAAATAGTTAAATTTTCAACAGAAGAGTTGAATTTTAAAACCAAAAACAACACTTTCCAACAAAAAAGTTGAATTTTCAAACCAATAATACGATTTTTCAACAAAAATTTTCCTTATAAGCCAATGGTTGAATTTTTATACTGAAAATATCAATTTTCAAAAAAATTTTGATTTTCAACCAAATAGTCCAATTTTCTACCCTCCTTAAACCAAAAAGACGAATTTTCAACAAAAAAGTTAATTTTCAACCAGATATTTGAATTTTCTACAAAAAAAAAAGAATTTGAAACATAATAGTTAAATCATCAACAAAATAGATGAATTTTCAAAGCAAAAACAACACTTTTTAACAAAAAAATTTAATTTTTATACCGATAATATTAATTTTCAACAAAAAAATTAATTTTCAATCAAATAGTCGAATTTTCTATCATTTTCAAACCAAATACGAATTTTCAACAAAAGAGTTAAATTTCTAACAAAAAATTCAATTTTCAACCAAATAGTTAAAAAATTTTGAGCGAAAAAAAAAACGAATTTGAAACAAAATAGTTGAATTTTCAACAAAAGGGCTGAATTTCCAAAGCAAAAACAACAGTTTTTAACAAAAAAATTTAATTTTCAAACAAATAGTCGAATTTTCTACCATTTTCAAACCAAAAAGACGAATTTTCAACAAAAGAGTTAAATTTCCAAGAAAAAAGTTAATTCTCAACCAAATAGTTGAATTTTCTACCAAAATATTTGAATTTTCTACCAAAAAAAAACTAATTTGAAACATAATAGTTCAATTTTTAACAAAATGGGCGAATTGTCAAAGCAAAAGCAACACTTTCCATAAAAAAATTGAATTTTCATACCTATAATATTAATTTTTAATAAAAGACGAATTTTCAATTAAATAGATGAATTTTCAAACCAAAAAGATTAAATGTCTAAAAAAAGACAAATTTTCAATTAAATAGATGAATTTTCAAACCAAAAAGATTAAATGTCTAAAAAAAAAGACAAATTTTCACCAAAAAATGTAATAGTTGAATATTAAAAAAAAATGTAATCAAAAATATGAATTTTCAACAAAAAAATTAATTTTTAACAAAATACATGAATTTTAAACCAAATTTTTAATGTTTAAAGGAATTCCCAACCTAATAATTAAATTTTATACATAAGAAATGAATTTTCAACCAAAAAGGTGAATTAGTCATCAAGAAGATTAATATTTTACCATAAAAGACAATGTTTCAATAAAATACACAAATTTTCAACCAAATAGCTGAATTTTCAACTGAAAAAGATAAATATCAAACCAAACATGGAATAGTAAAAATTTTCCGATAAAAAAGTTCATTTTCCACAAAAATAAACGAACTCTCAACCCAAAAGATGAATTTTCTACCAAAAAAGGACAAGTTTTCAACAAAATATATCAATTTTCAACAAAATAGTTAAATTTTCAACCAAACAGATGAATTTTTAACTAAAAAGATTAAATATCTACCAAAAAAGATAAATTATCGATAAAAAATTAAATAGTTAAATTTTCAGTTAAAAAAATTAATTTAAATGAGAAAAAATAATTTTCAATCAAAGAAATGAATTTTCGACCGAAAAGATTAATTTTCTACCAAAAAAGATTAATTTTTAACAAAATACGTGAATTTTTAACCAAATTTAGAATTTTTAAAGGAATTTTCAACCTAATAGTTTTATTTTTAACCAAAAAGGTGATTTATCCACGAAAAGGATTAATATAAATTCTAAGCCAAACATGGAATAGTTAAATTTTAAGATAAAACATGTATTTTCCACAAAAAGAAACGAATTTTCAACAAAATAGTAAATTGTTAAGCAAGGAAATTAATTTTTAACAAAAATAATGAATCTTCAACCAAAAGAATGAATTTCTAACCCAATAGTTGAATTTTTCACCCAAAAGATGAATTTTCTTCCAAAAGAAGGCAAATTTCCAACAAAATAGATGAATTTTCAACATTATAGATGAATTTTCAACAAAATAGTTAAATTTTCAACCAAACAGATGAATTTTTAACAAAAAAGATTAAATATGTATCAAAAAGATAAATTTGCGAAAAAAAATGAAATAGTTCAATTTTCAGTTTAAAAACTTAATTTCTAATAAGAGAAACTAATTTTTAATCAAAGAAATTAATTTCCAACCAGAAAGAATAATTTCCTACCAAAAAAGATGAATTTTTAATTAAATACGTGAATTTTTAACCAAATTTTGAATTTTTAAAGGATTTTTGACCTAATATGTAGTTAAATTTTTAACAAAATACAGAGATTTTAAATCAAATAGCTGAACTTTCAAGCAAAGAAATTAATTGTTAACTAAAGGAATGAATCTTCAAACAATAAAATTAATTTTTAACCCAATAGTAAAATTTTTAACCAAAAAAGGACTAATTTTCAACCAAACAGAGAAATTTTCAACCAAGAAGATCCGGGCCGTGGCAGATTTTTTTTTGTTTCACCAGAAAATTTGTTGACCAGTACAATCGAAAAAATTGACATCAGAAATTTAAGAAGATTACATTTCTATCAAAAAGGATACATTTTTAAGAAAAAATGGAATAGTTAAATTTTCAGTTAAAAAAAAAAACTAATCTTCAATCAAAGAGATGAATTTTGAACCAAAAAGATTATTTTCTACAAAAAACATGTGATAAAGAAACTTTTGTAAATCATATACAATTTTTTTTTTATTGAAATATAATCTTTTTGTAGTTTAATTTTTAACTAAAAGAAAATACTTCTTAACAAAATAGTTTCAATAAATAGTTATTTTTTAATAATTGAGCATTTAATTAATTTATTATTTATTATCATTTATTGAATTAATTTAATAGATAATAGATAAAATTCAATAGTTGATTTGTCAACCAAAACAGATTGAATTTTAACAAAATTTGCGCATTTTTTGCCAAAAAGGATGAAATTTTTAAGATAAGAGATTGATTATGTATTTTTAACAAAAAATTTAATTTCCAACCAAATAGTTGAATTCTCCACCTAGAAACAATCTTGGAATTTTCAGAGAAAAAAGTCGAATTTTCAACCAAAAAGGATGAACTTTGAACAAAATGATAAAATTTAGAAAAAAAAAATATTTTGGTCAACAAAAATTAGTTTTAAACTGAAAATATGATAATAAGAAGAATGAACGTAACCAAAAATAATGACCATTTAATGAATAATTGTTGGATTTTCTCATGGGGTTCTGTTAATTCAGTTCGCGCAATTCAAGTGGAAAAGCATAGGGGAAAGGCGAAATAAAATCAATAGTTTTTTGATTGGAAACTCAACTGAATAAAAAAATTTCACAAAAATTTTAAAGATATAAAAGATTTCAAGAATTTCGAAGATTTAAAGGATTTCAAAGATTTAACAAAAATGTCAAAAGATTCCAAAATATTTCACAAATATTGTACAGAAATCACATGATTTCAGATAGATTTTAAATGCGTTAAAATATTTCCACAAATTCATGAAGGTATTAAAAAATGTCAAAGATTTGAAGAATTCCAACAAATTTTGAAGATTTGAAATCTTTTTGCAAATTTCAAAAGATTTTATTAAGATTTTAAATACTTTAGAAGATTTCAACGAATTCACAAAGATTTCAACAAACTTAAAGAGATTTCAACAAATTTGTGAAGATTGCAAACGAACACAAAAGATTTCACAAAGATTAGAGAAAGATTTCACAAATATTTCAAAAATCTCATAAAAAGCTTAAGATATTTCAAAAAATTTCACAAAGATTTCAAAAATTCCAAAGATATAAAAGATCTCAAGAATTTCGAAGATTTCAAGGATTTCAAAGATTTTACAGAAATTTTAAAAGATTCCTAAAGATTTCACAAAGATTTTAGAGAAATTTCAAGATTTCACAAAGATTTTAAATACTTTAGGAGATTCCAACGAATTCACAAAGATTTTAAGAATTTTTTAAGATTTTACAAAGATTTTGAAAATGTTAAGGATTTCAAAAACTTTATAAAAATTTTCCAATTTTCCAACAGATTTCACAAAGACGACTTATGTTCGCAAAAAATTAGTTTATTCATGATTCTGCTTTCTTTGGAAATAATTGGCCAATAAAGAATGAAATGTCTCATCTTTCCCATGTATAACAAACGCTGATGAAGAGTAAAATCTTCGATACAATAAATATATATAATACAAGGGGCATTGCCTCAAACCAAAATGGTTTTAATATTATTCTGTGTTTCGATGTTATGTTGTCGATTAGGGTCACAATAAATCTTAAGGTATCAATTTGATCTGCAACAGATTGATCCAAGAATCGAAAAATCTTTTTTTTTCTTTTTATTTGTACAGATTTTTGGATCAATTCAAGAACAATGCCTCCAGATTTACTATCACACTAAAATAATTTTTCGTTGAGGGAATGACAGTTTTCGATCTACTAGTCTCAAACAAAAATGGTTTTAATCTTATTCTGAGTTTCGATGTTATATTGTTGACCAAGGTCATACTAAGTCTGGTCAGTCTTTTATTTCTTTATGTTGATACCGAGATTGGTACAGATGTTCATATCAATTGAATAATGTTGTAGCATAAACAAGAAGATTAATTTTCTACAAATAAGGATGAATTTTCTACAAAACAAGATAAATTTCAAAAATAATACATAAAATTTGAATTTTCAACCAAGAAAATTAATTTTCTATGAAAAAGATTAAATTTCCACAAAATCTACAAAATATATAACTTTTCAACCAAATAGTTATATTTTTAAACTAAAAAAGTTACATTTTTACCCAAAAATGAAATAGTTGAATGTTCATTTCAAAAATCACTTTTCAATTTAAAAAAAAAATGAATTTTATACACAAAAGAAAACTGTATTTTCTACCAAATAGTTGAATTTTATACAAAATTTTTGAATTTTCATGCGAAACATTTTTTTTTACAAAACACTTGAATTTTCACTAAACAGTTAAATTGTTAGCCAAATAGTTAAACTTTCAATTTAAAAAATTAATTTTTAACAAGAATTAAAAAATTCTCTACAAATTAGTTCAATTTTCAACTAAAGAAATGAATTTTCAACTAAAATTATGAATCTTCAACAAAAAAAATGAATTTTTAAGAAAATAGTTCAACTGTCAACTAAGGAGTTGACATTACAAACTGAAAAGATTAATTTTTAATGAAGAGTTTATTAGTTGATATTTCAACCAAAAACTATTTTAATTTGAAATACGAAACAGTTGAATTTTACCAAAAACAAAAACACGAATTTTCCACAAAAAAGATTAAAATTTTTAATTAAAAAGATGAATCTTCAACTAAAAAACTTAATTTTTAACAAAGCAGTTCAAGTTTCAAGCAGTCGAATTTTTTACTAAATTAGTGAATTTTCTATCAAATTTTAGAACTTTTGAGTCCTAAATACGAAATATCTACAAAAAAGCTGAATTTTCAACAATAAAGGTCGTTTTTTAACCACAACGTTGCATTTTTATTCTAAAAAGATGAAATTTCTACCAAAAGAGATGAATTTTCAAAATAAAATAAGAAGAAAAATCAAGAGATACATTTTCAACCAAACAGTTTCACTTACAAAAAAATACTTGAATTTTCATTTTTTCAAACATTTTACTTTTAAAGCAGAAAAGATTAATTATCAACAAAAGCTTAATTTTCAACCAAGAAAGATGAATTTCGAACCAAATAATTGAATTTTCAACATACAACGATAAATGTTCAAACAAAAAAGACAAACATTAAATAAAAGAGTTGAATTTTCCACCATTTTCCATTTTTCAATTAACAAAGAAAAAAATCAAACAGACTGCTTAATTTTCAAGCCAAAAAGATAAAACTGATAAAAAATAGTTGAATTTTCAACAAAAAAAAGTTCATTTTTAACCAAACAGTTGAATTTTCAGCTGAAAAGTTACATTTTCTACAAAAATGTTGAAATTTTAAACTAAAAAGATCCATTTTCTAGAAAACAGTTGAATTCTTAACCCAAAGTAGTTCAAATTTTAACCAAGTAGTTACATTTTTCATCAAAAAAAGATAGCTTTTCAACCATGAAGGGAAATTTTTTACAAAAAGACGAATTTTCAACACAATAAAATAATTTGAAACAAAATAAAAAAATTTCAAACAAAAACTAATTTTTAACAAAATAGTTTGGGAATTTTTCAATTCAGGAATTTTATTATTCGGAAATTTTCCAATTCGGTTTTTGTAAACCAAGAAGAATAATTTTATATACAAAATTTATAAAATTTATAATTATTGGGGAATTTTATTATTCGGGAATTTTAATATTTTGAAATTTTCCAATTCGGTTTTTGCAAACCAAGAAAAATAATTTTATATACAAAAATTTATAATTATTGGGGACATTTATTATTCGGGAATTTTTCAATTCGGGAATTTTTTTATCCGGAAATTTCCCAACTCGGTTTAATTTTGTAACCTTATAAAAATTTTTTATTTCATAAAATTTTTGAAATTCAATAAAAATTTTTAAATCCTTTTTTTCTTTTCTAAATTTGATGACATTCTAAAAATCTATACAATTTTTCTTATTTTCAAGTTTTTGGTAATTTAGAGATTACAAAACATTTTCAAATTTTGAAACTTTATGAAAATTTTGATTTTCACAAATTTTTTTTTAATTTTATAGAAATTCGGAAGATTTTAAGAAATTTGAAACCTTTCAAAGTTTTCAAAATATTTTCGAAATTTGAGATATAAATTTTTTTTATTATTTTAGAAATTTTGTAACACGTGGAAAAACTGATAAAATTTCTTATATATTTGAGTTTATGGTAATGTAGAATTTACAAAACATTTTCAAGTTAAAAGAAAAACGAGGAATTTTGGAAACTTTTTTTTATTTTAATATGGATTTAGAAAATATTTACAAATTTACGGTCAAGTTCTTGTTAATCGAAAATTGAAACATAAGTTTTAAAATCTTATTATAGTTTTGAAATTTTATACAAGTTTTTTCATTTTGAAATTCAATAAAATTTCTGGAATTTTTAAAGTTTATAAAGATATGGAAATGTTATGAAACTTTGGAAATTTTTGAAAAATTTATAAACTATACACAAATTTGGAAAATTTATAGAAATTTAGAATTTATATGAAAATTTTGGAATTATATAGAAACCTAATAAAATGTTGAAACCTGATACAAATTTTGAATTTCATACAATTTTTGAAATTAAGGATTACAAATTTTCTTAGTACTTCTGAAATTTTATAAAATTCCAAAAAACTTATATAATTTATGATACTTTCAAGTTCTTGGTAATCGAGAAATTAGAAAAAAATTTCAAATTAAAAAAACGAGGAATGTTTGAAAAATTTTTGAAAATAAAAGAATTTTAAAAGTTAATAAAAGTTTTGGATTTTTGAATTTCATAAATGTTTGTAAATTTCATAAAAATTTGGAAAATTCATAGAAATTTGGAATTTTTACACAAATTTTGTAACTTTATAAAAATTTGTTATTTCATTTAATTTTTGAAATTCAATAAAAATTTAGAAATCCTTTTTTTTTTAATTTGATGAAATTTTAAAAATTTGAATAATTTCAAAACCTTTCAAAACTTTCAAAATATTTTTGAAATTTGAGATATAAATTTTTATCTTAGAAATTTTATAACATTTAAAAAAACTTATAAAATTTCTTATATATTTAAGTTTATGGTAATGTAGAATTTTACAAACGTTTTCAAATTAAATAAAAAACAAGGAGTTTTGGAAACTTTTTCTTATTTTAATATGGATTTATGAAATTTTTATAAATTTATGGTCAATTTCTTGTCAACCAAAAATTGAGACTGAAATTTTAAAATCTAACTGAAGTTTTTAAATTCTATTCAAATTTTGGCATTTCGAAATACAATAAAATTTTTGGAATTCTTAAATGTTATATAGATTTGAAAATGTTATAGAACTTTGGAAATTTTTAAAAACTTTAGAAGTTATATAAGAATTTGGAAAATTTATAGAAAATTAGAAAAAATATATATATTTTGAAATTTTATATAAACCTGATAAAATTTTAAAACCTGATAAAAATTTTGAACTTCATAAAATGTTTGAAATTTAAGATTACAAATTTTTTTTATTACTTTTAAAATTTTATAAAATTTTATAAAACTTATATCATTCCTGATATTTTCAAGTTTTTGGTAATCCAGGAATTACAAAAAAAATCAAATTAAAAAAACAAGGAATTTTGGATACATTTTTGAAAAAAAAAGAATTTTGGAATTTATTTAAAGTTTTGGATTTTTAAATTTCATACATATTGAAATTTATTTCCATTCGGAATATTTAGAATTTAAAAAAATTAACTTTTGATTTTCAAAATCATCCAAATTTAAGAATTTTTATTTATAAACCTTTAAAATTGAAGATTTTTTAAATGGTAAATCTTCAAAATCGAAAACATTTCAAATGTAAAGCATAAAAATTACAGAATTTTCTAAATTAAAAACTTTTCAATGTTAAAGATTAACAGTTTAAAGTTCTACAATTTTGACTTGTTATAATTAAAAATTCTCGAATTTTGAAAATCTAGAATTGAAAAATATCAAATATAAATAATTATAATTTAAATGTCTGTAATTCTAAACTTTTTTTTGTTTGAAACAGTTTTGAGAGATAAATTTGATTGATCTTCTCAAGATAAATTTTGCAAATTTACGATTGAAGACTTGTTAATTTGAAATTTTTATAATTTTAAATGATATAATTTTGAATATTATTTTGGAAAATATAGTTTAATTTTGAAGATTTACCATGGAAAATTCTTCAATTTTTAAGATTTGCAATTAAAGATTTTTCTATTTTAAATACGTATAAATTAAAATTGTTAAATTTGGATGATTTTGAAGATCAAAAGGCAAGAGTTTAAAATTAAAAATCTTCCAAATTAAAAACATTTTTAATTTAAATAATCAGAATTACAGAATTTTTAATTGTAGATTTTCAAAATCAATAAATCTTCAATTTTAAAGACTTACAATTCAAATTTTTATAATTTTAAACAGTTAAAATTGAAAATTTTTGAATTTTGAAAATAAAGAATTGAAAATTCTTAAATTTTGAACATAGAGAATTGAAAATCTTGAAAATACAAAATTGAAAATTATTTAGTTTCTAAGATTTATATTTCAAAGGTCTGTAATTTTGAACGTTATTCTTGGAACACTTCAATTTTGAAGATTTACAATTAAAGATTTATTAATTTGGAATTTTTATAATTTTAAATGATGTAATTTTGAAAGTTTTTTTTTTCATTAGTTTCATTTTGAACATTTTATATTAAAACTTATTCAATTTTTTATATTTTCAATAAAACATTCTTCAATTGTCCACTCATGTCATAAAATAATGTGAGCTTTTCAATTTTTTTATTGTTCATTCTTTTTTGTTATATATTATAATTAAAAGTTAGATTTTCCAGAACGATACGCCCCAAATTTTTTCCTCCTGATCAAAGAATTTCGTTGTAACTTTCAAATTGAAAAACAAAGTTTTAGCTGTGCTAAATGTTTGAAAATTATTCAGCAGAGGCATACTTTGTATAAAACCATGTTTGTGTAGTAGTAATTTGAAATAATTTATTGGTTGAAATCTTCAAATAAAAATGGGAAAATTTTAATATATTGCATCGAAAATCCAATTAAAGAATACAAAACAAGCTCACTGTAATGTGTTACCATATTTTGAAATTGTACAATTTTGTTGAAATATTTAAAAGCCGAATAGTCCTGACATTTTGAATAATTTTTTGAATTTGAAACTACAATATTGCACAATTAAAAATTTAAAACTTACAAAAATTAATCTAGAAATTAATTATTTTTAAAACTTCAGTTTCAAGGCCTTACACATTAAGCTATACAACAAAAAAAAAAGGAAAATATCTTCAAATCCTCAGTGATGATTTAACTATTCAAAAAAAAAATTCCCAGTTCTCCCGATTCTTCCGGGTGGGTGGCCACCCCGTTTTATGTTGAAATTTTTATTTTCAGGGTTCAATATTTCAAATTATTCAAAAAAAAAAATTTGAAATTGAAATTAATTTATTCTTACAGATTTTCAATTGAAAATTTGTCAATTTTCAAGACTAACAGTTAAAGATTCATTAATTTGGAATGTTTATAGTTATTTAAAACAGTTTATTTGACCAATGTTATTTTGATTCTTTTCTTTTATCATAGGAGAAACTGCAATTCTTTATTTGATTCAAATGACTAAGGATAAATTCTGTGAACTCTATTTGGCTTTATTTTATTATGATTTTGTATTTCCAATTTGTATGAATTATAAAGTTATTCTTATGAACAAATATTTTCGGAAACCGCCACCGAATTAATGTTATAATACTTTTTATGATATCTAAACACTAATTATTCCTATACTTCTTTTTTGTAGTCCCTGACTATTTTCTTCAAGAATTTTAATTGCAGCTTTCTCCCAAAAGAAAAATACAGACACACAAGTCTAGATTTCTATTTTAAACAAGAAATTTTAACTGGAACGATCTATTTCTACAGCAAGCTTCAATATATCTTCCAGAGTTTTTAGAAATTGATTTATTTTAAACTTAAAAAAATAAAATAAAAATAAATTTTTTTCAAATATCCACGCATAAGTTTCTTTTTTATAAGATACTTGATTAATATTGTTAGATGAAAAAAATATTTAATTTTTATATTTTTGTTACGTTATATGTTCAATAATAAAATATTTTGGAATTTAAAATAGTTTTGTTATTTTAATATACTTGTGTTACAATAGTGTTCGATTATTTATGATAGAAATATTTTTATTTGATATATGTATGTCTTAATTTTAACTTTTTTCAAATGCTTGAATTCTTTTGGGATCAAAATAATAAAATAATAGGTAAACATTTTTTTACGAACACATACTTAATTAAAATTCATTTTTTGCTCCTTTCCATGAATTGGAATTTTTAAATAATATAAGAAATGTCACTACAAGTGATTTTTCAATAAATCATGTGTTTATAGAAAAAATTCCTTTTACTTCATTATTTTTATTCGGAAAGAAATATAAAATATATTCAGCAATTTGAATTTGGCGCCAAAAATTTCGAAGGTTTCCATGCAAAACTGCTGTAATAATTGAGCAACTATTTTCACAGTCGCTCAACAATCAGCGCAGTTTGGTTCCCACATATTTGCATTGTGCTTCACCCCCGTGCATAACACTGTGAATAAGTTGAACATTGTTCCTTGCAAAATAATGTATATATTCTTCACACATAACACAGAGAAAAATTTTATGTACACAGAAAGACACTTAGATTACAGAGTTGAGCACATAAGAAGTATCGTGATTAGTTTACAAATAAAAGGTGGAGGTACGTAGACACTCCTTCACGTGACGTCACAAATTTGAGGGAAAACATAAAGTTTGGTTGAAGTGGGAGAACTTACAAGGTAGTTGAAATCTTAGGACGATCAAGATTGTGTCTTGGCTAGGTTAATAATAAAGAGAGTCCCTTAAAGACCGCACTTACTCTAAGCTGCCTATTGCTGCAATAAAATACAGATGTCCAGGTGCTTCCTAGATTAGGATAACAGTAAACAAAATTTGAAATTCATAAGTCCTAATCTGCTGTAGCAATAAATTAAAGAAAGGTTGGTTTCAAGAGAGATGTTAAAATAACCATAAATATAAATATTATTTGACACTTCCGTAGGAACATAATTGTTACGATGTAACAATTGTAACATATTAATTACATTTCTTTGTTAATTTCTCAGTCTACATTTGTTACCACTGTGCGTCGCGAGATAGTGTTGATTTGTTGATGTCTGGAAACTTTTCCCTGTACTCTCTAGCAACATGCAATAAGAATTGTTTTTGATCCTCATCTCTCGTTATTAAATCGTTGAAGTCAGACATCAATTTGACACCTCTCTCTGCAACATCGTTGACCACTTTGAGCTGAGAAACAATTTTCTTCCCTTTTTCATAGGCTGCATTCCCCATCCAGATTATCTTCATCAATCCATTCGACATGTTCTGATTCAGCTTTCTTCTGTATCAAGAGTTCTTTTTGTCGCCTTGTTATTATTTGATAAGGTCTCGTTTTTTCTAGTAAAGGAATACTGTGCTTGTGTATATTTTGTTTATGAATTAGCATTCCCTTTTTCGAAGCGAAATACAAGCCACAATCTTTGCAGGTCCTTGCATGCAAATCTTCTTTAACAGTGGGGCAGAAGTAATCGTAAGGCATGCTGATAAATCCAGGATGTTCGGGTTTAACGTCAAGACGGCTCTGCAATAACAGATCAGCAAAATTATCGCGCCCATCATAATTTGGCTGAGGAGCATCAACTTTTGTAGGCATTTGTTTGAGAACATATGACGCAGGGAGAAATCCATTTTTTAAAGTATGCCTCAGTCCACTTCTAGCAGGTTTACAGCATCTTTCATCTAAGCATTTTACAATCTAGAAAATCAAATCATTATATTTTTATTAACACATCTTTTCATACGGTTTTTTGATATAATCTATGAATAAATATTTAATTTCTAATTTTCGTGGTTAAATTTCAATTTGAGAATTAATGTTGACCTGAAGAAAATTTTGGCTTTTTCTGACATGTTGTGAATACCATAAATGTGATGGAAATTCAGGAACATACGATTCTTCTTGTGGTTCCACATATTTAGCTGTTACTTTGTGACCATCTATAGGGTTTTTGCTCCAAAGTTCGACCGCAACATTAGCGGCGTAAGCAAAATTTTTCTTTCCAATTCAACGTCAATAGTTTTACCTCTAGAATCTAAATGGGAACCAAAAGCGTCATGTGGTAAAATGACACCAGAAAGTGCTTTGCTAAGAGGTGCCATTCTTCGTTCAACATGATTAAAAGCGCTTCTCACAGGTGCATTCGTAAAGATAATAGAGCATCCAAATCGTATTTCAAAAAATGATGTATTCCATGCTGAATTACTTTGGGATATCGAGGGTTCTCATCTGGCCCGCCATCAACAGATATAAAAATAACTGGTTTGACCAATCCAGCTTCATTCAACATAATTTCCTTGAACGATTCTATTTCCAATAATTTTTCAAAATCAAGAGCGTGAGTAGTTGCTGTAGATTTTGAATGTTTGCCACTTCTGATACAAATATGAGTTGGACCTGAATAAGTCACAGCTTTAGAACAACCGATGCAATAGGAAGAAATGAGCATAAGAGCATAAACTGATGGAATAAGCTTGTGTTTTTCTGCAACTAACCAATCGTGATCTGGGAGTTTCACCTCTAAGAATATCAGTAAATTTATAAATAAAATAATAAACATTTACATAATTGGATGACGCGTTCGTAGTATCAGTTAAACAGTAAGAAATACCAATGTTAATAATGAATATTAAAATGATTGATGATCAATGGATAAGTGTTGATTCTATTCGAAATGTGCATATAAAAAAATAATTAACTGAAAATTTAAATTAATAAAATTTAATTCAGCTTTAAAGAAATATAATGATATTTTACCAGGTATTCTAAGTGCATTAATATAGGAGCTTGCTTGTTCGCTGCTGTTATTCCTAAAGGCACTCTTGCTTTGTCGTCTTGTGATAAAAAAATAGCTTGATCTGGGCCGAGAATAGACGCTAACACCTCTGCTTGTCTAATACTGGCAGTACAAAAATGTTGATCTGGATGTGTTTTATGCAAACTTGTTTGCGGTTTAGCAAGGCGTACCGGCACGACTTATATATGTTCTTTCCTTCGGATGACTTTGGCTTTTTTGGAAGTCAGCGCAAATAAAGTGTACTCCGTGAAATTTCAAATCCTATATTTACCAATTCGTTATGAAGATCGTCAAGTGTTTGGCAGCACAAAAAATAAATTAGGTCACACACAACCCTTTCTCAGGTGTTGTGCGGGTGGGAAGGCATCCCTGTGACAGGTCATAGACATAACTTAGGTCACACACGACCTCCTTTCCAGCCTATCGTGGGGGCGGGAAGGCACCCCTGTGACAGGTCACAGAACTAACTTAGGTCACACACGACCTCCTTTCCAGCCTTACTTGTGGGCGGGAAGGCACCCCTGTGGCAGGTCATAGAAATAACTTAAGTCACACACGACCTCCTTTCCAGCCTATCTTGTGGGCGGTAAGGCAACCCTGTGACAGGACATGGCAATAACTTAGGTCACTCACGACCCCCTTTCCCACGTTTTGTGGGGGCGGGAAGGCACCCCTGTGACAGGTCACATGATTAACTTAGGTCACAAACGACCCTCTTTCCCAGTTGCTGTGCGGGCGGAAAGGCACCCATATGACAGGTCACAGAAATAACTAAAGTCACATACGATCTCCCTCTCAGCATATCGTAGGGGCAGGAAGGCACCCCTGTCACAGGTGACAGAAATGACTAAGGTCACACACGACCTCCTTTCCAGCATAGCGTGAGGGTGGGAAGGCACCCATGTGACAGGTCACAGAAATAACTTAGGTCACACACGACCTCCTTTCCAGCCTATCGTGGGGGCGGGATGGCACTCCTGTGATAGGTCACAGAAATAACTTAAGTCACACACGATCTCCTTCTCAAGTTATCGTGGTTGCGGGAAGGCACTTCTGTGATAGGGCACATAAATAACTCAGGTCACAAACGACACACATTCCCAGTTGTTGTGCGGGCGGGAAGGCACCCCTGTGTTAGGTCACATAAATAACTTAAGTCACACGCGACCTCCTTTCCGGCCTATCGTGGGGGCGGGAAGGCTCCGCTGCGACAGGTCACAGAAATAACTTAGGTCACACACGAACCTCCTTCCCAGTTGTTGTGCGGGCGGGAACGCACCCCTGTGACAGGTCACATAAATAACTTAAGTCACACACGACCTCCTTTCCAGCCTATTCTGGGGGCGGGAAGGCACCCCTGTGACAGGTGACAGAACTAACTTAGGTCACACACGACCTCCTTTCAAGCCTATCGTGGGGGCGGGAAGGCACTTCTGTGATTGGTCACAGAAATAACTTGAGTCACACACGATCTCCTTCTCAAGTTATCGTAGGGGCGGAAAGGCACTTCTGTGATAGGGCACAAAAAATAACTTGGGTCACACACGACCCTTTCTAAGGTGTTGTGCGGGTGGGAAGGCATCCCTGTGACAGGTCATCGAAATAACTTAGGTCACACACGACCTCTTTTCCAGCCTATCGTAGGGGCGGGAAGGCACCCCTATGACAGGTCACAGAACTAACTTAGGTCACACACGAACTCCTTTCCAGCCTATCGTGGGGGCGGGAAGGCACTTCCGTGATAGGTCACAGAAATAACTTAAGTCAGACAAAATCTCCTTCTCGACCTATCGTAGGGGCGGGAAGGCACTTCTGTGATAGGGCACAACAAATAAATTAGGTCACACACGACCCTTTTTCAGGTGTTGTGCGGGTGGGAAGGCTTCCCTGTGACAGGTCATAGAAATAACTTAGGTCACACACGACCTCCTTTCCAGTTGTTGTGCAGGCGGGAAGGCACCCATGTAACAGGTCACAGAACTAACTTAGGTCACACATGTCCTCCTCTCCAGGCTATCGTGGGGGCGGGGAGGCACCCCTGTGACAGGTCATAGAAATAACTTAAGTCACACACGACCTCCATTCCAGCTCATCGTGAGGGCGGGAAGGCAACCCTGTGATAGGTCACAGAAATAATTTAAGGCACACACGATCTCCTTCTCAGCCTATTGTGTCTGTAGATATACGTCGTTCCTGCGTGGGTGGGACACCCCGATAGTATGTGTTCTAGGTACTCAACGTGTATGTGACACGCTCTGCACCTATCGCTTGGAACTTCATGACCTAAAATGCGGTTACGGTATGCTAAAGTGGAAAGGACTCTTTCCTGGCATGCGAAAATAAAACCCGCCGTACCTGAATTAAGCCCTGATGATTTGAGAGAAGCGAAAATTTTCTCCTTCGACAAGGACTGTTTTTCTACATTCCTGTGAAAATTTCTGTGGATTTTCTTGTCGAAAAGTTCTTGATGGAATTTTTCAAATTCTGCTTTCTTCACTTCGGTTTTTAGAAGTGAAGCATCTAGATGGATTAATGCACTTTCCTTACTTCTGACTTAAAATTCAGGCCAAGGGTCTCAGCTGCCTGCTCCGCTGCTTTGTGAAGGATCTCTCCCTTGCCAACCATCTCGTGATTCCTGACCATTTTTAGGAGAGGATCTTCTCCATTTGCAACGATGTAAGCTGTACTTGAAACAATTCGGTTATGAAGACAGTGGAGATTCAAAAGTCCGCGTCCACCTTGACGGCGTGAAATGTATAATCACGGAACTGACGAATTGATTCTGTATGTCAATCAAAGTCACAAAAAATATCTCAAGCACTTCGTCAGTTATACCTTTAGCAGTATGATGTGAAACTTCATTAGATCGAATAAAATCTGCCTCAATTTCCAAATTAAATGCACCGTCATTTTTTTCTAGAATTTCGATGTACCTAAGTACTAAGCTTAATTGGTCTTTGTTGTAAATGTAAGGGTTCGAGCCCAAAAATCGGTGTATCTATTTTTCAGAAGCCCGAAAATCAGAGACGCTATTTACACTGTAAAATTCTGAAAAACATTATTTTTTTACAGTGTAAACAGAGTCTCTGATTTTTGGGCTCCTGAAAAACACCTAAACCGATTTTTGAGCTCCAACCCTTACAGCTGAAAATCAACCCCTTGACACTACGAAGATATGACTTTGTCAAAAAATAATGTTTTTCAGAATTTTACAGTGTAAATAGGGTCTTTGATTTTCGGGCTCCTGAAAAATAATAACAACGATTTTTGGGCTCCAACCCTTACAGTTGAAAAGCAACCCCTTCAGAAGACGAAGATATGACTTTGTCAAAAAATAATGTTTTTCGGAATTTTACAGTGTAAATACAGTGTCTGATTTTTGGGCTCCTGAAATATACCAACACCGATTTTTGAGCTCCAACCCTTACAGTTGAAAAGCAACCCCTTGACACTACGAAGATAGGACTTCGTCAAAAAAAAATGTTTTTCAGAACTTTACAGTGTAAATAGGGTCTCTGATTTTTGGGCTCCTGAAGAATACCAACAACGATTTTCCGGCTCCAACCCTTATATTTGAAAAGCAACCCCTTGACACCGAATAGATATGACTTTGTCAAAAAATAATGTTGTTCAGAATTTTACAGTGTAAATAGATTCTCCGGTTTTTGGGCCCCTGAAATATACCAACACCGATTTTTAGGCTCCAACTCTTACAGTTGAAAAGCAACCCCTTGACACCAAGTAGATATGACTTTGTCAAAAAACAATCTTTTTTTAGAATTTTACAGTGTAAATGGGGTCTCTGATTTTTGGGCTCTCAAAAAATACCAACCCTAATTTTTTGACTTCAACCCTTACAGTTGAAAAGTGCCCCTTGACACCACGAAGATATGACTTTGTCAAAAAATAATGTTTTTCAAAATTTTACAGTCTAAATAGGGTCTCTGATTTTTGGGCTCCTGAAAAATACCAACATTGATTTTTGGGCTCCAACCCTTACAGTTGAAAAGCAACCCCTTGACACCACGAAGCATACTGCTGATGGATTGATTGCAACATTGCGAACGCCTCGAGACAGGCTCTCAGGCATGACAAACTGACTCACTGACTGTGTGATTATTCTCAACATTGCAATCGTCTCGCGACAGGCTCTCAGACATGACAACCATACTTGTAATGGATTGTTTGCAACATTGCAAACTTCTCGCGACAGGCTGTCAGACATGACAGCTATACTTGTAATGGATTGTTTGCAACTTTGCAAACTTCTGGAGGTAGGCTCTCAGGCATGGCAACGATACTGCTGATGGATTGTTTGCAACATTGAGAACGCCTCGAGACAGGCTCTCAGGCATGACAAACTTACTCACTGACTGTGTGATTGTTCTCAACATTGCAATCGTCTCGCGACAGGCTCTCAGGCATGACAACCATACTGCTGATGGATTATTTGCAACATTGCAAACGTCTTGAGACAAGCTCTCAGGTATGACAACCATATTGCTGATGGATTGTTGGCAACATTGCGAACGCCTTGAGACAGGCTCTCAGGCATTACAAACTTACTTACGGACTGTATGATTGTTTGCAACATTGCAAACGCCTCGAGAAAGGCTCTCAAGCATGACAAACTGACTCACTGACTGTGTGATTGTTCTCAACATTGCAAACGTCTCGCGACAGGCTCTCAGACTTGAAAACCATACTGCTAATGGATTGTTTGCAACATTGCGAACGCCTCGAGGCAGGCTCTCAGGCAGGACAAACTGACTCACTAACTGTGTGATTGTTCTCAACATTGCCAACGTCTCGAGACAGGCTCTCAGGCATGATAACCATACTGCTGATGGATTGTTTGCAACATTGCGAACGCCTAGAGACAGGCTCTCAGGCATTACAAACTTACTTACGGACTGTATGATTGTTTGCAACATTGCAAACGCCTCGAGACAGGCTCTCAAGCATGACAAACTGACTCACTGACTGTGTGATTGTTCTTAACATTGCAAACGTCTCGCGACAGGCTCTCAGACTTGGAAACCAGACTGCTAATGGATTGTTTGCAACATTGCGAACGCCTCGAGGCAGGCTCTCAGGCAGGACAAACTGACTCGCTGACTGTGTGATTGTTCTCAACATTGCCAACGTCTCGCGACAGGCTCTCAGGCATGACAATCATACTGCTGATGGATTTTTTGCAACATTGCGAACGCCATGAGATAGGCCCTCAAGCATGCGTAGCACATTTACAATTTCGGATTATCAATTGTTGTCGTTTTGTTGTGTTATTCGTCTCTGCCTAAATCTTCATTAGAGTTTGTCAATCTATTTTTTGCCTTTTCCGAGATCTCCGCATTGCGATGGAGGTTCAAACTCTCTTTCTTGCCTTCTCATTTTCTGTTGCTCTTTGTCCGCAAAATGAAAATTCCTGACTGGGTTTCTGTTTTGTCATTGAGATTCGTTGCAGGGCTACAAACGTTGCCCACTTCATGAAGATTCGTGGACATGTCTCGTCATGAGAGTCGTGGACCTTTTGAAGTGAAAATTGTCATTGGTAACTTCGATCACACATATGAAGAACCATCTTCTTACATTTCTGAAATTCAAGTGTTCCCACAACAGCGAATGTGAGCAGTTGGGGCTACCGCAACGTTGTATACGCTAATGAGTGAATCCAGGGGCAGGTCCACCGCCTCAGCCTAGAACTCCTCGCCAGGCTTGAAAAATGAAGTCGCGGTTCTTAATTACAGCTGTCCATCCATCTTTTGCTGCATGTAACCCGAACCACTTCATCGGTCATTTTCAAGAGTGGCAAGTGCTTAATGCTCCTGAGAGGTATCAAACTGCGATTCGACTACGTTCATGCTTTGATTGTCACTAGATGGGACATGGGATTGAACCACCCCAAACGAGTAGAGTGGAACCGGGACGGCAAGCATGTTAGTCGCAGATACCTTGTTCAACGCCGACAAATTGGATGACCAAATCTGTCGAAGAAGATGCCTGTATCTGCTTCGGAGAGACTCCTTTACTTTACTTTACTACTCCTTTACTCCTTTATATATATAACGCCTGCAACGCATTATTAAAGTGAGTCGTAAAAGGTTTATCATCAATTTCTCTCTCTTTCAACTATCGACTGTAATTAATCACTTATTTTTAATTCTTTAATGCTTTCTGCAGTCAAAATATAATCCGCCAGCATTAAGTGCACTAAATGATCATTACACATATAAGTCTCGTCTTTCTGTATTTCAATCTGATCAAATGAATCTCTCAGAACTTGAGTTGAAGAGGAAAATTCTTTCTCGTCTCATTCGGAGTCTTGTTCATCAGTTTCGTCATTAAATTTTCCACTTTCTCCATCTCCCAATAGGTTTTGCTCCTTTCGCGATCTCTGATCCACCTCTCGTACTTCTACGACTTCGCTTTCTTCCCTTGGCGCCCCGTTCATCTCAGGCTTGTGCGACAAAGCCAGCACTTCCTGGAACAGATTTTCCCACTTTCCATCAGGCAATGCCTGGTTACTTTTCGATGTTGACTCTCCGTTCCAGCCAGATATAGCCATCACGTCCTGAAACGGATTCTCAAACATCTCATCAGGTAACGCCTGGTTATCTTTCTCTTAGACTTTCCATTGTAGCGTGATATAGTCACCACGGCCTGCAATGGATTTTCTAGCTCGCCCTGAGACGGGCCTTCTTCGTTGACAAGAACTTTTATCATCATGGCCAAGCAGGGATGCATCAGAGTCGTCAGCAGAGTGCTTTTTTTTGTTAAAAAATTTGTTTAAAATGTCGCTCGATCTTCTACTAAGTTACCCCAGTTTGATCCGAAGAAAAATTCGTCAATTACGCTTTCGTCAAAGAATTTATTGTTGTCAGTCTGTTGCATTTTGTAATTCGGAACAGGTGCATGATCCTGCAGTATCAGTACCTAATTCGCGGGCTCAAAGGAAATTTCAGGGGATGCTGGTAAAGGTTCAACTGAGTCAGAATTTTCTAATTGTTCCTTGTCGTTTTGAGTTACCGGAATACATTAGAGAGCGTTCGCATTCATGTTTATTCTACCGGGTTTATACCTTATGTTGTACTGGAATATAGATAATCGTAGGCGCAATCGTCCTAGCTTTGACATTGGGCCCTTTAAATTATTTAGCCACATCAGTACAAAACTTCGCCCATATTATTGCGGTTTAATGTACTCTACTGTCCACACGATAGCTAGAAGTCCTTTTTCAATAACTAAGTCGTAACTACGAATGGCTGGGGAAAATCTGGGAATTGTACAATTGGATCGGCACACAGCCTATAACGAAGGGTTTCGAAGGCTATCTGTCCATTCAAGTAAAACACACTTTTTCAGAAGATTTTTTTAAGATTTTGCTATTCTCGCAAATTCATTTATAAATCTAAGATAGTAACCGATCAGACCTAAAAATTGTTTTATATGTTATCTTGTTTTAAGTACAGGATATTGTTTTACCTCTTCAATCTTCTTAGGAGCCGGTTCAACACCATAACGATAGATAATATGCCCTAGATAACATACTTCTTTTCTCAAGAAACTGCATTTTTCAGGCTGAAGAACGAGGCCTGCAGTTTCTAACCTTTCGAACAAATTTTTGAGTTTGTTTTCGTGTTCCCTTAGAGTATTCGCATATGGGCTTTTCCACAGAACGTGTCATTTTTCTGTCACCGTGATATTATAGGCAAACCTACACTTAAAATACAAGTTATATTGCATGGAAATTTACATATATTCAAGAAAGGTCGGATCAGCGCAAAACTCCTAGGTCTGAAATATGATGGTAGCTCTTTGGAGTTTGTTCCTTCTTTTGAATACATGGGTACGATTTTTTCTAGAACAGGTGCCTTCAACTTAGCTGCACATGCAGCAGTCAGCAGAGCCAATTCAGCCTCAGCCGCGGCGTTCAATATTCTAACTAGTACTAAGTGCTCCCCATGGTCTTCTATTATCAAAATTCATGACTCTATTATAAAGAGTTTCTTATTGTATGCAGCCCACATTATCGGATTAAATTATCTAGATGTCTTCGAAAAGGCACAAGTATGCTTCTTCAAAAACCTGTTGCACCTACCCAGAAATACGCTTGACTTCGTTGTCAGATTGGAACTAGGTCTACCCTGCGTGTCATACCAAATATTTAAAATGGTGCTGAATTGGGCGGAACTAGCCGAAACCGCAAGCAGCAAAAATGTTAAATATAACTCGCTAGGTCAACTTATTAGATGTTTGGAGGGAGCAGGCATAAGTCACAATTTCATGGATCTCAATGGTCCCAATCTTATAACTCATATCGATACTGTAGTTGATAGATATCAGGATTCTTTTCCATACCCGGGATCTGTTAAGATTGGAAAACAGTATCTCTAGTTATATATACAGTAAAATTTTACACAATGATGCGCTACTCCAGCAAGATCTTTTACACATCCTCGCAAAATGTTGAATCTACTCGCCTATTAGAAATCATTACTTGCGTAACATTGGTAGGATAACCGAGAACAATCTTCACTTCTTATTGTCAAATATAGACCCTGAAATGCTTTGCTGGATATGAAACTTTATAAGTGCATGTTTAAAAATTAGATCTTTCTCTCTATTCGAATAGAACGCTACCCAAAACCGACCAGTATGACCTAACAACCTATTGTACACACGATATTATAACTTTTCTTTCATTTTGATATTTATCTTAATTTTATTGATTTTTGTAATAGTGGACTTCCCTTACCACATAATCTTGTATTCTTAGAGGCAATAAATATACATACATACATACATACATACATGCATACATACAATTAGCAATTTTTGTCAAATTCGAACATTTTTTTTTTTTTTTTTTCTAGGTGATATTCCTCGTTTACTTGCATTGCAGTACATTTTTACAGGCAAAATGTTATTATTAAATTAAATATAATCACCAATATATTTGAAAATTTTTTATTCTAATTCGTAAAAATATTACGTCATACAAGATTTTTAAGGAAGGCAGGCATATATTATGCACAGTTTTATTTTTTGCTTCAAAAAATTAATCCATTAATTACTTAAAACTTTTCCCTAAAAAACATTTCATGTATTTCTTTATAAAACAACATTTCGTGTCAAATTAATTGAAAGTAAAACTATATTTGACAATTACACACTCCGAAAGAGCAAATTACAGATTCTTCATAATAGAAAAGCTTTTATTATTACACTAATTGAAAGTTGTTACATCCTCAAAATTTCAAATTTCGTCGTCACACCGAATGATGAACCCATCACAGTATGTAACTACTTATATGATCAGCCGCTCAAGGAACCATGAAAATAATATTTAAAGAGATGAACAAAAGTAAAAGTATAGAGCTTGCGAGCATGAGAAACAACAAAGGTGAAATGCTATATGATACAGACGGGATAGTAGACGCGTTAAAAGACTCTTTTAAAGAATTATTAGGAGGTGAAGGTATAGGGCAAGAGAACTGTGACATAGACCATAATCAGTTAGAAAACCCAGTTGAGAAAGTTTGTGTCAATGAAGTTAGAGATATAATTAAGAACTTAAAAAATGGTAAGGCTGCTGGTGTAGACAGTATTAGCGCTGAATCAGCCAAAGCCCTCGCAGCACCATAAACTGAGCAATTGATGGTCCAGAGGTCGGACTCTTGCGAGATTTCTCCACTGAGGGAGGCATCCATTTCAGCCAGATCTTGGGGCTTAGGAGGAACTTGCATGTTAATGTTAATATATATAGATATATTTAATTTTAATTTAGGTATGCTTGAAAAAGACACACAGTAGTGTTGGAACGTACGTAGCAGGAATTTGATTACTTTGATAAAACAAAATGTCAACTCAGTTGATGTTTTATTAAAAATAGACCGTAAGACCTGAGGAAATTTATTGAAATATATTGATATTGACAGTCTAATGAAAAGATTAGATTTGTTCTACAAATCTGTTTTTTGATATGTAGAGATTGGAGATTGAGATGTCCGCGTCCGCCTTGACAGCGTTAAATGTTTAATCGCAGAACGAACGAATTCATATGCAATTTCTTATATATATCCATAATCCTACGCGTGGCGATACCAAGGGCCGCAACCTCGTTTTTCGCCCGTTAAACCACCCGAAACGAGTAAAGTAGAACCGGGACGGGAAGCATGTTATTCGCAGATACCTTGTTTAATGCCGACAGATTTGAGGCCCAAATCTGTCGAAGAAGATGCTTGTATCTGCTTTGGAGAGATTCCTTCACTGCTGTTACGTATTGAATGCGGCTTCAAGGCACGCCTAGATATGTACAGTATCCTCTCACTTATCGCGAAAGTCTGGGACTGGGTTTCATGTCAAGTGAGTTCCCCCACTACAGGAAAAATTGTTCTCCGCTTGAGCTTCATCCTGATCTCTGATTGGTTCAGAAAATTGAATAAATTCAAAAAAATTAATGTGAAAATTTTACAGTTGAGTAAACAAGTAGGAGAGAATATTCAGAGGTTAATTATACTAATTTTACATACAAATCCTAAAAAACTTAGCGTTCTCTTCCAAGCGTTCTTTGAAAAATGTTTAATATTTGAGAACTCTGGATAGGCCATTAACTTTTCTTCTTTTTTGGTCTAGAATTGCTAGCCATTTATGAATTAGGTACTTAAAATTTAAGGAAAAATGAAGTAATAATGTCTTAAGTAGCTTACGTTGAATGTCAGTATTTAAAATAAATTATAGTTACGCGCAAGCATTTTGTTTAATGCGTGCGCTTACATGTGCCGGCAGTTGGAACAAAATAAGTAGGGGAAGTCGCGATATGTGGTAGTACGATAGTGGGAGGGTACTGTATTGGACTCTCCAGTGTAAAAATGCCTAATATCACTTATATCCACAGCTTTAGGATCCTCGGAAATGCCAGGTATCTTTCCTTGATTCAGATTAATCTTGGCACACTTGTCCATCGCAAAGTCTATACCAATGTCTCACAGTGGGAAATTCGGCAAAATTTTGTGTCAAAATCGCAGATCTCGGTATCGGAGCAAGATAAAGCGATGAAATTTTTACGGCAAGTAGCACCGGAAAATTTCTGGGAGCGGATGAACATGTCAAAAACTGGTTTTTCGTTTATAGTGCTTTTCATTCAGGTTCTACGACAAAATGAAGACCACCATCGTATTCTACGTGAAAAAATGCATGCAAAACATATGTAACCTGTCTTAATATGACGTTAGATTCAAGGGAATTAAGAGGATTCTAAAGAAAATCACCTGCTCCTGGCTCAGTTAGGTATAGCAAATCATCTGGTCTGATAACCAAACTTATAATTTTATTTTCAAAATGCGATACACGTCTCCGATGTATCTTTTCACGAAGAGTACGATCGTGTTATCGGTATTATTTTAGAATTTATCTGATATGTTCATTTTTTGAGAATATTATTATTAAAATTTATAAAAATCTGAAATGTTACACCTGTATCCGGGACCTTTCCAACTTGGTTCTAATTTATTTTGTTTGGTATTATTTTTCCATTTGACCAAATCTTTTTCTTTATGGATTGGATGTTTTCTAATTATTTTACTCTCTAATAATTTCTTAGTTTTTTGCAGTTCAACTTCAATTCTTTCTTTAATTTTCTTCAAGTTTTGTTTATGTTTAGATTTCCATTTCCTAACTAAGTCAGAGTACTTCAAATTTGGAGAGGGGTTAATTGTTGAAGGGATGTTAGGTTCTCTTCCTAAGGTGGCTTCAAATGGTGATATTCCAAGGGTATTGTTTTTCATAGTATTAATCGCGAAATTTATATATTTCAAGTTATCGTCCCATTCATTATTGTTTTCAGCAACCGAGGTTTTGATCAGGTTTTTTCGTGTAGAGTGCATGCGCTCAATATTACCGTTAGACTGAGGGTGAAATGCAGTTGTTTTGACGTGTTGAATTCTCAATGCTTCTTCAAATTGTTGCATGAGTTCGGAGAGAAAGTTCTGACCTTGATCCGTCAGAATGGATTTTGGGGCTCCAAAAATGTAGATGTAGTGATCAATTAAATTATTGATAATTGATTCTGTTGTCTCATCTTTTAAGGGTATTAATATTGTATATCGCGTTAACCGATCTTGTAGGCTTAGTATATATTTGTTCCCTTGAGTAGTTTCGGGTAAGGGTCCAAAGATATCGAGTGCGATTTTCTCATTAGGTTTAGTTGGAATATCGGGTATTATGCTACTTGCTTGATTTGTGATTCTAGTAGTTTTTTGTAGTTGACATATGGGACAGGACTTAACATATTTTATCACATCATTATCCATTCCAATCCAATACCCTAATTTTTGGGCCCTATCTATTGAGTTCTTTTCTCCCAAATGTGTTGAGTGGGCTTCGATTAATATTTTCCTTTTTTCTTCCTTAGTAAGTTGTCTGGTGTTCGAAAAACACAAGTGAAAGCTGGATTCACGGTAAATGTTAGAAAGGTATTCTATCATTTCTTGAATTATCTCTCTTTCGATTGGTGTGAATAAAGTATCTTCAAAAGATAGTCTAATCAAAGTAAGTTTTCTGGATTTGATTTCATCAATTATCCATCCTAATTTCCTTAACCATTCCTCTTCATTAAAGGGTGGCATTTCCTCTTTTTTAATATGAGTCCACAGTTTTTCTACAGCGTTTGGTTTGTTTTTTATTGTACCTGAAAGTGGGTTCAATCTCCATTCTATAAAATCTTCATATAATTTATCTTCTGTGGGTTCATTTTCCTGTTCTCCTAGTGTTGGTTCTGGGATTTCTGATGATGATTCTGAAGTTTCAGGAGAGGGCTCCCTTATTCTTCTATGAGGTATTTTGATTTGTTTTTCTCCTTCTAATTTTACCTCGCTAATTTTAATCGGTTTATTAGCTATCGTAGGTTCTGGTGTGTTTAAATCACGATCGATAGGAGTATCAAACAAAACTATATCGAGGAGTTCATTCTCAATTTCATCGATGTCAATATTCTCCAAAGCTTGTTCTAAAGGATCCTTTTCATTAATTGGGAATAATCTTGATAGACAATCGGCTGCTTCACTTTCTTTACCCTTTACATATTGGATTTCGTATTTATATTCTTCTAACTTGATTTTCCGCCTTAATAATTTTGAGCTTGGGTCTTTACAATTATGTAGCCAAACTAGTGCTCTATGATCAGTTTGAATTTTAAATGTATTTCCTAAGAGGTACTGTCTTAGGCGTTTAACAGCCCAGATTATAGCCAAAAGTTCTTTTTCTGAAGTACTGTAGTTTTGCTCTGCAGGATTTAAAGTCCTGGATATGAATAAACAAGGGTGTCCATTTTGAGACAGGACAGCTCAAAGAATGATACTGTTTTTCTGATGTACGCTAATCTTAGCAAGGTGCTACACAATCAACATTTTAAATAGGAATCTGTATCATCATCGGAGCTTGTAATTATCGATCCGTTGAGAAATACAATCACACATACTGTGAATAATGGAAATCTACTTTATCGACCAAAGTTAAATCCTTCAATACAGAAAAATAATTTCCTTCATACAGACTAGATGGGGATATGAATTAAAATTTACTAAATTCAAATTTACTCAGAAAAAGAGGATCTCCCTCCTCTCACTTCACTGGGAATCGATCAACAGATCAACAGATTTCCGGCCAGGTGCTCTAACAAATTGAGCTACAGAGAAATAAAAGAAAGATACAGTTTTTCTGATATACGCTAATCTTAGCAAGGTGCTACACAATCAATATTTTAAATGGGAATCCGTATTATCATCGGAGCTTGTAATTATCCATCCTTTGATAAATCTAATCACACATACTGTGAATAATGGAAATCGACATTATTGACCAAAGTTAAATCCTTTAATACAGAAAAATAATTTCCGTCATACGGACTAGATGGGGATATAAATCGAAATTTAATAAATTCAAAGTTATCCAGAAAAAAAGGATCTCTCTCCTCTCACTCCACTGGGATTCGAGCACCAGATCAACTGATTTCCGGTCAGGTGCTCTAACC
Source organism: Andricus grossulariae (assembly GCA_011634705.1). Classification (NCBI taxonomy): domain Eukaryota; kingdom Metazoa; phylum Arthropoda; class Insecta; order Hymenoptera; family Cynipidae; genus Andricus; species Andricus grossulariae. Next base: position 143,051,736 of record JAABKJ010075445.1, read on the forward strand.
AATAGCGACAGAGAGATCAAAGAAAGATACTGTTTTTCTGATATACGCTAATGTTAGCAAGGTGCTACACAATCATTATTTTAAATAGGAATATATATTATCATCGGAGATTGTAATTATCGGTCCGTTGAGAAATTCAATCACACATACTGTGAGTAATGGAAATCTACATTATCGACCAAAGTTAAATCCTTTAATACAGTAAAGTAATTTCCGTCATACAGAATAGATGGGGATATAAATTAAAAGTTATTAAGTTCAAATTTATTCAGAAAGAAAGGATCTCTCTCCACTCACTCCACTGGGATTCGAGCACGAGATCAACTGATTTCCGGTCGGGTGCTCTAACAAATTGAGCTACAGAGAGATCAAAGAAAGATACTATTTTTCTTATATACGCTAATTTTAGCAAGGTGCTACACAATCAATGTTTTAAATAGGAATCCGTATTATCATCGGAGATTTTAATTATCGATCCGTTGAGAAATCCAATCACACATACTGTAAATAATGGAAATCTACATAATCGAACAAAGTTAAATCCTTTAATAAAGAATATTAATTTCCGTCATACAGACTAGAAGGGGATATGAAGTAAAATTTATTGAATTCAAATTCTCTCTCACCTCTCACTCCACTGGGATTCGAACACTAGATTAGCTGCATTCATGTCAGGTGCTCTAACAAATCGAGCTACAGAGAGATCAAAGAAAGATACTGTTTTTTGCTATACGCTAATTTTAGCAAGGTGCTGCACAATCAATATTTAAAATAGGAATCTGTATTATCATCGGAGATGGTGATTATCGATCCGTTGAGAAATCCAGTCACACATACTGTGAGAAATGGAAATCTACATTATCGACCTAAGGTAAATCCTCAATTACAGCAAAATAATCTCTGTCATACAGACTAGATGGGGATATGAATTAAAATTTCCTAAATTCAAATTGATTCAGAAAAAAAGGATCTCTCTTCTCTCATTCCACTGGGATTCGAACAGCAGATCAACTGCTTTCCGGTCAGGTGCTCTAACCAACTGAGATACAGAGAGATCAAAGAAAGACGCTGTTTTTCTGATATACGCTAATTATAGCAAGGTGCTACACAATCAATATTTTAAATAGAAATCTGTATTATCATCGGAGATTGTAATTATCGATCCGTTGAGAAATCCTCAAAATGAAGGTCACCATTGAATTCCCCGTTGAAATTTACTTCAGGAATGACCTTCACTTTTTTGAAAAATATTTTTGACCTGAGGAAATATCCAACCGTCCCGGGACTTTTTAGACACCCGGTATATATATTTATGTTATGGTTGTCGACCAGATAAATGTATTAAATAAATTGATGTTAAGTGTTTTTTGTGTAATGGTCAAAAATCCATATTTTTTAATCTTGATTGTTAATTTTAAAGTTGTGAAAAAATGGTCTCTAGCTTCCCTGGAATCCGAATCGTCTTTCAGATTGCCGGTCTGATGCTCTTACCCACTAAGCTACGGAGAGACGAGATTAATTTTGTTACTACCCCTACAAGTTAAATTACGACGTAATTCCTTATACTTGCAAGATAAATTTATCGAACAAGAAGTCATATGTATATTTTTTAATTTTACTTAATTCAATTAATTTTATTTTAATAATTTAATAATATTTAAATAATAATATATTATATCATATATTTTTTAATTATTTATTTATATATTTTTATTATATTATATCTTTATTTTGTTTATACTCTATCCCTTTTTCGGGCTTGAGAGTCTTTACATAAATATCACATCTATTCTTACAAACAAGCCTTATACTACCTTACTCACTATTTGCTCTTTGAAAATGAGCACAAGTTCCAAGAATTCTTGGCAATCCTCCCTGCAGTGCTTTCCCTGAAGTTTTTCTCTCACAAAAGTGACAATTTTATCAGTTTCATCTTGCAAAGCATCTCTCACAAGTTGATCTTCTATTCCAAATTTATATTTGCTGAGATCTATAGTATTCCAGGAATCTTGAAAACTCTTGGAAATTGGCACGGTAGGACCTGACGTTTTGCCAAACTTTACCTCAAAAACAGCTCTCAGCTGTATTTCCGCAACATGATGTCGACAAGCTAAATATAAAAGATCTCGTCCCATAGCTTTTTCCAATAATCGACAAACACCGTTGCGCTGGCAGATGTTTGAAGCTGTTGTATAGCATCAGGTTGCTTGCACCACTTCAAGGAGTCCTCATTCTTCAAGAGTTTTATACACCACCTCAGCTTCATCCTTTCCAGTACCAGATACATTTCTTATAAAAAAAACCTTCTATAATTAAAAAAACTTAAAATTGTGCAAAGATATTGTTCTCTTGGTTGAATTCAAAGGAGCAACCATTTTTGTTGACAGAACTCTGGTTTAAAAGTATTATTTACACTAAAATATGTTATCAAATATTTTGTTTATATCTTCGTCCATACGTGGTGAACTATGTTTTTGGAATATGAATAAAACGATTGTGAGACTCTAATTGCAATATTTCAAATTAAATTAATCGAACTTTATTACGCTTGATTCCTAAAAATTCTCTTTTGATTTTAAACAAAATTAATATTTTAAAAACAATCAAATCTTAAGGTTGCACGGTGATAAGATAAGTTAAAAAAATTTGTAATACTTTTTACTTAAGCAAGGGTGTCCATCACAATTATCTACGTCAAATATTTGACTCGCGAGACCTCATTCAGGCTTAGGAGTTTCAATGAGTTTTTCTGAGTCTTTTTTTAGTAGGTTTGTCATACCGCACGCACATTCCTACAAAAAAACTTTAAAAGGACACGAGTTACCTTTCCACGGTTACTATCCATACACTCAATATTGGTTACAATATTTAAATATATAAACGCAACGAATATACATATGTAACCACAAAACTTTTCAAAATGACGCCCATTCCGCAGTGGCTAGTGTTAGGACCAGTGTCTCCAGAACGTGGGATTTTTCGGCCCCCACCACTTTCCCATCTGGGAGAATACATGCAAGCGTAGCGTCGGTGAGTCGGCTTCTGATGAAGTCAAAAGAGTTTTGGACGTGCTTGATAGAGTTTCCTGTGAAAGGATTCAGTTCTTTGGCGAGAAAGTGTGCTAGGTTGTAAGTTGGTGAGTTTATTGCGCTGACGATCGGTCTGAGTGGAATGTTGTTTTTGTGGGTTTTTGGGAGTCCGTAAAGTCTTGGAAAGGTGGGATTGGTAGGTATTAATTGAGCTATTGTTTGGCAGTCAAGTTTAGAGTCTTTTAGGAGGGTTTTTGTTTTGCTGACTATTGTTTTTGTGGGGTATTTTCTAAGTTTTCCATACGTATCGTCAGTTAGAAGGTCCATGATTTTGTTGTTATAGTCCTCTCTAACCATTATTACTGTTGTGTTGCCTTTGTCTGCGGGTAATATTATGATATCTTAATTCTGGTTGAGTTCTTCAATTGCTGCTTTTTCTTGTTTTGTTAAGTTTCAGGAGGGAAGTTGGAGGAGGGAAGAGAAGAAGTTAATAATTCTATCCAAACTTATTTCGGATTAAATATGTATGTATTAATCTCTCAATCCTGAATATAGTTTGAAAATTACTGTCAAAATGAAAGCCGATCCATACATTTTAGGTATTCAATTGCAAAAATTACATGACTCTATTCCACGAACAGAATCTAATTATAAAAAAATGCATACTGCGAAAAGAAATATTACCACAGCACGTGGACGTCTTGATTTATTGAAACAAAAATGGGAACAGTGTATAGATTTAGATTTATAAGTTCACAAACTCGCTTCAGCAGAAGATAGACTCAAAGTTGATTATTTTACGCAAAATAATTTTTTTTAATTCGAAGACGCCTTTCATGATGCGTACGATTTTATTAATTGTCAAACTGATGCTTTTCTTCCACATGATTCGACACTTCTAGAACGTTCCTTTAGTGATAATGTTGTACAACAGAATTCTAATGTTCTCAAATTACCAAAAGTTAATATTCTATTTCTTTCTGGTAGCTATACCGATTAGGAAACTCTTCGCTATCTATTTGAAGTTCTTATTGTACATCACGATTCTTTGTCAAGCATTATACGTTTTAAATACGAGGGCTGTTTGGTAAGTCAGTGACTTTTTAAAGAAATTTTTTTTTTTTGCAAATAAGCGTTTTATTTTTTAACATAGTCTCCTTTCATCCCGTTACATTTAGTCCAGCGTTTTTTCAATTTTCTTATTCCTTCCAAATAATTGGTTTTCTCAAGGCCCTCAAAATAGGCGTTTGTTTCCGTGATGACCTCTTCATTCGACCCATATCTGTTACCACTCAGCCATTTCTTCAGGTTTGGAAACAGGAAATAGTCGCACGGGGATAAATCTGGAGAATATGCTAAATGAGGTATCAGTTCGTAGCCCAATTCATGGAATTTTGCCACCGTGATTACACACGTGTGGACTCGTGCATTGTCCTGATGGAACAGCACTTTTTTCTTTGACAAATGCGGTCGTTTTTGCTTCAAATCAATATCGCATCTGTCCAAAAGCTCTGAATAATATTGGCCGTTGATCGTTTTACCCTTCCGAAGGTAATCGATGTGAATGATGCCACGTTCATCCCAAAAAACTGTGGCCATGACCTTGTTGGCCGACAGACCCATCTTGGCTTTCTTTGGTGCACGTTCACCCGAAGAAACCCACTGTTTTGATTGTTTCTTGCTCTCTGGTGTGTTGTGGTGGATCCACGTTTCGTCCACGGTTACAAAACGGCGCAAAAACTCGTTCGGATTGGGGCTGGACATCGTCAAACACTCATTTGAAATGGTCACACGGTGGCGCTTATGGTCCAGTATGAGCAATCGCGGCACCCATCTCGCGGATAGTTTTTTCATGTCCAAATATTCATGTAAAATCTTGGAACACGTGTGAGATTCTAGAGACATAACAGCTCCATCACTCTGTTCTATATTGAGTACATTACATAATTCCAGAGCTGTTACATATCCTTACAATAATTGCGTTACAGGATAGTGTGTCCTTTATATTTCGTTCTTCGAACACGTGTGACATTCTAGAGACATAACAGTTTCATCACCCTGTTCTATATTAGTTACATTACATAATCCCGAAACTGTTACATATCCTTACCGTAACAGCGTTACAGAATAGTTTGACCTTGATGTTCCATTCTGGGAAAACGTGACATTCCAGTGACATAGCAGTTCTATCACTCTGTTCTATATTTGTTACATTGCAGAATTCGAGAACTGTTCCGTATACTTACAGTAACAGCGTTTAAGAATAGTGTGACCTTGATGTTCCTTTCTTGGAACACTTGTGACATTCTAGAGACATAACAGTTTCATCACTCTGTTCTATCTTAGTTACATTACAGAATTTCAGAACTGTTACGTACCCTTAGAGTAACAGCGTTACAGAATAGTGCGACCTTAAGGTTCCTTTCCTGGAACACGTGTGACATTCTACAGACACAACAGTTCCAACGCTCTGTTCTATATTCGTTACATTACATAATCTTGGAACTGTTACATATAATTACAGTAACTGCGTTACAGAACAGTGTGTCCTTCATATTTCGTTCTTCGAACACGTGTGAGATTCTAGAGATATGACAGTTCTATCATTCTATTCTATATTGGTTACATTACATAATTTCGGAACAGTTACATACCCTCACCGTAACAGCGTTACAGAATAGTGTGACCTTGATGTTCCTTTCCTGGAACACGTGTGACATTCTAGTGACAAAACAGTTCTTTCACTCTGTTCTATATTTGTTACATTGCAGAATTCGAGAACTGTTCCGTATCCTTACAGTAACAGCGTTACAGAATAATTTGACCTTACTGTTCCTTTCTTGGAACAAGTGTGACGTTCTAGTGACGTAACAATTTCATTCCCCTGGTCTATATTAGTTGCCCAGAAGAATTCCAGAACTGTTACATATGCTTACAGTAACTGCCTTACAGAACAGTGTGATCTTCATGTTCCGTTTTTGGAACACGTGTGAAATTCTAGTGACATAACAGTTCTATCATTCTGTTCTATATTGGTTACATCACATAATTCCACAACTGTTACATATCCTTACAGTAACAGTGTTGCACAATAGTGAGACCTTGATGTTTCTTTCCTGGAACACGTGTGAAATTTTAGTGACATAATAGTTCTATCACTCTGTTCTATATAAGTTGCGTCACAGAATTCCAGAAATGTTACGTATCCTTACAGTTACTTCGTTACAGAACAGTGTGCCCCTTATCTTTCGTTCTTGGAGCACGCGTGACATCCCAGAGACATAACAGTTCTATCATTCTGTTCTATAGTAGTTACATTACAGAATTCGAGAACTGATTCTTATCCTTACAGTAACTGCATTACAGGACAGTGTGACCTTTATGTTCCGCTCTTGGCACACGTGTGACATTCTGAAGGTATAACAGATCAATCACTCTGTTCTTTATTAGTTACATTACAGAATTCCATAAATGTTACATATCCTTAGAGTAACAGCGTTACAGAATAGTGTGACATTTATGTTCCCTTCTTGGATCACTTGTGACACTCTAGAGACATAACATTTTCATCACTTTGTTTTATATTAGTTACGTTAGAAAATTCCAGAACTGTTACGTATCCTCACAGTAATAGTTTTATAGAATAGTTTGACCTTGATTTTCCTTTCTTGGAACACGTGTGACATTCTAGAGACATAACAGTTCTATCACTCTGTTCTATATTAGTTACATTACAGCTTGGCAGTGATGTTGTATTCGGAAGGAGCCGAGAATTCGATCACGAATATAGTTCGTTTCTCGAAGTCTTGGAGAAGAATGTCAGGCCTCTAGTGGGCAACGGAGACTGCTGTCCGAAAATCGTGGTTCCAGAAAACTTGGCACTTCTCGTTTTGGACAATTACCCCTATCTCCCTTGGAGCGTTTGGCAGGGCAGGGTCGCGGCCAACACCGTAAGAGCGACAAAGATGGTAATAACGCACTCTTAGGGCAGCATTATTTCTGTAGATATAGGTCGTTCCTGCATGGGTGGGACACCTTACCTGCCCCCTGCTTCGCTGAACCTTATAACACATTACTACAACGATGCTATCGACGAAAATTTCTTTCTTTTAATTTTTGCATGAAAAATAGAATTTTTTCGAAAAAATCGAACTTTACCGAGAGTCTTTATACTCTTTAGAGTATGTATACAAAAAATCAGACAAAATGGCTTCACCGTTTGACCTGAAGCTTATTTTTGCGATTTACACTCGATTTCCAGGGCTCTTAATGTCTTCATAACTTACAATTTGGTCCCCGTATTCTTCACATTCAGCTCTGTAAATATAATTTATGTCATAATACTTTACAAACTATTTACAATAAAAGATAATTATTAGTTACAAAGTTATTTTTAAAATATCTTAATGCATATGCAAATACAATAAGACTCTAACAGCCGGCCTAAGCTGTATGCATAGTATTTTTAGGTTATGTTCGGTTTGCTTATCGATTTCCCGTATTTGCGCATTGTATTAAAAAGTTATAATCTTTTAGATATAAGTAATTAATTTCAACCCATATTTTGAATAATTTCTGTAAAATATATGTGTGTTTTTCTCGCTTTAACTCCGCGTGTTTCGGTAGTATTTAACTACTCATTTTCAGCAAAAAAATCACTCATCTTTAATACATTCACTTCTGGCAAGTTATCTGATGACGTTTTAACTAAAGAAGTCATAATCAAGCATTGAAACTTTCTTAAAAATCGTTCGGGATAATAATTATGGCATTAATTATCACAGTGTATGTACACCAGTATGAGACTTGCACGACCTCTGACGTCATATACTTCTTTTTTATTAATCATTGAAATTATGTAAAAGGTCAAAATAAATTTTGGACAAAAAATTTGAAATTTACGATATTGATACTTCCTACCCTGCCGAAAGCAAATCTCAGGAATATCTCAGGCGTAAATGTCAGACCGGATCATACAAAGTTCATTCAATTTTCAGTCTCTATTTGAATGATTTCGTCTTTACCCGAGTAAAAATATTTGTTCTTGATTTTGTCTTGGGTGAAGACTAATCCAAGACAATTTCAAGTTATTCTATATGTCTAGCTCGTGAGATGGAACCAGACTATTTTTGATGTCTTCAGATAATTATTTTCGACTTGAAGAGAAAAATGTATATCTTGAGAGCAAGGCCTCTGAGGGTCATCACTAATCCGCTTTAAACTTTATAGACTGTTTATATTATTTATTTTCATGGTGTTTATTTTTCATGTATTATTAACTTTATTTATCTGCAATAATTATGTTCTTCGGATGGCGAATCTAAAAATGCAGTCCTTTTTTTCCTATCTCCAACAGTTCACTAGATACTTCTATAAAACGACAGTTTTTAACTTTTAATAGAAAATTTTATATGCCTGCAGTTGTTGAGACAGGCAGGTTCCGAATTTCTTATTTAAAAATAAGTTATCACAAAACTACAAGGTTTATCGGTTATAAAATTTCAATCCTCAGCAGATGTCGACTGCTTGGTCCTAACCTAGCTACCTGATTCCTGGAAATGGCAGGCCCTGTCGGTGGGGTCCATAGTTTATAGAGGTCGTCCCTTCCTTTTGTATATGGGTACGATAATCGCGTTTCTCCAATCGTCTGGGACTTGTCTCGTCTCGATACATAAATGTTTTGCTCCGTTCAAATGTGTTTTCACCCTTATTTTCGAGTCTAACATATTTTACATCCATTCAGGATTCTCCAAAAGTCCAGATGGCCAGCCCGGGCCTGCATCCATTTCTACTGACTTAAGGATTGTTAATAACTTTTGGTCCGCCATTTTGAATTTGTTTATTGATAATCAAAAACCCTTTTATACATATACACTATTTTTGCGACTATAGGACTTTATTTATTTAAGTTATTCAACATTATAATAGATATTTTGAAAAAAAAATTATTCGGAAATTTGCACACAATGCGACTTTTTTAACTTTTTATTAAATACTTTAAGCAACACAATGCAAAAAGTTTAATTAAAATCCGTTCATAGTCTCCGGATGCCGCGAATATAATAACATGCAATAATTGGTCACGTGTTAGACTGTCACATGGCCTTAAAGGTAGAATGCAATACGTAACATAATTTAAATCCATTTTAATTTTTGAAGGTCAACGTTCAGAGATAGGCCCTCTGCCTATAGTCAAGTTCTATCAATTAAGAAATGTAAAGTTGTCAAGCCTAACCATTTCAACCATTACACCAATATAAAATAACTAAAACTGAACATTTGATTCACTTAAAATTGTCGATGTACCTGCAGTTCAAAACGTTTAAATGAACGAAATGCAAAAAAAAATATTTTCTAAAATTAGCCTAGCGGAATTAGTCCAAGAAAGAGTAAGAATGACTATCATACAAAAAAATCTAACGATAAAAAATGTTTAGAGGGTCAACCCCCCTCAAATGTTAATGGTGATAAGAGCAACACACAATGTACAGAATGACCGCTTTTATACACATTTTTCTCAAATTAAAAGTAGTGTTAAATTACCTTGTCATAAATAAAGTTTTTTCAGTGGCGCAAGTGTTACCGGGGAAAAAATGTAAAGTCACCCTTAGTTTTTTTTTTAATCACAAAGTCATCCAAATGATCGCCTTTATACACTTTTCTTGGAATTAAAAATAGTCTTAAATTACCTTGCAATAAACTATAAAGTAATTTAACACTATTTTCAATTTTTTAAGTGTATAAAGTGGGTCATTTTGAGAATATTATGATTTTAAAAAACTAAGGGTGGCTTTGAATTTCTTTTCCGGAAGCACTTACCCCACTGAACAAATTTGTTTGGTGACAAGTTGATTTAACACTATTTTTATTTTCAAAAAGTGTATAAAGACGGTCATTCTTTACATTGTGTGTTGGTCTTATCATCAACATATAAGGGTGTTTCACACTCTACAAATCAGTTGACGTCTGATTTTTATTATAATACTTACAGGGTTCACAGCGCAGAAGGAGCTCAAAAAAGTGGAAATAGGGTGATTTTCTCACGAAAAAGGGGAAATAGGGGAAAGATTAAACATTTATTATTATATGTCGAAAAGAACAAACAATCTTTTTATGAGAAATGTTATATTTTTTAATAATTTTAATGATTTTTCAATGATTTCTGCCATTAAAGAATTTATTTTTAAAAATTGGATATACTTAGGTTGTTTGAAATCCATTCACAGTGATATAAAAAAGTCTGAGAAAAAAAATAAAATTAATTAAATACAAAATTTTGGTATGTTTAACATTATTCTCATAATATGTTTCTTTCCAAGATTTGTAATTTCTTCCTTGCTCGATAATATATTTATCTCGCGCTTCACGCTCGATGATGTGTTTACATCGCGCTACGCGCTCGGTCTTTGCATTTCCCCCACATTTGCGCCCAGACCTTTTAAAATTAAAGGTCAAATCATCGAATTTGATATAATAGTGTTGAACATAGTGTAGAAAAGTTCAGATTTTGGACAAAATTGAGTGCGAAGCACGAGATACGTGATGAGAATGTGTTCGTTAAAGCCAAAGGAGCTTTAACAAAAGAGAATTCAAAATCGCCAAATTACAGTTGTCGATGGTTTAGTTTTAATTGTAAAAGGTCTGGGCGAAAATGTGGGGGAAATACAAAGACCGAGTGCGTAGCGCGAGGTAAACACATCATCGAGCGCGAAGCACGAGATAAATATATTATTTCTTAGGGTTTCAAAAATTCGATAGTTTGGTGGGATTTCTAAGACTTTGAAATTTTGTAGTATATTTCAAAATATTCCAAGGCATTTTCAAGAGATTTAAACAATCGCAAGGGATTTTCAAGGGTTTAATAATTTTAAGGGATTTTAATATTTTAATGGATTTCAAAGAATTTATTCATAAGAAGTGAGGGATTTCGTAGGGGTTCAAAGATTTTACGAGAGTTTCGAATATTTTTTGCAATTCATTTGGAATTCGCCGTGAATTTTTCAAATCCTTTTGAATTCTTCTAAATTCACTCAATTTTACTCAAATTAATGTTTTTTGAAAAGTTTTTATTTAATTCATCTAGAAGTCTTTTAAACTCACCTTCAATTTGTAGGACTGTGAGGCCTGACTTTGTCATTTCGGGCAAAAAATGTAATTAAAAGTAACCTTTTCATCAAATAAGTAACTTTTGAGTAACCGCGGATTAAAAAAGTAACTAAGTTACTAAAAAATAACCCGTACCGAGCCCTGGGATTTGAGTATACGGAGAAAATTGGAAGGTCAGTTTGGCCATCTTGATGTGCAGACAGACTATATCGCAAGGTCAACTATAGGACAGCCCTTGAAGATGGCTGAAGCGACTATCTCTAGAAGGTTGAAACAAGAGGTTCAAATCGATCATCTCAGAGTTTCGGCTTGGTCATCTCGAATGGTCGACTCAAGCGTCATAGAGAGTCGAACCGATCATCACAGAGGACGGAATTGATTATTATAAAGGGTCGAATCGCTCATCGTAGAGGGTCGATTTGGTCATATCAGATAGTCGACTTGATCTCCTCAGATAGGCGACCTGGCCACCTTAGGGGGTCGATTTGATTATTCTACATTTTCTATATTTGTTGTCCTGTCTTACTTATTCCAATCTCTCTCTTATAAGAGACTGGAAATTATGAAATTAAGTGGAACCCATAAAACCTGAAAATTTATATGAAATACATGAATTCTGAACGCATTTTGTATTCTTTGTGGAGAATGAGGTGTATGAGACATAATTTGATATGCAAAAACAGTGCACATTGACAATATATTTTTTAGAGCACGAGAAGCTAAGGACACAGTACGGTGTCACACTGAATTGTAAGATTTTAAACATTGAAGTGCATTCAGAAACCAATATATCCCACATCTCGTTACTTTCTGCATCATCAATGAATGCTGAAATTTTGTTCACGTTTTCAGATTGAAACGACACGATGACAACAAATTGATAGCTGAACGTCCAGGTACGCCTTTATCCGAAATCCCTTGGAGGCATCAAATTTGAAGTTGAAAATTCTTATGCACTTCACTCTCCACGAATGTTCGAAATATCGAAAAGCAGTTGAAAATGATGAAAAACACGTTTAAGTTCAATAAGCAGCAAATGTGACGTTGAACGGCTCAATGACATTCACTCACTCCAAAAATGCTGTATAGAGTCTAGACCACGGTGCTGCTCCCAGTCGCAACTCTCACTGCATGCATCGGTTGCTATACAATCGAACTAAATATCGATTCAACTAAATGCCATTTCAACTAAAAATCTATAGTGTGTGCACCGCGTGTAGAACTTCAACATTATAAGTTTACCCTTTAATAAACGATGCTTTTCACTTACCTCTTGAATAATAAATATGAAAAATATGAATGTATAGTTTGAAAACCCCTCCCGAAATATTTTTCTGGATCCGCCCCTGAAACCCTGTAGCTTAAACAGAAAATAGTGTATTCTCAATTTCGTAGTCGCAAATTATATTTCGCAAGGACGAATGTGATTTCCTGTTTAAAATTATATCTGAGCGCATATGAAACTTGAATCACCTTTATAGACATGCAATTCAGATTTATAGGTGCGACATATCTACTGCTCTATCGAAACAGTACATCATTTCGTATACACGATAGAACACGGCCATTACTAATCTTAACGATGCGACAGAACCCTCTTCATTTTCTTCTTCTTTCATGGCCACCTTGACTTCCTCTTCATTCACGTCGCGCAACATACGTGTTTCCTTTTTGGCAGGAAGCTTGTCGTACATACAAATAAATTGTAAGCGAGCATGCTGAGATCATGTGCAAATTCCTTGCTGACAATTCCGATACTCTTGGTTGCTGAAGAATATTATGCAGGAAAAAGTGCTACAGATTATGATCATTATAAAAGCTAATCTCGAAATATGACGATGCTTGGGTGGAAATTGTAGTATACTATCTCAGTACGGCGGTAAACCCCCTAATGATGACTATGTTCTGTACTGGCCCACTACTGGCCAATAAATGTCTCTATAGTAAAATGAGGAAGTTCATTCTTTATCAGCATTACACTATTCACGTGTGTATATAAGGAAGATTTGATAGAATGAAACTTGCAAACATATTTTACAGTCATAAAGATAAATTGAATATTTTCAGCTGAGGTATTTTCAAATCCAGACATCATCCTAATTTAGCACTTTTGAATATATTCAAATCTTGCATTCCTTAAATTATTACCTCATGGCAAATACATTATTATTATGAAGTCCGCATCTAATCATACACTATCTTTCCTGCATAATAATTTTATTACTGCGTAATAAATTTTGCATGATCATGATGAACACGTTCCTCGTTATTTACCATCTTATGTTTACACCCCTACGCATGACTATGTAAGAAAATCTATCACACTCACACATGGTATGTCATATGATGTCAGTATTGTAGATGAAAGGTATTGTCAACACTATACTCTAGGCGTGACTAATGCTACATGAAAGTTAGTATGATACAAGTGTCCAAGTAATTCCATTCTGAAATTAACTCTCCTGGATGATGAGTCTTTCCCCCAGATTAATTAAAATGTTCGCTCTTTATCTACTGAAATTGGTATTTCAAGATATGCAGAAGTTGGAATACTGGAAATTGAAATAACGGAAGCGGTGACATGCAAGGTGATTAATTGAACGAGGAGAGAAACTTGGAGATTAATCCACGACAGTCTTTCCAACTATTTCAACTTTGCAATAACTTTCAAAGATTTTCCTGAAGCGAGAGGCTCATCCTCGTTCGAGAATCACTCGGTAACGGGGAGCTTCCGTAATTATATGATCGAGATTCTTGACACATTCCGTTAAGGGCACGTAGTAGACTCTGTCGTCAGAAATATTGTCGGTCGTAACTGTAATAATATTCCTTCATCTTTTTTGCATAGTAAGGAACATATCAATCTGAATTTTTTTAAATAATGCAGCATTAAAACATCGCTACCTAGGATTTAATAGTTTAAAATTTTATATTTGGAAGTTTTGAAGGAAATTTTTTTTTTAAATACACTCTAAAAAAAGCTTTGGTGATATTTATAATCAGCTGGTAATTATACGTGCAGTGTATTTTCAAATTATAATGTATAACCTGATTAATTTACGATACTACAGTACTTATTTGCAGAGACTTAAGAGGTTAGTTGTTAGAATTTAAGTTATATAACCAATTATGAAAATTAAGTATGTAAAGAAATTAAAATGTCAAAGAAAACTTTTTAAGACACTTTTTACGAAAGGCGTGGGGCCGAATCCGAATGTACCCCAGTGTGTACAACAAGGGTTAACAATAACCTATCTTCACAACATTAATAATTTTTAAGATATTTTTTTCATCGATTCTTGGTAGATCGACACTTTTGTGTCGATTTTTTAGGTGGATCGCAACTCATGCCTTCGATTCGATCTCGATTTAAAGATCGCCACTTTTGAAAAAATCGAACATACCTAGGGTACAGTACAAGCGAAAGTGTACAGTGAAAGTGATAGGGTGCAGTGAAAGAAAAAGGGTGCGCTGAAAGAATGCCGGTCTTTTCCAAAGTCCAGATCTTTAAAGAGCCGAATGCGAGGATCTTCCGGGCGGAGTATTTTTCCCTGAGCAGGGAACGGTTGATAAGGGGCCCGCCATTACTTTCCCTCAAGAGGCACCTTCGGAGGATGGTGGACATTGATGAGGAGACCACGGCCAGCCTCAATAGTGGCGAAGTGAGGTAAGTTTGGGTCAGCCTCTTGCTTTTTCAAAAATATTGCCATCGTTAATTTTAACAAAAAATTTACAGATTTTCAAGAATTGTGAAAGGCTTCAAGATGGATGAAGAATATTTCCTTCAGATTCTTAGGAAACTCAAAACTGATCTTTTATTAATGAATTAAAAATTAATTTCAACAGAATATTTAAAAGATGTTTGGAATTCAAAAAGAATTTACAAAATTTTCGCACTTCTCGTTTTGGAGAATTGACTCTATCTCCCTTGAAGCGTTCGGCAGGGCAGGGTCGCGGCCAATACCGTAAGAGCGACAAATATGGTAATAAAGCACTCTTAGGGCCGCATTATGTCTGTAGATATACGTCGTTCTTGTGTGGGTGGGATACCCCGATAGTATGTGTTCTAGATACTCAGCGTGTGTATAACACGCTCTGCACCTATCGCTTGGAACTTCTTGACATAAAATGCGGTCATGGTATGCTAAGGTGAAAATTACACCGTCCTGGCATGCGAAAATGAAATCCTCTGTACCTGAATTAGGCCCTGATGATATGAGAAAAGCAAAAGTTTGCTCCTTCGACAAGGACTATTTTGTACATTTTTGTGAAAGTTTCCGTGCATTTTCTTGTCGAGTAGCTGTTGGTGAAATGTCGCAAACTCTGTCTTCTTCACTTCGGCTTTTAGAAGTGAAGCATCTAGATGGAGTAATGAACTTTCCTTTCTTCTGATGTTAATATTCAGGCCAAGGGTCTCGGCCGCTTGCTCCGCGGCTTTGTAAAGGAACGCTTCTTCACCAATTATCTCGTGGTTCCTGATCATTTTTCGAAGAGGATCTCTGCCATTGTCAACGATATAAGCTGTACTTAAAACAATTCGGTTATGAAGATACTGGAGATTCAGAAGTCCGCGTCCGCCTGACGGCGTGAAATGTATCATCGCGGAACTGACGAATTGATATGCAAGCTTTTATGCATATGCATGATCTTACATGTGGTGACATTAGGGGCCTTAAGTTCGTTCTTCGTCCATTGAACTACCTCCAACGAGTAGAGTAGAACCGGGACGGCAAACATGTTAGACGCAGATACCTTGTTCAACGCCGACAGATTGGATGACCAAACCTGTCGAAGAAGATGCTTGCATCTGCTTCGGAGAGACTCCTTTACTTATGTTACGTACTAAATGCCGCTTTGAGACACGCCCATGTATGTATAGGTCTCTCCAGTGTTGAGATGTCTAATAACACTTATATCCACAAGCTCAGGGTCCTTGGGAACGCCAATTTCGTCGTGTCCTGTGACCACCCATCTCACGGTTGTGAGACGTGGCCATGAATGGGATTTACTGCGGTCCTACTGGTAGCCGATGTCATTTTTTTTTAGATGACAGTTGCTCGCAGTGGGACCCTGCGGTGGTTGTTAACCGTTAGTTTTTAATTATATATATATTGATAATTTAAATTGACAACATTTTATCATAAGAAAATGTTGTCAATTTAAATTATTAAGATATAAGTATCATCATAAAAATATAAGGAATTGTTGTTGATATTGAGTGCGTATCTTATAAATTAATAAGCAATATCAATTTATAATGAAGTCTGCAATATCAGCTGAGATATTGAAAACAGTGTACGAAGAGACAATGGCGTTCGGTCGTTCGTGTCAGACTGTCAGTTGGTATGGTGCTCCAAGAGCTAAGAGATCCTGACAGCTAATTTGTGTTTCTTTGTCGATATCTCAAGAATTCATTTCTGGTGACGTGATTTCTAACATTACATTCAGTTAAACTCTCGGGTGGAGAATTAATTAAGTTTTCTTCGACCTGAAATCGTGGGCTTCTATGAAAATGGGGACACTTTGCTCAGTTTGACGTCATTTAGTGATCTCGAACAAAAATCGTCGTGTTCCTTTCCTTTCATAAAATTGCATACTTATCAAAAGGAATGAATGCTCGAGGATGCGGTAAAATAAAACAGTGGATTATGGTGTATAAACTTTCTGCAGAACCCATTTCTAAAGTTGTCGGTAAGATAGATCCTTAGGGCGTGGCATGTAGACTTCCTCCAGTGGTGCCATCCAGCGGACACTTTTGGCACTAAACCATCGAAATTTATTGACCTCATATTGCAAAAAGCGGACATAGAGATATTTCATCCACATTTCTATAATATTCCGTGTTATTAGGGATTTTAGCCTTTGTTGTTTACCGCGATATTTAATAAAATCGGTTATATTCTTAAAATGTGTTTCTGTCATATCAAATCCTCTGTCTTGAATTTTGACATTCTAACTTTACATTCGAAGTCAGCAACCCCGAAAACCTCTCTATAGTAATTTTCAGTCATATCAGAATGGTTTTCCAAGGTTGGTCCGCCATATTGAATCCGTCATTTTAAATATTGACATTTTGACTTTGAATTCTAGTTCAGCGACCACAAAAACCTTAAAATACGACGAATAGTCAAATTTATTTGGTGGAAATCATTCTATTGAAAAATATATGTAGGATACTAAACATAATATCTGCGCGTCCATGGTATTCCAGAATACAAATTTTTGTCATAAAATCCAGTGGAGTCTCACCTGTTTCCCATCTCCCTTATTTCCCATCTCCCTTATTTCCCGTCTCCTCTATTTCCCGTCGGCTGTACACGGTTATTTCCATTTGCGCAGATTCGGCATCACTTTTCCTCCATAGGAATGAAAAGAAAACTCGGCTGCATTCGACCATTTTCACTTTGCTCTACAGGCATTGAAAATCGATCTTTCGATAAAGGTATGCTGAAAAAGTATTTTCGATTTGTTAAGGAACAAGCTCTAAATTTTATGAAACAAGAAATTTTTTTTATATATTAGCGGGCCTAGAATACGGCGTAGGACGACCAACATCTTACGCCAAGCCCAACTGCCCTCCGCCAACTTAACAAAATAAGAAAAAGCAGCAATTAAAGAACTCAACCAGAATAAAGATATCATAATATTACCCTCAGACAAAGGCAACACAACAGTAATAATGACTAGAGAGGACTATAACAACAAAATCATGGACCTTCTAACTGACGATAAATATGAAAAACTTAAAAAAGACCCCACAAAAACAATAGTTAGCAAAACAAAAACCCTCCTAAAAAACTCTAAACTTGTGGAAATTTGGGGTTGGAAAGAAGATAAGAGAGTGAAAAGTCTGCGTGAGAGATTTTTTAGGTGGGTTATGGGAGTGTGTTGGAGCTGCCCAGGTTATATGCTGAGGGAAGAAATAGGACGAAAAAAAATGTTTGTCAGGCAACTGGAAAGAGCCTGGAATTTTGAAGAGAAACTAAGAAGGAGAGAGGGAAGCAGAATTGTAGAAGCGTGTACACGGGAGGTTTTCGGTAAAGAGAGGAGGGGAAATATGGGACGTTCGTAATGGCAAGAGGAGAGATACAAAATAACGTTTGAATATGGTATGCAAGTGAGGGATAGAGGGCGTGAGGAAATAGAGGAAGAAATGAGGGCATGGCAAGGGGAGGAAAGATGGAAGAAAATCGTTGAGCCAAGGTACAACAGCTGGTATCGAACGGTTAAGATGCAGGAGGAAGCAGAGTACCTGAGAAAGATTGAAGAAGAGAGAAAATGGAATAGAGTGGTGAGATTCAGAATGGAAAAGAGCGTAAGAGCATGTAGCTACTGGATGAATGAAGAAGAGAATATGTGTAGAGTGTGTAGGTATGAGCAGGAAACATGGTTGCAAGTCCTAGAGAGGTGTACATGTGATGAAGGGGAGGGGAAAGCGTGGAAGGTAGAATGAAGTGGAATTTGAATGGAAATGGTCAAGGGGAAGAATGGATGAAGAAACTGAAAAATATGAGAGAGAGAGGGAGCTGGTGGCACAGGGTAAGAGAAAAAAATGAATCCTAAAGCATAATTATGAAGTAGAGTTACGGAATAGAATCCAATTGAGATTAATGACGGTAAGAAGAAACGAAAGCCTAGGGAAAGGTCGCAAGCGCTCAGAAGTAAGAATAGTGATTGAGATGAGATGTAGCGAATAGGTGGTAAGGTAGTATATAAGGATTATTTGTAAAAATATATGTAATGGTTATGCAAAGACTCTCAAACCCGGAAAAGGGAGGGAGCATAAACAAATAATGAAAAATATAAATATTTATTTATTATGAGCATCTTCATTTCTCGCTTTTATATATTTCATAATATACTTGAAACATCTTGAAACAAATAAAGAAAGTGATAAAGCTTGAAGCATTATTAGATAAAATATGTATGTGCAGTTCTAAGCACTCGCTATAGTACAAAAATGTAAGGAATTGATTATTTATTACACAGATCTTCATTCATTGTGTTTTCTTTGTATTCTAAAAAATTAATTTTATAAATTGTTCGCCTTTGTTACTTTTATAGAACATTCGTTCTTTGTGTGGAAGTTTTTTATGCAAGGGCTATTTTTATTGAAACTGCTGCCAGAAATTTCCAAATCTGAAATACAGACTCTAAAATAAAGAAATCTACTGCTCTGCGACATTGACTTTTAGATGAGACTAGTATAAATCGATAGAACGTCGAAAAATATTATACACATATAGCGGCTTTCTTGTAATTGAGCCCTAGTTTTTTTAAATTAATTTTTGAAAGTCACGATTTTCGTGCGATACCGTATCTACCGTGGCTCACGAGATTTTCCCAACCGAAGTCAGTGGTACAGCCGTAAGGTGGTTCGCTGAGGAGCACGCTGTCACGCAATCGAATCTTTTTGGCGAAATTTTTTTTTTTTCAATTTGCTCTTTTTATTAAAAACGTGTTAAATAATTATTTCATAAACCATCAGGGTGATTTAATTTTTCCCCCTTTTTCTTGAATTTTCCAATTCAATTAACTCATTATAATAAATATGTTATTTGAATAATTATGTTTTGAGAGAAGTTTTAGGCTCCAGAAGCTACGATCATGGTTCCTTAAGGCAACCAATCCCGACGCAACTGGAACGTGTACGTCATCCACTTTTGCTCCTTATATTATATATATATAAATATTATATAATAATAATATAATAATAATACGTTCTGAGAAAAGGAATTTACTGAAACAACCAGCAAATTAAAAATTGAATTTCCAATTGTTGTATCCATATAATAAAGTTATTAAATAAGCATATTATGGATGACGAAACGGAGGACGAAACACCTTAACGAACAACTAGTTCATAATTGAAAGCCCGGCTGGAATTCACAATGTTTAAATTAGTAATTTTAATGACCGTTGGGGGATGCAGTAGCCTCTCTATATCCTATAATCTCACTTATACAAAAGATACACAAGTTTGCACGTGATTATTTAAAAGGAAAATGCAAATATGTGCTGGCGTACTTCAGTAAATTAAGTGAAATCAGACTAACCGGACATTACGAAAATTAAAAAACTTACTTCAGTGACTAGAATGATAAATTAGCAATTTTATCATAACTGAGGAAAACCGACTTAAAGAGTCTTACAAGAACATCAGCTAAAGTTCGAAAGTCTAGCGACTTTTAAAATAACTACGAAACTGTCATTCTTCTTTCTGGCATCTTAATGAAGAATATTCGCGAATGAGTAAAGCAATTAAAACTTCTCAAAGTAAAAATTTTGGTCTGTATATTGCATTTAAAACAATTCCGATACTTTTTAATTAAAAGTTAACTGATCTCCTTTGTAGATATATATTTTGATATCCTTAAGCTGGATTCGAACTCCCTTGTGACTCAACAATATCGAAAACAGCCCGGGTAAAAATATTTGGTCTTGATTTTGTATTGGGTGAAGACTAATTCAAGACAATTTGAAGTTATTCTGTATGTCTAGCTCGTGAGACTGAACCATACTATTTTTGATGTCTTCAGACCCTCTGAGGATCATCACTAATCCGCTTAAAACTTTATAGGATGTTTATATTATTTATTTCCATGGTATTTATTTTTTATGTATTAATAGGTTTATTTATCTGCAATAATTATGTTCTTTGGATGACGAATCTAAGAATGTTGTCCATTTTTTTTTATCTCCGTCAGTTCACCAGATACTTCTAGAAAATGACAGTTTTAATCTTTTTATGTGAAATTTGAAATTAAAAGTTTTAGCGGTTGTAAAATTTTAATCCTCAGCAGATGTCAACTGTTTGGTCTTAACCTAGATACCTGATTCCTGGAAATGGCAGGCCCTGCCGGTGGGATCCATAGTTTATAGAGTTCGGACTACAATGAAAAATAAAATGTACAATCGAAAACTTGTAATTTTGACCCTGGCAAATGTTAGAGCCGCAAATTGGTAATATCATTTTCTTTAACAGCAATTCGGTATATTTATCAAGACCTACACTTCTTGTCTTAAGACAAGTCGACCTGGTCTTGTCTTGGTACATCTACAACCATAAATGCGAGAGAAGTCCGTATATCTCAAATGTCTAGCTGGTGAGACGGAGCTAGACATGAATGTCCTGAAGACATATTGAAGACATTCAAGTCAAAATCAAGACCAAATATTTTTACCCGGGCATATAGGCGATGGATCGTAAATAATTAAGAGTTGTATTTGATCTAATCATTCCGACACTGTTGTCTGAAATCTAGACAAGGAAGTAGGTTGGAGTAATAGACAAAAAGTATATTCGTGCAAATGTATGGTCAAAAAGATATTGATTGAAAAGGGGCCGTTCAAAAAGTATTTCACGCTATTTTGAAAACTTTCTTCCTCTTCCCTTCCTTGTCACATATCATCATAAAAAGCTGGAACTCCACAGGGTGTCGTCACAAATCCAAAAACCCCGCTCGGACACATTTACCTGACGCTTGAAGCTCGGTTCCTCTAGGTTTTCGCACTTCGTGTACTCGCTATTACGCGCCGCTTCCTAGGGGTAGAAACCACCCCTAACAAGCCACGAGCATGCTAACCCACCTGACTCTGGGAACAATAATTAAAATATTTTGGTGAAAAATAAAGATATCCTAATAAATCGAAGTAGGTTTGAAAGGGGAAGATTAGTACTTTCAAATTCCAAATTAGCTTTTGTGGTAGACATTTTTCTTGTTCGGTTACATAACCTCAAAAACAGCTAAAACCCCGTTTTTTCACGTTTAGACTAGGATATCTTGAAAACCTGACGTACAGGAGCAATTTTGAGCTCGGATGCGGATTCATTGCATCAAAATCCTTCGGAAATGTTAGGTCTGGTCTCTGGCTTTAAAACTTGTCTGCCTGTGTTATTTTATATATTCGTCAATAGCAATAAAAATTATAAATGAGAAAATGCCTCGCGGTTCGTCTTCCGACTCCAATGTAAACAATTTTGAGATGATTTCGCAAAGAAATCGTATAGCGGAGCTCGAAGCTGAGCCAAATTCTCGACGTGATTCCGAGCTTGAAACATTGAGAGGAATCGTAGCGCGTACACCATCTTCGGAACTATCGACAATGACAATGCGAACACGTTTTCCTTTGCCAAAGCTCGATCTTCCCACTTTTTCCGGTGTATATGATGAGTGGTTAGGCTTCCAAGATTCCTTTACCGCATTTATTGATGATAATGAATCTATTCCCAAGATTCAAAAACTTCGTTTTTTGAGAAGTTACTTAAAGGGTAATGCGGCCCGCGTAATTGATAATTTAGAAACTTCTGAAGTCAATTACGATGTACCCTGGAAACTTCTCAAAGAGCGATACGACAATAAAAGAATTATTATACAAAATCATACACAAGCTTCATTTGAATTAACAGAAGTAAGCAAAGAGTCATCATCAGGTTTACGAAATTTACTTGACAGTGCTCTCAGGCACGTGCGTGCGCTCAAGGTTCTCGGACAGCCTACCGATTCCTGGGATACCTTACTTATTTATTCGATTATTAATAAACTAGACAAAGAAACACGAAAAGAATGGGAAAGGTCAGTAACAGGCAGCCAAATGCCAACCTTTGATCAATTGAATATATTTTTAAATGAAAAATGTCAAATGTTAGAAACTTTACATCCAGAATCTATTGATCAATCAATAAACCGTTCTATAGTGGAAATAAAAGTGACTCATTCAAAACATTCTTGAATACACAATCAAATGTTTCATGTTTACTTTGTAAAGAGGACCATTATTTAAACTCATGCCCAGAATTTTTGAATATGTCTTCGAGTGAAAGAATGCAAATAGCTAAAAAGAAAGATTTGTGTTTCAATTGTTTAAGGCGCAATCATTTAATTAATGAATGCATGTCAGGAAATTGCACTGTATGTAATCGGAGACACCATACGCTATTGCACAGCGATTTTAAATCGCAATCGAATTCCGAAGAACATAAAAACACTAATAGCAAAAGTCAAGGTAAATATTTACATGTAATGAATTCATCTAAAGTTTTGTTGTCAACCACGATAGTGGATATGCTTGACAACAAAGGTCATAGGCATGCATGTAGGATCATTTTGGACAGTGGGTCACAGCCTAATTTAATTACAGAAAATTTTGCAAATTATTTAAACCTGAAAAGAACAAAATTAGAATCTTCTATCGAGGCAGCTTATAACGTAGAAGTAACAAGTACTGATTGGGTAGTCGCGAACGTTCACTCTAGGTCTTCCAACTATGCAACAATACTTTCCTTTTTGGTGCTCCCTGAAATAACTAGCCATACTCCAGCCTCTCCTATCGATACAAACATCCTTGAAATCCCGAAACACATAAGATTATCTGATCAAAAATTCGACCAGCCGGGAATCGCTGTTTTCGTCGATTTTACGTCTATTTTTGCGTTTTTTTTTTTAAATACGAGCTAACTTGGGTATTTGGACCCCGTATTCGGATTCAGCGACCCCAAAAACATATAGATGTTCAATACAATACAGTTGTATTTTTTCAAGACCTTGTCGCCTGATAGAAAAGTGCAGTATGAAAAATCAACAAATTTCTTGATAACTGAAAAAAATATTTAATGTATGCTTTTACATATAATATTCACATATAAAGTTTGGACTATAGCAATGAGGTCGTTATGAAAATAGTAAATTTGATGAAAGTAGCTTTTTAGCCTTCTAAATATTGATGTCAGAGAAAAACAAAAGCTCCACTAAAATTATTTCCATGAAATTTTTATTTAGTATAATATACTTTATAACTTTAAATAAAAGCTAAATACTGAACTTGAAAATTGGAAATTAGCAGCTTTCTAAGTTTGTTAAGAGTTAGTGAATTTTATAGACAACATTCAGGATGGCCCTATTTTTTTATTTTTTGACATACGCGTATGGTAAATATTCTTCCTAAAACTACTCTCTAAAGCGAATACATTCAGATCTTAAACTTTAAAATCGGACATGAACTGCCGTTTTTATGCACGCTTGAAAAAAGAAAAAATTGACGGAAAACCAAATATAAAAAAAAATTTCCTTAAAGTTCTGATTCGGAAAATCTAATAATAATTACCCAATAAGTACCTTTATGTCCATCACACATTAGGAAAAAATCATAGTTTATCGGGTCCTATCTATTCAAATTTAATTGTTCTATGACTGCGGCTTCTATATACTAAATTAAAGTTCCTAGGTATTTCTGAAATTAGTTTGTGAGTCTATGTAAAGCGTTACTTTTAGTATGCAAAGATTTTCTGCAGATATAAAAACCCAATATTGTATACATTATTACCTACGATATATTTTCCGTTGCAAATTAGCTTTCTTGAACCGTACATCACTTTTATTTTGTTATGTAAAACATTTTTACATATTTTTGAAACTAAAGATGGTTTTTTATAAATAAGGGTGCTTATTGGGTCTTTAATATATAAATATATTGGCCGACCCAATAAGCACCTGTATGTCCATCACACATTAGAGGTGAAGCGTAGTTTAACGAGACCTAAGTATTTAAATTGAATTTGTCTTTTACTGTGGCTTATACATACTAAATTGACGTTCATACGTATTTCTGTAATAAGTTGAAAAGTATATGTAAAGGGTTAGTTTAATATGTGAATTTTTTTCGCAAATATAGATATTTAATATTGTACACATTAATACCTAAGATATATTTTCCGTTGTAAATTAGATTTCTTGAACCGCACATCACTTTTATTTTGTTATGTAAAATATTTTTACATGCTTTTTAGGCTAAAGATGTTTTTTTTATATATAAGGGTGCTTATTGGGTCTTTTATATATAAATATATTGGCCGAACTAATAAGCACCTTCATGTCCATCATTCATCAGGAGTAAAGCGTAGTTTATCGGGTCCTAAGTATCAAAATTGAATTTTTCTTTTGCTGTGACTTATACATACTAAATTGTAGTTCATAGATATTATTGTAATAAGTTGAAAAGTCTCTGTAGAGGGTTTATTTTTATATGTAATTTTTTTTGCAAATATAAAGATGCAATATTGTATACGTTAATATGTAAGATATATTTTCTATTGTAAATTAGCTTTCTTGAACCGTAAATCACTTTTATTTTGTTATGTAAAACATTTTTACATATTTTTCAAGCTGAAGATGTTTTTTTTATATTTAAGGGTGCTTATTGGGTCTTTTATATATAAATATATTGGCCGACCTAATAAGCACCTTTATGTCCATCACTCATCAAAAACATAGAAATTCCACATTAAAAAAACTTACATGAGTAGTCGCGTTGCACCCAAGAGGTGAATCACACTGGCACGCCTGTGACACCTCATGTTTGATGACCGCAACAGTACTCACTGATGGATAAGCGAAAAAAGTGAAGCTAGACCGGCGGAGGCTGTTCCTCATGCACTGAGCACAGATTGGCGCGAAAAATTAAAAAAAACATGCACCTGTCAGGATCGCGCGACTAACGGAAGGTTAACATCAATTTTATAAATAGAATTTCTCGTTTTTCAAAACAACTCATTTCCTCAGTCTTTTAGGTGAAAGTTGCCAGTAAGTTATTTAAAAAAGACTTAATTTTGCGTAGATCTTTAAAAAAAAACAATGCTCTAGCTGTAGTAGAACCAAAATTATGGCCTTCAGAATATGTCCCTTTTTATGAAATTTTGTTCAACATCAATTTTTTAAATAAAATTTACCGTTTTCCAAAAACAATTTTCCCGAGCAATTCAGTAGAAATTTGCCACCAGATAGGTTAAGAAGGACCTAATTTTTAGCAAACCTAAAAAAAATAATGCTCTACCTCTAATCGCATCGAAATGATGGCCTTCTGAATATGATCCTTTTATAATGAAATTATGTTAATCATCATTCTTTGAACAAATTATATACAAAATCAAAATTTCATCAATTTAAAAAATAAAATATCTCATTTTTAAAAATAAATAAGTTCCTGAACATTGGACAGGAATTCTGCCACCAAGTAAGTTAAAGAGGACTCAATTTTCATGGAATTTTGTTTAACATTATATTTTTAAATGTTTCGTTTCTGGAGCTGCAGTTTTTTGTTTTTAATTAATGGAGTTCGAATTTCGTCGTTCTTTCAAGCAACTGTAAAAATGCCGAAAAGTTACGCAAGAACGCACGATGAAAATTTGCGATGAATTTGCTTGTTGTGTTTCTGCAAAGCGAAGAAAATGGTGACCGTGCAGGGTAAACTAGAAGTTTCCATAAAAAAGATTTTCGAATACGATTCCACTGATGTTAGGTTACCCGCTGTTCTGTGCACTAGCTGCACAAGAGATGCATATCGAATAAAAGGTGGTACAGATAAAAGTGTTAAACTGCCAGATTTACTGCCCCTAAACCCTTCAAGAGAACGAGATTGAATAGGTATGTGAATGTCATGTTTGTCAATGGGCAGGGCACCGCAAGCTGGAAATTTCACTGAAGTTGTTCTGCCCAAGCGAGAGAGCATATCCTAGCTGAAATTACAAATAAACGAATTTCAGGTAATTTAACGAAACTAATGCATTATTTTTACATTATTTTTACTGAAATTAAAAAATTTTCGAAAGGGAGCAATCTGCAGATAGCAGAAGACAGCATTTGAACAGCGAGAACCGTTCGCAAATTGATTTTTTTACTCACAACTCTAACATCACAGAAGCATTTTCAGGCGTCATCCTATATCCGAAGACCCACAACATCGTGCTCCGATGCTCTGAAGTCCGAAACACACATTGCCACTCGCGAAATCGGGACGCCCTTCCTTATCGACCGCTAGTCCAGGCTTCGAGTGTCAGCGGCAGTTTCGAATTGAGAAATAAAAATAAAAAATGTGAATAAAATTGACTACAAAAATTTGAAATAGTTTTTGCAGACAGCGTCTGCAAACGCACAAATTTGATGGATAAACCAATTTATGATTGTATGTAAATTTATAAATTTATCCACTTTGAAATTATAATTTGAAAATATTGAAATTATCATTTTGAAATTATAAATTTATAAAGTCATCCAGCAATAAATTCTAAAACCATCAATTTCCAATTATGCAATTTCCAAATGAGGCCCTCTGCAAATTTATTTATAAATAATTCAAAGAATTTATAAGAATTCTGAAGAATTCTTATTGTTCTTATCGTAATTTTAAGTAAGGTAAGTGTCCCAGTAATCGTGAAGGTTTCAATAATGGTGTAGGTCCCTATAATCGTTTAACTTGGTTAATGTATTATTGAAAATCTGATCTGGTACTAAGATAACGATTACTGGAATGTTTACCCAATTAGGGGTCGTGCACATAAGACGACACTCGTTTTTTTTTGTCTTTGTATCCTCGTAGCTCTGATGCAATTTTATTTTCTTCTTTATTTAAACAAAGGAAAAACGTGTGAATTAGCATGTGCACGACCCCTTATTAAATTTTTTAATCCAAAGAATTCAAATCATTCAAAGGAGTTCAAAAAAATTCGAAGAATTCAAAAGAGATCGAAGAATTCGAGGAATTCAAAAGTATTCAAGAAATTGAAAGGAATTCAAAAGAATTCCAGGAATTCAAAAGAATTTTAAAAATTCAAAGAATTTGTAAGAATTCTGAAGAATTCTTATTGTTCTTGTCGTAATTTTAAGTAAGGTATATGTCCCTGTAATCGTGAAGGTACCAATAATGGCGTTGGTCCCAATAATTGTAACATTTAGAAGAAAAAATAATATTTATTTTCAGCATTTTATAGTATGAAATGGAATTTCAATTGATTCAAAGTGGACTGAAAAAAAGAAAATTGGCTTCGCCATTATTGGCACTAAGATTACGATTACTGGGATGCTTAACCAATCACTTAATTTTTTAATGCAAAGAATTCAAAGCATTCAAAAGAATTCATAAGAATTCAAATAATTTTTTAAAATTCGGAACCTGTGACTTTTTTGCGGTTGCACACATCTAAAGTTGTTCGTGGGAAGTTAAAAGTCAATGTTTTGAAATATTAAAAATGTTATTAACGGTTACTTTTAAACTAACTTAAAAAATTGACTAATATTATCAATAAATCCAATTCGTTAAAGTGCACGCAACCATGCTATTAAATTTCATACATAATAAAATCAAATTATTATATATAATATTCACCGGTAGCTCTACTGTCTCTCCGTAATTACAAATTGAATTCAAAAAAGAAATAAAAGCCGAAAATAAATAGAGGAAAAGATTAAGCTTTTTCTTAGAAAGATAAAACATCATTTTTTGAAAAATTACAAATGAAGCAACTGCAAATGAGTTGTTTCGTTTGAATTATGTTTTTTTTTATTGCAAATTTATATAATAAATCCCCTCAAGATTTTAGTGTGAGAGAGCCCCTTCCTTCGCTCTCTCTCGTGAGACACAACCATGCTGGTAAGTTTCATATATAATAAAATCAAATTATTATATAAAATATTCACCGGCAGCTCTATTGTCTCTCCGTTAATAAAGAGGGAATTTGAAAAACCTGAAAACAAGTAACAAAAGAAAATTCAGACACAAATATTGAAAAATATGAAAAATTTCGAATCTAAAACTGCAAGGTAAACAGAGATCAAACGCCTCACATACGAAATTAATGCAAGGGATGTCCCTGTTTTGAGCTAACTAATTTATAAATGTCTGGATTCATTGACGCGTTGATTTTTTACAACAAATTACTTTCGACGGCTTCTAATCTGTTCCTATACTTATTTTTCAAGTGAGCCATTGACGGAAAACCTAATTCGCACAAATAGGACGTATTAAACGAAACCAGAATTTTTAGGGCTGTTACTGCAAGTTCGTCATATTTCCGTTTCATGAAAACCCAAAATTGAGAAATCGTGTACTCTCGAAAATCACCTTACAGTAGTTCATGACAAGAGAGATCAATCAGCTGATGTTGGGCTTTTGTTTCCAATCGGGCATGTTCAACCAAAACTGGTTTAAAAGGGTTAATATTCAGTACAATTAAGTAAATGGTTTTCATGGCTCAAATAAATGGAATCAAAGAAATGCATTTCTTTGGATTCAAAAATTTTTTTTTAGTGTATGCCAGGACAGAAAAGTGTGGCGACAAATAGTTTATAAGAAATGCATGATAAAGAGTGTCAGCGGAGTGAATTACGCCTGAAACGTTGGATACTGATGGGCCCGAGTAGAGAGCTTTACATGGTAACTTTGTGAAGCTCTTTACCTGGGGTGATTGTTAGAGAGATTGATCAGCGACCTGGGTCGGAGCAGTGTCGCGGAAGAAACGCGTAACTCACCTAGTGAATTACGCTTACCCCGAACAGGATATTGCTTGATGGTATAATAATAATACTAAAAAAATATGCCTGCTGCGCGGGCCATCGACAACTGAAATTTAGTGATTGTGAATTCTTTTTTGTTCAAGCTCCTTCGGCTTCAACAAACACATTCTCATCATGTGTCTCGTGAGAATTAAGGTTCAAAGCAAATGTTAAGATCTAATTCAAAAACAATTTTGTCATGGAACATTTTTTTGTACCTTGTGTCTTTATGTCGAAAAATTTAATTTGTTTATTTTCAATGTCATTTTTCACGATTGAAACAAAAACTTCGCGCCTTATCAAAAAATTATTAATGACAAATTTTGTAGCTCTTTTTTGGTCAAACAACTTTCGTCTCTTTACTTTTTTCGTAGGTTGTGCAGTTTATAAAAAAAAACTTTTTCTTAATTTTTAATGTCGTTTGTTACTAATAAAATAAAAACTACGCGTCAAATAAAAAAGTGAATAATAACATATTTGTAGATCTTTTCCGGATTCACATCTTTTGTCTGTTCATCTTTTTTCGTATCTTGCATAGTTTGACCGCAAAATTAAATTTTTTTATTTTTCATTATTTCTTGTGCGATCAAAATTTAAATTTTCGATTTTTCAAGAAAATTCAAAAATTTGTTATAATAATCTTGTAGAGCTTTCAAAAATGAATGTTTATCTTCTCTTGACTTTCTTTCATATCGTGCGTTGTTTGGCTTGAAATGTTCATTTTATTTTGTGTTTTTGGATTTTGAAAATGCTATAACTCTCTTTTGATGGAAAAGTCATAGAAAAAAAATTGTTGGAGTTTTCAAGTACTACAAATATCCGTCCATAGAATTGTTGAATAAAAAAAATGGTCTTAAAAATGTTGAAAATGCTCTCACTTTTGGAATTTCCATTTAAAATAGCTGGTTAACGAACTCGATCTTTCTCTTTGGTCCCTAAAACTGCTTGCCAAAGCACCATTCAATAAGATTAGTCTTTCAAAAGTTATCCGGTATACAGACGACGACGACAACGACAACAACGACATGGACATTGACATTGAGGACAACGACAACGACAACAACGACAACGACAACGACAGCGACAACAACGACATGCTGATTACATTTTCATTGAGATGAGAATGTAATAAGCACCTAAAGCCAATGACGCAAAGTATTTGATTCTAGTGATAACATAGATTTTCAATAGTGTAAATGTAGAAAGGGACGCTTCAGCACAAAAATGGTATGTCAAAATATACATAATTTCTTTGGCCTTTATTGGTGTTTCAGGAACATTGATTAAACTTCCAGGGACGTGAAAGTTCAATATTTATCTTTATAAAAATTGACCGTACGTTCATCATCTTTCTTAAAGAGGTGTTTACAAAAATATATCTTTCCAAAGATATGCACTCTCTAAATATGAATCAGTGACAAACTCACTGATTGTAATAGAAGTTGGACATTTCACTGATTGAAATAGTAGTTGGACATTTCACTGATTAATCAGTGATTCCGGACTTTTCACTAATCAATTCAGTAAGGACGTGACATCTATAAAGGATACTCTCCGATGCAGATACAAACGTCTCATCCGACGGATTTGGTCTTCCGAACTGTTGGCGCAGAACAAAGTTCCTTAAATCTTCTGTTCTGCGACTTTACATCTCACGACCTCAAGGTGGTCGCGGAATACTAAATCTTTAATGTCTTCACAACAGGATCATTCTAGGCAAAGCACATATAGTCGCAAATGGAAAAGACCATCTTCCTAAAATGGCCAGGAATCACGAAGAAGTGGGCAAAGAGACATTTCTGTAGAAAGAAACGGAGGAGGCTGCTGAAACACTTGGCCTTGACTTCAATATCAGGCATGAGCAAAATGTATCAAATCTTATCCATCTCGAGTACTCACTCCTGAAGGCCCGGATTAAGAAAGCACTGGAGAAAAACTTTCGCGAACAGCTCCTCGAGAAGAAGATGCACGACTTCTTCCAAAGAAATGTGGACGATCTGTGGATGTCGCATGGGCTAACGTTTGCTTTTCTTAAATCACCTGGATTGAAGTCGGGCACGAGGGTTTCATTTTCGCATGTCAAGGCGGTGTAATTTCCACTCTAGCATACCGTCGTCACATTTTGAGCCAAGAAATTCCCGATGATAGCTGCAGAGCGTGTGATGTATACCCGAGCATCTGGGACACATACTATTTGGTTGTCCAAATCATGCGGGAACGACCTACATCCAAATGCACAATGCCGCACTAAGAGTGCTTTATTACCACCTGTGCACCGCCTGACATAGTTCTTCTTGACTTCGAAAAACGAACCATGTTCATTGTCTAATTTTCGGCACCAGCTGACAAAAACATCATAGTCAATGAGAATTAAAAGGAAGAGAGGTATAAAGACCTTACAAGGGAGTTCCGACCATTATACCCGGAATATTCTGTTAAGCTAATCGTCTTGATCATCGGCGCTCTTGGAGGTTCCAAAGTTTCACTGGTTAATAGACTGAAAAGCCTCGCTGCGTGTCAAGAAAATGCTGAGACACTTGCGGGGAAAATGCAGAAGGCGGTTGTCCTTGGGTCGCTCCGTGTTTTCAGGCTGCACGAGACTTTTGCTGGATCATTGTATTGAATTCGCTCCCAGAGAAATACTGTGGTTGTCCTTATGACAAACTTTTAACTATATATATATTTATAATCTAAATCCTAATAAAGAAATTTGTATCTATTATGGTAAATAACTCAGAAATTTGAAGGTCAACGTGATTTTTCAAAATGGAAACCCCTACTTTTGACCCCTCATTTGAAAAGAGCGCGAAATTTTACGTTCAAAATGATATTTTTATGAAGGTCATGGCAAGGTCGAATGAAGGTCAAATTTGCGATTGTGTTTAAATAGTGGGCGATAGCTCGGAATTGAGGTAATAAGAGGTAATTGAGGTAATTGAGGCATAAAATTAAAGCTTATGCAGAGGTATTCAGAAGAATTTCGTAGTGCGAGAGATAGAGGCAGAAGTGGGATGCAACAAAGCAAAGGGCTCATGATATCACCCTGAAAGACGCCCCTCTGGTAGGGGCTTCAAGCTTTCTATGCATCTCAATACGCGTGGATGCACCTTCAAACTTTCCAACAGACAGATGACAAGTTTATGAGAGGTCGAATCGAAAGCTTTTCGGTAGTCAATCCAGGCCATTGATAGGACGCGCTGATGGGCTGCAGCATCTTTACAGACGCACCTGTAAATTAGCAGGTTCTCTCGACATCTTGCTATATCTTTTTTCGAGCGACGTTGTTCGTACATCTCACGCCACACATGCTCAGTTCGCCGAACAATCCTGTTATTTAGGACAGCTGTAAAGATCTTATACAGTGTGTTCAAACAAGTTATTGGCCTGTAATGTAGTCAATCACACATTGAACACGAGACGCATTCTGTCTTGCCCATCCAATCTTCTTGTTCAGTTGATGCAAGCGTATTTTGGTCTTTTGATCAATCGTCAGTTTGAGCCTTCGATTTGAATCAGCCAAAGCTCTCGCAGCACCATAAACTGAGAAATTCGTGGTCCAGTGGTCTGACTCTTGCGAGATTTCTCCACGGAGGGAGGTATCCATTTCGGCCAGATCTTGGGGCTTACGAGGAACTTGCATGTTGATGTTCCTTCTGGTCCTAAAATCGTGATCATCTTTCAGAAGGTAGGCAAGTGCATTTCGCAAGAATTGAAGTGAAACGTGCTGAAGCTCCGGGTGTTTCTGACACCAAAGTGTATGCATACGTGCAACAAAGCCTCGGTAAACAGGGATAATGCTGGCATCGTAGCGGTCTAGCAAGTCATCCTTGAGTTGATTCGTCCACTAAACGTGGGCATTTCGCCGGTTCGTTGTCGCGTTTCCATCTAAATTATTTTCAGCACCTTGAACTCTAGGATGATCGGCATTGTTTGCCGAACCATTGTCGGGTACTCTGCGCGTTTGATCGTTTTGAATCGCATCTACAACTTTTGGGTGTTTTGGTGGTGTCATTGTTGTTCCCACCAGCAGCTAGGGAAAGGGTTCGCCCAGCCTCGTAGAGCCCCGCGTGCAAGGATAAGGCTGCATACTCTGAGAGGTCGCCCGGTATCCCAGAGTTACCGTTCAAGACAATTCACCCAGGTGCCATTCAGCTTCCGTCATGGTTGCTACGCCTCCTGTTAGGGGTTATTCCTTTGGGACCATCCATGGACAATTGTCCGCGACTGCTTATTAATTATTGTAACCATATTCAGCAGAAACCATTGGTAGAGGGACCCTCTTTTCGCAACCCGAAGACGCGTTTGGTGGCTTTATCATAGGCCCTTCAGTTCTGTTCCAGAGGAATCGAAACCAAAACATATATACATATATATTAATTTTGAAATTTTGATTTGGCTAAGAATAAGTTTTTTTCAAATACTTGAAAATAGTGTTCAGTATTTATTGTGGTATCGTCATAAAATGTTTACTTCGAAGTTATGTGCCTTGTGTTTATGTATATTATTGTTGAAGTAGATGAAAAAACTTTTTCCCGCCAGAAAGAATTCAAGAATAATAATTTTATTGCTTTGTTGATTTCATGTTTATGAGCAATATAGTTTCCTTCGTTAAAAATATTCCTGCTAATAAAAAAAAATAATGAATTGCTGCTGCAAAAAGTTTTTAATTTTGACAAAATAGTTTATTCTTCTATTTACCATAATATTCTGAATATACTGTCAAAAGTCAAAATATGATGTAGGAAATTTTTGAATTACAACTTATCTTCAAGACTTTGAATAAGTCATTGGGATTATAAATATGTGTATTGTGGCATATAACATTTATATAAAAGTATAAGAGGGTATTTGTATTAAAAACGATACGAAGAGTGACTCTGAATTCGCTTAAATATACAATATTTTCTATTTATTTAACTTAGAAAAAGCTCTATTGAATCTCTTCATGTACGTGTATATTTTTGTATTCGGAGTCACATGTACTTCACATTAGATTATATTATATTTCCTAAAAATCGTGTTAAGATTATTCTAAGCACGTAAAAGAAATTGTAATATTTTTTATTTGTTTCAATTAAGAAATCTCGTAAAGTATTTTGAGCAACTCTCAATTCGCATTCAATTGCAGTCATTTGAATTAACTTGAAACCCTCTCAAATTGTTCGAAATTACGCAAAACAATTAGAAATGTTTTCTATTCTTGTGATATATATTGATATCTGTTGAAATCACTGAAAATCTTTTGATCATTCGTTAACTTTTAGGAAATGCACGTTTTTAATTAAATACTCGTATATTCATAAGACCCTAATGCCAATAAAAAATTCTTCTCAACAATTTAAATAATTGGGTCAATTAAATCCGACATTTTTCAAAAAACCAGTAAAAATGTCACAGAACGAATAGCATGTTTATTGGCAACATTTGCTGACCACGTTAAATTTAAAGTAAATGCATCTCTCAAAATGGTGGCCATTCTCCAAGATTAACAAATGGTAAATGAGGCGACAGTTTATCATCTTGATCCAGTAGTGTAGCGGTTCCATTATTATTTATAATATTGTTTAATTTTGCTTCAATGCGATTAAGCTTAATCATTTGTTGTACGTGACTATACTTACATCCTTCCACAACACATTGTTATATTTTAACAAATTTACGAGCTTTCACTTCAAGGACAACAAAACTGAGAACAATTTATGAAGAATGTGTTAATAAAAATGATTAATGAAAGGCAATTTCCAAAATAAATAGGGGGAAAAAAATTCTACTTACCACAACATACTGCAATACTGTGCAAGAGGTTTTGAGCATTCAACATTTCATCAACTCGCTCTTGGTTCCTGTGTATGTTACGTTTTTGTTTTACGAGGGTGGTATTTTGATCAGCTTCTTCGGAAGGCTCTATTTCTTCGTTATCATTGGCGCCATCATTGCTATCAGTTTGCTCCATATCGTCACTGTTCTCAACACCATTAAAGTCATCGTAAAATTATTCTGACCAATATTATTATCAGGATTATCCATCTGAGGCTCATTTTCTCAGTAAAGCATATCAGTATCATTCGGGTGTGAATTCATGTAATTTTCTCGAGGTGATACAGAATGTTCATTATTCGATCCACCAGACTCGCTGGCCGTTTTCTCCACAGGCAAATGTTCACTTGAATTTTGTAGCGCAACTGCTACATACAAAAAAATAGTATTACTTAAAAGGGCCTAAAATGTTGCGTTGTCCGACACACTTTGTGTATTTCGGATTAAAAAGTGTGTAACTCAATTATTTTGATTGAAAATTGTATTATGTGATTATAGCTTTACTTGTTTTGTTGAAAATTCAACTTGTTGTTGAAAATATGTCTTTGGGTGAACAGTTCAACTATTTTGGTTGAAAAATCAACTATTTTGTAGAAAATTCGTCTTTTGGTTTGGAAATTCAACAATTTGCTTCACATTTTTTTCCTCTTTGAGTTAAAAATTTTTCTTTTGTGCATAAAATGTTATTAATTTGTTGAAAATTCAAAAATTATGTTAAAAAGTCAAATTTTTTGGTGAAAAACTAAATTATTTGAGTAAAAATGTACTTTTCTATTGAAAATTCAAATTTTTGAGTTAAAAATTCGTTTTTTTTGGGTTAAAAATTCAACTATTTTGTTGGAAAGTACAACTATCTAGTTGAAAAATAACTTTTTGGTACAAATTTATATTATCTGGTTTAAAATTCAACTGATTTGTAGAAAATTCGACTTTTCGATTGGAAGCGAATTATTTTGACGAAAATTCGTCTTTTTGAATGAATTCAACTCAAAAGAAATTTTTTGAGTCGATACGTTAGTTTTTAACTGTTAAAATTTGTCACTATTGCTACCTCTTAAGAAACATAACTTACCTTATATTTTATTAATATTAAAAGATGGTTCCTCGTTTTAAATTCTAATTAAAAAACTAGAAAACTGCGATGAGGATAACTACCGACTACAAGGAATTAATTCAACATGAATTTAAGTTTGATAAATTAATCTATGTTTATTTAAACAGATACAATTGAAATAAAAATGAAATATAAAGTCAAGTTAGAGAAATTAGATGCAGCTGGAGTGCTCTTTCTTCATCAAAGAATTGTGTTTTAAATACAATTATAAGCATTTTTAATTTCCAATTTGGCTTAAGGTGACGATTACTAGTGCATTTACTTTATAAAAGGTTATTAAACATTCAAATTTTCAGAAATGAAATTTTAAGTTTGAAAAAAAAAATAAAGTAAAAATTATTTGAATTTTTCAATGAGAATAATTGTTTAATGCTTTTTATTTTGTGAGCTGATTAATTAATTATTAACTGATTCTATTAGAACTTAAATTTTCTGGAATTAGTTTAAAAGGTTATTAATAAATTAAATGTCCAGAAATGAAAGTTCAAATTGAAAAAATAAATTAGGTAAAAATTTTTTAAATGTTTTAATGAAAATTATAGTTGAATGCTTCTTATTTTGTGAACTGAATAATTTATTATTAGCTGATTTATTTTTTTAACAATATTAAATTACATAAAGATTGAATTTTAAATTTTCTCTATAACGTAACATACATCAATCATTTATTTTAAGGTTATGTAATTAAATATTGGCTTTGATTTTTATAATAGAAGTTTATTCATATTCAAAATACCCTCATTCCAGGTAAATAATTTTTAAAATGTTTTTGATGTTGTGAAATCAGTATCTGAATTAAATTTTCTAAATTACATGTACATACGTTTCAATTTTTTGTTATAATTAGTTTAAAAGATTAATAATAATTCACCTTTTCAGAAAAATATAAGGTAAAAATTATTTGAGTGCTTCAATGAAGATAATTATTTAATGCTTTTTATGTTCGGAACTGATTATTTAATTATTAGCTGATTAAATTTTCTCATAATAGCAAATCACATAAAGATTAAATTTTAATTGTTTCCAATTAAGTAACATAAATTTATTATTTATTTTAAGGTTACGCAATGAAACATGGGCTATGAGTTTTATAATGAAAGTTTATTTTGTATTTGAAATACCTTCATTACAATTATATAATTTTTGAATGTTTGCGATAATGTGAAATGATTATCTGAATTCGATTTTCAAAATTATATGCACATCTGTTTTAATTTTTAATGGAATTAATATAAAAGGTTATTATTAATTGAAATTGTCAGAAATGAAATTAAAAATTAAAAAATATATATAAATTGAAAATTATTTTAATTTTTTCAATGAAAAAAATATTAAACATTATTTTATCATTACTTTTTTATGATAATTATACATATTATTATTAATTGGTTCTATTGAAACTTAAATTTCCTGAAATTATTTTAAAAGCTTATTAATAAATAACATTTTCATAAATGAAAGTTAAAATTAAAAAAAATATATAAAGTGCAAATTATTTGAATGTTTTATTGGAAAAAGTAGTTTGATGTTTTAATGTTGTAAACAGTTTATTTAATTATCAGTCGATAAATTTTGTTAAAAACTTTTAACTGAGTAAGGGTTAAATTTGAATTATTTTTCAATTAAGTAACATTAATTGATTATTTACTTGGAGGTTAATAATTGAATGTGGGCTATTCTTTCTATAATAAAAGTTAGACTTTTCTTTGAAATACCTCTATCACAATTATATAATCTTTTGAATATTTTGTGATGTTGTTGAGCAAGCATCTGAATTATGTTTTTAAAATTACATATACAAATATTTTCATTTTGTTTGAATTATTTTAAAAGGTTATTCATGCATTATTATTATTCTTATTTTTTTTCATGAGAGAAGTTTTAGGCTCCAGAAGCTACGATCATGGTTCCTTAAAGCAACCAATTCCGACGCAACTGGAACGTGTACGTCATTCACTTTTGCTCCTTCTATCCTAGAAGGTAAGCAAGAACGGGAAATTTACGCGAGAAAAGATCGTTCAACACTGTTCCTTGAAGTCAGGTCTCTAGTTTCAGTCCATTCCGAGGCTATTTTATTGTTTGTATTATTCATGGTTTGAATTGTACACCCAACTACCACCTTTATGCGTGCATTTTTTTTCGTGTGTGGAAAATTATGTCCTAGTTAAGAATTGATCCGTCGTATGGTGGAGATTTTTGTTGTAACGTCAGTCCCACCAAAATTTCTGTTACTGGAAGGGGGGAGGGGGAACCGAGATTCGCAATTGATTGATGTTTCATGCTGAGAAGTTCACCAGTCTTCAGCAGCGTTCTATTAGATAGAAGTTAATATGTTCCCATCTGTTGAATTCCCGGCCAACTTCTAGGTATGGAGCCAAAAACTCTTTCTTTTAAATTGAATTATTTTAGAAGAGTTATTTTAGTAAACAAAGAGCAAAAAGCATTCTCAGATAAAAGTCAGATTTTCCAATTTCAATTTTCGAATTTTCGGCCAAATTGAGAGGATAAAGTGTTTAAACGTAGTTTAATTTCTGTCATAGAAATATTACCCCCTCCACCCCGGCGACACAATAGATGGTTGGATTTCAAAAGTTCATAATTATTATTGAAAACGATAGTAGTGACTTATCTTGATATTTCACTGGGATTCCGCCTTTGTCTCCAAAGTTGATTCTCAATTTCTGATTGGGAATTTATAAGAGAAAGAAAGGGATTTAAACAGTGCGTTTACGGAAATATATTCCAAAAATAATAGCGCGAACAAAATGGACTAGTTAGTGTTTTATTTTCCGAAACCGCGTGATTCAACCTCTCTCTGAAAAGTAGAATTTTAGACTGACGACAGGAAATTGTCTGTGTATTTTTTCAAGTGGCCATATTGTCCGTTGGGGGATAAAAAAAAAGAATCGAAACCCCTTCATATTCTTGGAAGTCCTTCCGGTCATTGAATTACTAATTATTTGAACAATTTTTATTAACAAATTCAGAGTTGGGTTATCTTTAAACGAATAGGCACAATTTTTTTACGAAATCAACTAAGAATGTGTTTGCAATTACTCTTCATTATGAAACTTTCCAAATTAACCATAATTATAAATTATTTGAAAAATTTTTGAAAACTGATTCAGATTTTCGGTATTTTCTAACGAATGGGTTCAATTGTTTACAGAATTAACTAAGAATATCTTTCCTATGACTTTTTCTTGTGTGTGAAAATAGTGAAAATACATGAAAATTATGGACATTTTTTAAGTGAAGACTTTTATGGTAATTTGCCAGTAACTTTAGATAAATTCGATAATGTTAGCTGGACGTATGAATTGTGCACGACATTTTTTTTCCATAGCTACTCAAGGTTTGGTGGCAGTGCATATCCAAAATTTCTAGCAAGCGTTTTTGCCATGTAGATTTAAATTTCACTCAATAAAAATCTTCAAAAGAATGAGGGGGTTTTGTGGTCGCCGATTTCAAACTTAACATCAAAAGATACGAATTCAAAATGGTGGATCTAATATGGCGGCCAAATTTGTTAAATTTGTACATATTTTTCTGAAGCCTGGTTACAAATTTAAAACGACGGTTGCGATATGACTTAACAAATTCCTTAACAAATTCAGAGTTTGGTTATCTTTAAACGAACAGGCACAATTTTTTTACAGAATCAACTAAGAATGTGTTTGCAATTACTCTTGACTATGAAACTTTCCAAGTTAACCATAATTATGAATTATTTAAATAATTTTTAAAAACTGGTTCAGATTTTCGGTATTTTCTAACGAATAGGTTCAATTGTTCACAGAATTAACTAAGAATATCTTTCCTATGACTTTTTCCTGTGTGTGAAAATAGTGAAAATACATGAAAATTATGGACATTTTTTAAGTGAAGACTTTTATGGTAATTTGCCAGTATGATTTCACTTCACTATACGATACAGTGTCAGAACGCATTTACCTATGAAGAGATTTCATTGGTGGCATGAAGGTAAGCAGCGGAATGCCACGCAAGTTTGGAGTCATCAATTGAAAATATTTAAAAAAATATACTCTAGTTTCTCCTTACTCCTACTCTCCCTAGGGATCGCGGGACCTTGTAGCTGGTGGGAGGGCCTACGGGTCTCATTAGACGGTAGATCTGGGATAGGTGAACCAGAGGGGCTGCACTGCGAGGTGTGACTACTCTGGGGAACTGACGGACTCTAGTCGGTGGGACCTAAACTAAGGAGCGATCCTTCCAGGAGGTAATGACAAACCCTCCTGGAATATCGAGGGCGCGAGTTCTCATGCTTCCAAGCTACAATGTGATCGCCGTGTCAAGAGCTGAATGGCACCAGGGTCAACAAATCTTTGAACACCCTGGCCTGCCCCCCTCAGTAGAGGTGGTCAGGCGGAGGTTCAAAAGGATGTGTCTTAACGGAGACTTTGGGACACCAGGTCGAATCCCATAGTATGTAGACCCACCCCCTGCAAGCGGTGCACTTCCGGGGGTGTTTCTTATTTCCCTAGCTTCTCCTGGGACTCGAATGAATCCGAAATTAAAACGAACAAAAACCAATGAGGGACCCGTTCCGGGACCCTCTTCCAACCCACCACCAAAAGTGGAAGGCTCCTTAGGGGGCAACCCACCAGAGACGGTGCGAACCAAAGGTAACGGTGGAGACAATCTTGTCGAAGCCGTGGAAGTGCAGCTAACGGGACTCTCCGTAAGGAGAGGGCAACGTTGCGGAGCACAGAGAAGGAGAGACTGCAAAGCGCGTCTCGCAAACAACAGCCAAGGCACCCACCGGGGGGGGGGGGGGGGGGCTGCGGTAACCTCACCTAGACCAACTCCTCAGGCTAATCTAATTGGCAAGAGGAAGAAAGGCTCCGGAGAAACTCCCCCAAACAGGGAGTTAGAACGGCAGAAGGCTCTGGAAACACAGGGCCTTACGTTCGCGCACATGGCTAACAACGCCTTGGTGAAGGTTGTCGTTACGTCGGGTTATCCTGAGAACTGTCTAACTCTTGAGGAGTTGGACAGGAAGAAGGATGAAATACGCATTACCCCGCCAGGGGCGCGCCCCCAGATTCAATGACACTTTCATGAGGTCGGGGGCCATCGTTGTAGAGACCGTAGACACCTGGTCGCGAGACTGGTTCGTGGAAAAATCCCCAACGTTCAGGCTCAAAGAGGGCTTAAACTTGGAAGTCAAAGGGACGGAGTGTCTGCAGAGGTACCGCAGAGCGACCGTGCTGATTCCCGGTACCCCGAGAATCCGGCGGTCGTTCTGGGGCGCCTGAGTTTTCAGAACCCGTCTCTGCCAACTGATTCGTGGAAAGTCTATTCCGACGGGCAGGGCTCGCTGCTGTAGGGGAGAGGCTGGATTCTGGTCGTCGGTCTTCCTGCTTCCTCAATCAGAGCCCTTGCGGCTCTTCATTACAACCCCGATGTAGGGGTGAGTAGGGTTACCTTCTGAGTGGCCCAACTGGGCTCCGCAAGGGGACCAGAAGCACCCAGGGGTGCCCCGTATTAGGCTGTCAATGGCTGAGACGGGAATCTCCATGATGCAGATAAATTTGCACCACAGCAAAGGCGCCTTGGCGGTTCTAGCCAGATGCATGTCTGTGGTGCAGACAGGGCTCGCTCTAATCCAAGAATCCTGGTTATGCAGGGAGAGGATTTGTGGCTAGCTAAGGTGTGACTCCATATATAAGGGGCCGCTCGAAAAAACGCCAAGGGCATGCATAGCCGCCAAGGGTATGGATGCGATCTTGGTGCCCAAATTCTGCTCTAGAATTGGGATAAATGGTTGGTCTTTTTGAGTTGTAGGAACATCCGTTGAAAAAAGTGTTCGGAAAATTTAAAAAAAAGCGCTCACTTTTTGAATTTTTATCCAGACTGGCTGGCTAACGAACCTTCTCATTATAGGATGAGAATGTAAAAAATGGTGGCATAGCTCGATTTGATCCATTCATTTCTTCAGAAATTATCGTGTTTACTGACGTACGGACACAGTATCAAACAGACGCGATTGCCAAAACTTTCTTTTCGGTTTCAGGAAAAAATAACGTATGATTTTAGTCATTTTTATACAAGAAATATGCGAATCTAGATTTAAAAAAAAAAAAAATTTTCTCAAATTTGAAATTATTTTTTAAATTTTGTCAAAACTTCTACTTATCGTTCAAAAAGTTTCGAATTTTCCCTAAAAATTTATTTCAAATACTGAAAAATAACGAAAACTGCCTTCAAATTTTCAATATTCTTTATTGACAATTTTATCTTTGTAAATATTGTCCTGAAATCATGTTTTCCAAACCAGAAAATCATTTAAAGTTTTCTTAGGAATCATAGAAATGGTTCTTATTCTCATGGAACCTTCAAAAATAGTTAGAAATATTCTACAGTTTTTTCGACATTTT
Source organism: Andricus grossulariae (assembly GCA_011634705.1). Taxonomy (NCBI): domain Eukaryota; kingdom Metazoa; phylum Arthropoda; class Insecta; order Hymenoptera; family Cynipidae; genus Andricus; species Andricus grossulariae. The sequence continues at coordinate 143,094,526 of JAABKJ010075445.1, forward strand.
TACTTTCTTCTAAATTATTTGAAATCATTTCAATTTTTTAATGTTGCCTACAAATGGAATCACCTTTGTTTCTCGATTCAGCAGCCATCTTGAATTTACCTGAAATTCTTCGTTTGGACATTATTAGGGAAATTATATAATTGTGAAGCCTTTAAATTTGAACATAATTATATTTCTTCAGCTAATTTACAATATAAATCATTTAAATGTATATTAATGAATATCAATTATAAATGTAAATATCAATTAATTTTTATTTCTCCAAAATGCCTCATCGTCCTCGAGCTTCCCAATCTTCTTTTTTCGCTACTAGGCCCTAGGAGCCGAAGCCCCACTAGGCGACGATTGTAAATTATTTTGACCCACAAGGCATGATCGATCAGCACCAGGGACAGCAGAAAATCCAACTGCAAGATTCAAAATGGAATTTACAATTGCGAAAATTGGTTTATTACAAAGGTTAATTAAAATGTCTACATTTAATATTAAAATTCATTGAATAATAATGAAGTGATTATAATAATTTAGTATAATTATTAATGATTAGGATAATAAGGAATAAATAATATGAAATTATATAATAATTGATGGTGCAATTTATTCTACTTAATTTAAAAAAAATTAATTTGTATGCATACAATTACAAAAAATTTACCTTTAAAATTTTATTTCTTCACGGGTGTACAGGGCTTCTACTAGGCCCTAGGCCTCTCCAAGTCCTAGGCCCGTCTAGGCCCTGATTTTAAATCATTTTCATTCACAAGGCCTCATGAATGAGGGCCAGGGATAGCAGAAAATTCCACTGTAAGATCCGAAAAGGAGTCAGAATTGGTTATTTGACAATTTTACTATATAATAATTAATATTTCAATTTATCATGTCTATTTTCAAAAATGTTGAATTTGTATGCGGTGAAAAAATGTTTACTTTAAATTTTCATTTTTTGCTTGTCGTTAGGGCCTATAATAGGCCCTAGGCCCTTCTAGGCCCCCGATTTTTAATTAAAGCACAAGACGTAATCAATAAAGGCCAAGATTAGCAGCAAATTCCACTGCAAGATTCGAAACGGAGTCAGAATTGGTTATTTGAAAATTTACTGTATAATAATTAATATTACAATTTGTTATGTCTATTTTCAAAAATGTTGAATTTGTATGCAGTGAAAAAATGTTTACTTTAAATTTTCATTTTTTGCTTGTCGTTAGGGCCTATAATAGGCCCTAGGCCCTTCTAGGCAAACTAAAGGTTTTGTACTTCTCTATAGTCAGACCACATCTCGAGTATGCGTCGGTTATTTGGTCTCCGCAATACATAATAAGTAAAATCAGACTGGAAAGAGTTCAGAATCGTTTTCTGCGTTTTTCAGCAAGACAATTAGGAATGCCAATGAGTAGACACGAACATGATTATAGTGCGATTAGATCTCTACTCAACATTGCTAAGATTAATGTTAAGTTCGAGTTCGCCGATCTAAATTTTTTCTATAATATCCTGAACGGCAGCATTGATTGTCCGACATTGCTAGCTGGGATTTCTCTCTATGTGCCTGCTAAAGAACTGTGTAACAAGATACAGTTCAAAACGACTGATCATCGATCAAACTATGATCGCAATGCTGTAATCTCCAGACTATGTAAGAATGCTAATTTATTTTCTGAATCAATAGATTTTTCTTGTTATTTCTCATTTGAGCTTTCGACTACCTCTGCGGAGTGTTCTAAACCCAATGGACAATAGCGCGGCATAACAGAGTCTATATCAGCTATACGAACAACTTACACTTTATTTATATCTACGCTAAAATTTGTATCTGTGTATTATATTATATTATACTAGCCCTACACAACTGGCAAGAATGCAGTCAATTATATGATATCCCATCTTAGCTTAAGCTATTATTTCTTTCTCATATCTATTACTTGAATTTTATTATGTTTTACTGTATAAAACGGCGAAAGTTCGTTGATTTCCTAAAATAAGAAGCAATATCGAATAAATCCTTTCAACACCATTTGTATTAGATTTTTAAAGAATTTCCAACGCAATGAAAATTTTCCGGAAAATTGTCCCTTATCTCATTATGAGATTCCACCCTTAATTTTCTCTCTAATTTTATAAACTCTAAAATATATTTCTGTCATAATATTCTGGGCGCACCTACGCATTAGGGTGACCCCCCTCCTCAAATCCAGTGAAATTCTTAGCTCGAAAAGTTTCAGAGGTCGAATATCTTAACCGATTTTAAAGATTTTTTTTCTGAATTGAATTTTTTTATATATAAGAAACAAGCATATACAGGCCAACATCGAAAAATTCGATTGTTCATATGACCATTAAATTTGAACTCTTCTTAAACATTTCCAGCTGTTTCCAGGCTGGCAGAAATATTTTATCCTTCAGGAAAGTGCCTATCTGAAATCTTAAGAAACTGGTCTAAATGAAAAAATAAATTCCGAAGAAGCTGTAGACATTTATAGGTCAAAATCGGAAAAGTCGAGTTTTCACCTAAAGCCTAACTTTAAATATTATTGGCCAGGGAAAATAAGAGACTGGCCAAGGAAAAATCAGAGGAAAGTCTGGAAATTCTCAAAATTAAGATTTGCGGCCACCCTCAAGTTTTCTCATTTTATTAGAGCAAAATGTTCTAAATACGTTTTAAGTTTTAAGACGTTTGCATCTTATAATTTCTTATTTTTAGCTTCGTAGAAATTTCAATTCTACGACTAAAAATATGCTCGAATCGCTTAACAATCACGTCATATTTATTGGTGTCCTCCGTCCCGATTTAAAGGATAGTATTTGCTCTTTAGTTTATGAATTTTACAAATACAGACAAAAAAAATATTCTTCAAATAAAATAAATTTTTGGTTGAATACAAAAAAAATACTTTTTTGTGTGCCGTTGTGGTTTCACTTGCTTATCAGCTTTTCATTCTCCATCTTGTTCGAATGAGCGGCGTTCCTTTTAGTGATGCAGGCGGAGTCTCGCTTCTGAGTTGTTATGTAATTCTATAACAACAATAGTTTGCTTTGAAGGATTCTGCAATGTGAGTGTAATCTTTATCCATATTATGGAATTTGTCATTGATGATAATTTATATACGTTGTTACTCCACGGAGGCAAAAAGATCCGGCCCGTCTTCTCAGGCTTGTGTCTCAGCGACAAATCGGTTAATCAAAGTCAATATTTTTTTACTGGGAAGGTTTTTTTGTTCTCTGAAAGGCACTGCTAAACAAAAATTGTAAAAGTGAAAATTGTGAAAATTGTATCAGAATTTTAAAAATATTTGATTACATAATCTTGGAATATTTTTTTCTTCAAAATTATGTAATTCTGTGTCAGATGAAGATAAAAGTATTCATATGTAGTGATTTTAAAGGATCGAGAGTCACAATTTTAAATCGTATAGGTGACATAATGATCGGTGCTAACAAGTATAATTATTTAATTATGTGAAAATTGTGAAAAATTGCAAAACGTATAAAGATCCATCTCTGTCGATGGATGTTTCTGTGAAGAAATTCCAATAAAATTAAGAAAACACAACATTTTAATCAAAGTTTACTTTTGAGTCACACAAAACACACTTTCCGTTTATTATTTCACGCAAAAAATTTGAATGAATAATTTGCTTATGTTTTGTATTTCTCTGCAGATCACTTTTTCTAACATTGCTACCCCACTGGGGTCTGAAAGAAACAAATCAAACTTTCCAACTGTCGCTTTCGGCGTCACTAACTGAACTGAGTCTGATTATGGGTTCAGCATGGACTAGGGCCTCTAGCTCTCCCAACTTCCCCGGGTCCTGACCCGCTGCCCTAGCCTATACAAAAATGGCGCCGCTTTCAAGAACCCTCTGGGTCATTTTGACCCCCCGTGAAGTAACTGAGAGTTAAAAGACTGCTTTTCAGTTTCTGAGTTCAATACTACTCGTACAGCTAATACGTATATCTTACGATGGGTGCTTGTCCCGAGTGCAATAATTCAATCTCCAAAGGATCACCGGGCGCTGTTTCTTGCAAAAAGTGTGGTGTATTTAGCTACTTAGCCTGCATCAATGTTGTATTGTTAAAAAAAATCATTCGATGATCTGAAAAAGGGCTTATATAATTTCATTTGCGCAAAATGATAAACACCGAATGCTAATGACACTCTCCGGATATCCGAATATCGATTTACTAAATCATGTCCACTTTTGTTAAGAATTTGTCTAGAGATCTACGCCACTTTTTTGACGTTGTCAATTATCCCTTTAGTATCTTCCTTATTAGTATTCATTACTGATTTTCTAATTTTGACTATAATTATTCAGTTTTGGGTGTGTTCATTGTGGTTCATTGCCTTAGTAATTTTCTACGCGTACTTCGTGAGATTATTTTTGAATAGTTTTTCTATAGAATGTTTCTCTTCATATAAGAATGGTTACCTTAGGCATTTTCCATGTTAACACCCAGTCTCTTTTAGCACATTTTCTAGAATTCAAACATTTTTTCGGTACATTTTCCTACCAAAATAATATATGTTTCTGAGTCCAGGTTAACTTCAAATATACCTTCTAGCCTCGTTGCAATTGACAACTATTCGCTCTTTCGAAGAGACAGATATGAGAGAAGGGGTGGTGGAGTTTGTCTTTTTCTGCATAACAGATCGAGTGGGACTATGCTTTGAGTGAGTCCAGTAGCAACTTATCCCACTATCAATTTTCTCTTTGTTGAGGGTAAGTCGACCTTTTACAGCATTTGAGGGGCAGTAGTTTAGAAACCACACAATGCCTCCTATAGTACAGACCTTGAATCGGGAATTTTTTCACTTATTGCTAACTTTAACAGCATTATCCTAACTGGAGATTTCAACACCAACATGAATCTCGCTTCCAATCATACTAAATATCTAACTTTCTTGGTCTACTCTTCGGGGCTCTCGATTGTACCTCTCAATTCTACTCAGTATACTGATCGTTTTTATATTTAGAGGTGCTTATTATAAAACTGAGAAATTTCTAATTGAAATCATAGCCAGTTTGAAAAATTTGAAAATTATGGAATTTGAAGTCACTACAACCCAAAAAAGTATTTAATCCTAAAAGAGCATATTTAGTTCGAAATCGATAGACATACATAAAAGATATATAATATCTTTGTACACACTTCGGCTATCCGCGCTAAAAAAATGTTAAAAAAATTTCTTGTTTGCAGAGTTTTTAAATTTTCTAAAGTTTACATTTTGTACATACCTAGAAATCAAAAAAGTCTACGCAATTTTTTTCTGATTTTAAACAGTTATTTCCGAACAGATAATTTCTATTTAATTCACTCCTGTTTTGCAGTGATCAACACATGCACTAGGAAAAAAATCGCCAAGAGCCAGAAATCAAAATTGGATATATAGCAAATATTTTAATTTTTAATTTTGGTATTTGATGAAATAAGATAAATAAGAACTTGTGGTTTATAAAATTTTTGTGTAATAAAATTTAAAAAAATAAATACAGTAGAAAAATCGACAAGATCGAGGAGTCGAAATTAGAATTACAGCAAGTTTAAAAATTTAGAATTTGGTATGTAATGCTGAATTGTATGTAATTGTCCATTTTTTTGTAGTGTATTTCCATGCTTAAAAATTCCACGAATGCTTGAAACAATTATAAAATGATAAGTGAAAAAAATAATTATATGAAACAGCAAATTCCAAATTCTGAAAATTTGCTGTACTTCTAGGGACGACAGAAAAATCCCGAAAAATAAAATTCTTGATACTGTAAAATTCCCGTTCAATAAAGTTCAAAAACAATAAAATTCCCAAAGAGTTTACAATATCACCAAATAATAAAAGCCCCGATATGAAATTGCCCAATTATAAAACGTCCGACCTAGAATATCCCTTAATTATAAAATTGTAAAATTTAAATAATTAAAAGTTTTTTCTTAATAAATATAATTTATTTATTAAAAATACCATAATACAATATTTCTATCAAAGAAATTTTCGTTTAATATTTAAAGTTTCACTAAATAATTGTTCAAATGTAAAATAAAAATGATTCTATAAAACCTGTTCAAACAAATTTATGTAAAAACACGTGCGCCACAAACGGAAAAAAAATTTCTCCCTGAAGGTTCTTCGAACCTAATAACATGTTCCAAAAAACCTTTGCAGGATTCAAATCAGCACTAATTTATTTCGAAGTTTCTTTTGATTTAGTTTTTAATTAGGGATTTGATTTTTCAGAAAATTTTTTGTAATTTAAAAAAAATACTATGTACATTTTCAACCTAAATTTTTTATCCGGAAATATATTTCTTTCAATTATTGTTATTTCGAATTTAAACAATGATTTTCTTACACTTCAATCATTAAATTATTGTTCAGCACTGATTTGTCTAAAAATCTATTTTTATTTATTTTTTAAGATTAAAAATTTCATTTTCCAGAACGTTTTTTGTAATTAAAAAAAAAACTACGTACAGAAAATCTGTCTCAAGCTTCGAATCTCCAAAAAACTCTATTTATTCTTAAATTAGGCTCATTCTAGTAATAAAAGTTAAATTTCAAAGTTTAAGGTAAACTTCAAAGTATCATTTGTAGAAACATGGGGTGCAGATAGTGAAAAAAACACCATAAAAATCACGTTTTTTGCGTTAATCTCAGTAAATACGCGGAATTTCGAAAAATGTTGTAAACAAAGGTTTTAGCTAATATAAAAATACATCTTTTTTCCAAATTACACTTTTTGCCTTGAACCATTATTTTTTGAGAAAAGGAGGATTGCGTTGTAAAAACAAGAAAAGGACGAAGAAAGTTACGGAAATGCGTTTGGTCACGTTTTTCGAAATTTTAGAGAATCATTTTTTAATATTCTCTTAAAATTAATTTACCAAATAAAACATTATTTAAATTTTACAGGAATTTTAAGAAAACTTTTTTAATCTCTTGAAATCTTCAAAATTCTGAAGGCCTGCCCCCTGATTTTCGGGTGTTCCCGGGTTTCCTGTCTTCTTACCCCTGATGTTGGCACGCCTGATGCGTTAGTTCAGCTTGTATTAGCAGGGCGGCAGTGCGATCGATTCAATAATATCCTCGTATCGGGCGGTGTACTGCGAAGCGTCATGTGTTTGACACTGACAGCCAGAGCAAGGAGAAGTGACATTTCCGCGATCAAAAATGCGGACGACCAAAAAGTTTTAACTCATTCTCCGAGCACGCTCCGAGTCGACTAATATGGGAGAATGGTTGGTCACGAGGTCGTGTTGCTGCTGTTTTTACTGGCAGGTAAGAAATTACCAAAATTCACAATAGACATTTTCCACTTGCCGATCAATGAGTTACTTTATAGGTATATTTGTATGGAAGGTTCCGCCGCCCGCGTGTGGTCATATACATGCTGCATGTACCTGTATAAATTTCAACTATCTGATTGGGATTCAGGGACACATTATGCAAGTTCTCTGATAAAATCACTACCTTGTCCCTTTCTTCTTTCACTTCTAGTTGCTGTCTTTTTTTTTAAATCCATAATTCCGGATTCCTCTTGGATTTCGCGCATTTTTTAAAGCCCCCCTCCCTTTTTATGAAGTTTTTAAATTTAAATGTCAGTGTATAATATTTATCTGTAATATTTCAAATGTTTATAATGTTTACCATTAATGATATTGTTCAAATTATAATTTTGAGATGGAATTTTCTTCAACTTACCTAAAAAGTTACTTTTTTCACTTCCTTAATTTTAGAATTCAAAAATCAAAACAACGAAAGTGATAATTCATAAAAACTTAATTTAAAAAGAATTAGGCATAAGTTGAAGTAAATAAAAAAATACACAATATTTTTTGGTAAGTCAAAAACAATATGTATTTAGAATAAAATTCAAACTGAATAACTGATATATCGATGGGAATATCCTGTCCATGATATCAGGTTCTGAACGGGTTTTGTTTTTCCACATTGTTAGGCAGGATCACCAGGATTACTTGTTTCGTTGACTTTATTTTCTTCAGCTATTAAAAATGACTTCGTATTGAATTAAATTCGATTGAATTCAGTAAAATTTGTCTAGATTTAAGACTCTTTTCGGAAATTTCGGTAACATTTTTAAGAATCAGGGCCTAAAATGTTTTAAATTTCGGACAAAACACCTTACGTATGATTCAAATTTGATTTCATGCAAAATAATTGTATTTTCAACAAAATAGATGACTTTATCAAAATAGTTGAATTTTCAACCAAACAGTTGTATTTTTAACCAAAGAAGATGAAATTTTTTTACCGAAAGAATTGAATTATGAAATCAAAAAGAACACTTTTGGACAAAAGAGTTGAATTTTGAAGGCAAAAGGATTAATTTTTCAGCAAAAATGTTACCTTTTAACTAATTAGAAATTAATTTCTACCTGAATAGTTGAATTTTTAACCAAATATTTGAACTTTCTACCATTTTCAAACAAAAAGACGAATTTTCAACAAAACAGTTAAATTTCCAATAAAAAAGTTAATTTATAACCAAATAGTTGACTTTTCCACTCAAGAATAAAACTTATTTCAAGTAAAATAGTTAAATTTTCATCCAGAAAAGAAGAATTTTCATCAAAACAGCTGAACTCTCTACAGAAGTTTTTTTTACAAAAAGAATGAATTTTCAAAAAAAAAAAAAAAAAAAAAAAACTTAAAAAAAAAAGTTAAATTTAAAAAAAAGTTCACTAATTTAGTAGACATTACATGCTCATTTAGTGGATGCTGTAAAAATGATTGTTTTTTTAACAAAGTCATAACAGATAAGACTTTGTAAAAAAATGTTGTTTTAGATCTTTAAATTGCCATTAGAGTGCCTGTTTTTCACGCTCTTTAAAAATACCAACTCTGATTTTTGGGCTCAGAACTTAAATATTAAGAATCAACCCTTTGATACCACACAGATATGACTTTGTCAAAAAAATAATCTTTTTCATCACTCTATTTGTTGCATACTTTATTTTTGGCAAGTGGGTGGTTTTTTGCACATAGAGGGTGGTGGTTTTCGGAATTTTGTTGTCGTGCATTCGAGAGCCCAACATAAACCCAAAATTCTGGTGTACTTTGTTTATTCCGAGTTTGAGTTTGTACATAGGAGGTAGTTTTATTATAAGTAGGAATATTTTGTGAAAATCGGTTGTTGGCACGGTCAAGAGCCCAAAAAGAGCCCAAAATTTTGATTCAAAGAAATTTGGGAACTTCAATTTTGGATGTTCTAGCTTGATGGAGCTCTATTAAGGAGTCTTTGATGACCTGTCATGATCTACAAATCAGCGATCTGTGAAATTAAAAAAAAAATACTGTGTTTATTTAAGGAAAAAATATTTAATCATTTAAATATAACAAAAACAAATACGTTGATAATCAAAACACCTATAGTATTCCGCAGAGGTATTTTTGTAGATTGTTTTGCTAAGTACAATCATTACATCATCTTTTCAGAAAGTTAAAAAGAAAACGGTTTAATATTCTAACTTAGCAAGTATAAATTATTAAAGCAGGGCATGCAATAGTGTCAGGAGGAACAGAGGAGGTTTTGGGTCCTTGGTCGTCGTATTTAACCCATTTCAAATTTTTTCTGTACGTCATGGCTGTGTAATGTCCAATGGATCCATCTTTTGTTGATATACTGCTTTTTATTTGTATCGGCGAAGTGAAATTCACTATCGTTGCAACTACGCCTAAAGTTATATTTACAATTTTCTTCTCACGTGTAGAACACTATTTATTTTCACGAATTGAATTTTCTTTGAATCTCGGATAGTTTCTTATGTGTTTCGTAACCATTTACTTAATCGTAGTTTCGCATGGGATGAGGATGCGATTTTCAACATACTTTTTTGGCACAAAATGTTGCATTAAAATGAAAGCTGCTTACTGTAGCAAATCTTTTTACTTCCAAACAAAAGTCTGGTCTGTCCAGGAATGCGGTTAAGAGCACTCGAAATAAGCTATAGAATGCACAAGTATTTTCCAAAACGACAGCTTCTTCATTGATCTTTAATGCCTCTAATTTGTGATTATCGCCGTTCCTAAATACAGGTATTGCTGAAAGATTTTCATTGTCTAAAAAATCATTTTCTCAAAAATTATCTCTATAATACTCCAATTTTTGTGTTTTACAAGACCTTTTTAATTTGTTTGAAAAATATTTATTTGCTGCAAATCGTAAAGATTTATTATTTTCTGGAATTATGTATGAAGCTAATGAAACTGAACTAAAAATTGTTCGTAAAGATAATTATTTTCAAAAATATTAGGGTGTCCATTCTGAAATAAAAAAATACTGAACAGTTAGCGGCACACGTCTTTAAAGAGATTCGAGACTGCTTGAATTTTCTACACAATTGATCAAATGAAATTTTAAGAAAATAGTTCAACTTTCAAGCATGTAGTCGAATTTTTAAGCAAGATGATCAGTTTACTACCAAAAAAAATGAACTCAAAACAAAATATATAAGTTTAAATCAAAATAGTTGATTTGTTAACTAAAAATGATTAATTTACGACCAGTATTGGAATAAATTGATTCACAGTTTGAAACAAGTAGTTCGTGAAAGTACTTGAGAGAAATGTTTCAAGGCTCTCGTGAAGAGATATTGGATAATTGGCATAACGTCAATACATACAAAGGAAGAAAAACAAAAAGTAGAGAATTAGAGACGAATAACTCTGTTAAGTGCGGCGTAAAAAATATTTGCAATGGAGTTACATTTCACAACATGTCGCCGAGAAAGAGTTACGAAGGAAAAGAGAAAGAGTGTGTGCTTTCTTGATCGATCGAAAGGCTGCATTTTCGTCGACAGACAGGTAAAAGTTGTGGGAACCAATCGAGAGAAGCGGAATAAAGAAAGGACTAATTGAAAGGGTTAGTGAGATTGACAAAGAAACGAAAGATAGGGTAAAAGATGGTGCCAAAACAAGGAAGGAGTTTTGGACAGAGTGTAGCTTGAGACAGGGGTGCATGCTGAGCCAATTCCTGTTCGCAATAGGAAAAAAAACTAATACTAGCAGGTAATAGAGCTTGTAAATACAAAGCGAAATTAATGAATAGTTATGGTAGAACAATTGATAAGGCATGTTTCAAGGTAAGAGAAGGTGTGAAGCGCGATGATGAGGCAATTAAAGGAAGGAAAAAGTATTTGAACGGATGTGGTTGGTCAAAAATAAACAGTTGAGGAAATACATGAAAATGGAATGAATTTAGGCAGGATTTGAAAGAAAGAGATAAAGAAGTGATGAGACAGGAAATAGAGAATAAAATTAGAGCATTTAGGTACAATAAGAATTATAAATGAATGAGAGTAGAAGGAATACTTAAATAACTGCGGAGAAAGGCATGGTCAGAAATTGATCGTGCGTGTGACATGTGGAAACACAGAAGATTGGAATAAATATTCTAGAAAGTAAGAGGAAAGAACTCTCCCTAGGGATCGCGGAACCTTGTATTGTCAAGAGCTAAATGGTACCAGGGTTACCGAAATCCTTGAACACCCCGTTCTGCCCCCTCAGTAGAGGCGGACAGGCCAGGGTCTCAAAGGAGGTACCTTAACGGGGACTTTAAAACACCAAGTCGAATTCCATAGTATGTCGACCCACCCCCTGCAAGCGGGGCTCTGCAAAGAGTATTTCTTATTTCCCTAGCTTCTCGTAGGATAATTAAATGAAACACGAAAAACAAAATAGAAAAAATGAGGGGGCCGTTACGGGACCCTCTTCTAACCCACCTCCAGTGGTGTAAGGCTGCTCAGGGGGCAGTCCACCACAAGCGGTTCAAACTTCTGGAGCCTCTGCGGCTCTGGATTACCTACCCAATCTAGGGGACCTGAATTAGCCTTTTAATGGCTGAAACGGGAATCCCCATGATGCAGATTAATCTGCACCATAACAAAGGCGCCTCGACCGTTCTGGCCAGGCACTTGTCAGTGGTGCAGGCAAGAATTGCCTTGATCCAAGAACCCTGGTTATACAGGGAAAGAATTGGTGGCTTATTGAGATGTAGGTCCATATATAAGGGGCCACGAGAAAAAGCGCCAAGGGCATGCATAGCCGTCCCTGGTGATTCCGGGGGACTAACGCCTCCTAGAAAAGTGAAGGCTCTAATTCGGCACTGTCAGGAGAATAAAATCCCTCTGCTGTTGGGCTGTGATGCAAACTCTCACCACATGGTGTGGAGAAGAACAAACATCAACGACAGAGGGAGAGATTTAACTGAATATACATATAGTAGGCAAAGAGCTGCAGATTCTGAACCGGGGTGATACTCCAACATTCCAGGTTAAAAACAGGAGTGAGGTTCTCGATTTGACTCTATGTTCGTGTGCACTGACGAGCAGGGTAGTGGACTGGAGAGTCCCTGATGAGGAGTCTCTCTCGGACCACAAATATATCGTGTGTCGATTAATCCTGTTTTATTCATGTTAATTTTGAGGCCCATGTTCTTCATGCTTGTATTCAGTTTACTCAACATTCTTTGCAAGTCTTCGATTGGTTCTGCCTTAACAAACTTGTCATCTGCGAAAGCTAACCCACGTACGCTCACTGTCTCGAGATCTACAAATTCTTCGTCGGAGATGGCCATTCTTAGACATATGTCCATGAATACTATAGACAGCCATGAGGACATAAGGCATCCTTGTCTAACACCCTGCATAATATCAAACCAGTCACTTAGTTTCCTATTAGCCCTTACATTCGCTTTGCTACCAGCATATATTGTTTGTATTTCTTGTAGAAGCCATTTATCGACTTCATACTCTTTCAGGACATTTCAAAGTTTACTTCTATCTACCTTGTCAAATACATTTTTCATGCCAAAAAACGCAAAAAAGACTTTTTACTTTACTCTCAAATTTTTTTCTGTGATCTTTCTTAAGCTAAATATTTGATAAATAAATCCCCTTTGGACTTCCCATATCTTTTCTACTGTTATTTTTATTACCCTGAGTTATCCTCTATAATGATTGCAGTCGCTTTCATCTCCCTTTCTTTTGTATATTGGTATGATAATCGCTTTTCTCCAATCGTCTGGGCCTTCTCCCATCTCGATGCCTCCCGTTTGTATCATATAGTATTTCACCTTTGCTGCTTCTCATGTCGACAAACTCATTACTTTTACTTACCTTCATCTATTTAAATAATATATTCATGCTTCCTTCAAAGTCATTTTGTATTTTCTTCTCTTCTTCTGTTCTGATTTTGTCTTTATTTCCTTGACTAGTCGTTTAACTTTCCTATATTTGTATCTGTAATCATTTTCGTGTCTACTTTTCTACTCATCGCTAAGACCTGTGATGTTTATTGTTCTCTTGAATGCTTCTTTTTTGTCTTGTCGGATTGCCTGAATTTCATTATTCTACCACGCATCACCATACTTTCTTCCTACCACCGCCGTACGACACACTTCAATCGCTCTTTTAACCATAATACCCCGTAACATAGTCCATGCGCCTTCTATATCTTTATTGCTTTCAAGTCCCTCCCAAGTTGCCCTATCTATGTGATTTATACTAGAAGGTGATGATCAGTATTGCATTCAGAACCCTTCATGACTCTTGTATCTTTTACTAGTTCTCTCAGTCTTTCATCCGCAATAACGAAGTCAATTATACTGTGGTTATTTCTTTTACACCAGGTGTACATGTGGATCATTCTATGGCTAAAACAAGTATTTGTAATAAATAGGCCCTTTTGTATTTTAATATTATTATTAGGTGGGTTGAGACCGTAACAGCCCCTGACGGTTGGGTAATCCCGTTGCGTCCCCTTGTGAGCCTAAGCGTGATCCTAAAGCCCTCTCCATAAGGAGAGGACCGCAGCCATACTGTGGGCTGATATCTCTGACTCACTGATGCAGTAACTGCCAGTGAGTGTTAGACGTTTCCCCGCAATCGCAGGGCAGTGATAAAGATGTGAGTATCTATCTCATCATCCATTCCGCACTGACGACAGAGGGGACTTTTTGCAAGCCGTATCTCATGTCTGTGATATCCGAGGTTCGCATGTCCTATAAACATTTTTGTTAGGACTTTGATCTCTTTTCTCCCGAGCTTGAGTATTTACCTTGCTCGGTTGAAGTTGAGCTTTGAACCCAAGAGTGTTTTGGCCTGTCTGCACCCAGAGACCAAATCCCACTCATTCTGATGTTCCTCAGTCAGCTAACTGTTGATTTCTTCAGTGACTGACTTACTGGAGATACCTACAACTGGCTCGGGTCCAGTAAAATTTCTTCTTGCTGCTAGTTTGGCTAGCCTATCCGATATCTCATTGCCGTGAATTATCTGACGAAAAATTTTCTGAAGAGAAAGTTTTTTCCCAATAACGTCAAAATCACTATCGGCTTCAATAACAAGAATAACATTAAAAATTTCGATAGTAAATTTTCTGATGAAAAATTTTCCGAAGAAAAAACTTTTCCCCAAAATTGTCAAAAGCGCTATCGGCTTCAGTAACAACAATGACATTGAAAATTTTGACGATAAATTATATGAGGAAAAATTTTGTGAAGAAAAAATTTTTCCCCAAAAATGTCAAAAGCACTATCGGCTTCAATAACAACACTAACATAAAAAACTTCGATAGTAAATTTTCTAAGGAAAAATTTTCTGGAAAAAAAATTTTTCCCAAAAATTTCAAAAGTGCTATCGACTTCAATAACAACAATAACATTAAAATATTCGATGGTAAATTTAGTGAGGAAAATTTTTCTGAAGAAAAATTTTTTCCAAAAATGTCAAAAGCGCTATCGGCTTCAATAACACCAATAACATTATGAATTTGAAAAGTACATTTTCTGAGGAGAAATTTTGTGAAGAAAAATGCTGCCCAAAAATGTCAGAAGCGCTATTGGCTGCAATAACAACAATAACATTAAGTATTTCGAGAGTAAATTTTCTCAGTAAAAATTTTCTGAAGAACAAATTTTTTGCCAAAAATGTCAAAAGCACTGTCGGCATCAATGACAACAATAACATAAAAAATTTTGATAATGAATTATCTGACGAAAAATTTTCTGTAGAAAAAGTTTTTTTCCCAATAACGTCAAAAGCACTATCGGCTTCAAGAGCAACAATAACATTAACAATATCGAGAGTAAATTTTCTAAGGAAACATTTTCTGAAGAAAAATTTTTCTCCCAAAAATGTCAAAAGCACTATCGGCTTCAATAACAACAATAACATTACAAACTTCGATAGTAAATTATCTGAGGAAGAATTTTCTAAAGAAAATATTTTTTCCCAAAAATGTCAAAAGCACTATCGGCTTCAATAACAACAATAACATAAAAAATTTCGATGGTAAATTTTCTAAGGAAAAATTTTCTGAAAAAAAATTTATTCCCAAAATTGTCAAAAGCGCTATCGGCTACTGTAACCACAATAATGTTAAAAATTTCGATAGAGAATTTTCTGGAGAAAACATTTTTTCCCAAAAATTTCAAAAGCACTATCGACTTCAATAAAAACAATAACATTAATAATTTCAAGAGTAAATTTTCCGAGGAAAAATTTTCGGAAGAAAAATTTGTTTCCCAAAAATGTCAAAAGCACTATCGGCTTCAATAACAACAATAACATTAAAAATTTCGATAGTAAACTATATGCGGAAACATTTTCTAAAGAAAATATTTTTTCCCAAAAATGTCAAAAGCACTATCGGCTTCAATAACAACAATAACATTAAAAATTTCGATAGTAAATTATATGAGGAAAAATTTTCTGGAGAAAAAATTTTTCCCCAAAATTGTCAAAAGCGCTATCGGCTTCAGTAACAACAATAACATTGAAGTTTTTGACGATAAATTATATGAGGATAAATTTTCCGAAGAAAAAATTTTTTCCCAAAAATGTAAAAAGCAGTATCGGCTACAATAACCAAAATAATATTAAAAATTTCGATAGTGAATTTTCTGAGGAAAAGTTTTCTGAAGATAACATTTTTTCCCAAAAATGTCAAAAGCACTATCGACTTCAATAAAAATAATAACATTAATAATTTCGAGAGTAAATTTTCCGAGGAAAAATTTTCGGAAGCAAAATTTGTGTCCCAAAAATGTAAAAAGCACTATCTGCTTCAATAACAACAATAACATTAAAAGTTTCGATAGTAATTTATATGAGGAAAAATTTTCTGAAAGTCGAGTACTAAATCAATCTCGCGAATGAAGAATGATACTATCAGCGAATAAATGCATGAAACTGTCTAAGGATAATAAGTAATCGTTTGATGAAAAATAAAGTGAACAACGAATAATAGTGATATAAAACTGCGATTTATTATTTATATAGATTATAGTTGTTTAACTTGGAAACCTATTTTCATGCAAACGAATGCTTTTTCAAATTTTCCCTCTAATATTTGTTGAAATTACATACACTTACATTAGAAAAGACGTTAGGAGGAGTGGGGGGGGGGGCTTTTAATTGTCAGACAAAAGCGTAACATATTTCTTAAACGGTTCCATATGTAGAATCATATCTTGATAACATATGTAAACAAAGAACTATATATAAATATGTTTTTTCACTAGGTGAATTATTATATTTTATCGACGCCTGTGCTGTCTTCTAATGTTGACGTCAATCCGAAAATTGCCAACATGTTTTGACTTGATATCAAGCCTTTATCAAGGCGTTATAAACTTACATGGAGAAAAACCGCTGAATATTTGATAAACTTTGGTGCTTGATTGTATTGTTGTATATATTGTATTTTTCAAAAGGTGTTTATAAATAATGTAATTAGAGATATTGCTGTATTGAAAAGTAGTCATTGTTGATGTATACAAAAAGTATAAATAGTTACGTACATTTTCAATAACAATGACGATTGAGATAACTCAAAATAAATTTTATTTTTCAAACGTTCAAATGTCTAAATGTCAATTGTAAATAGAATACATAAATGTTTAAATGTCACAATCTCCTGACGTTACAAAAATGATTTCAGACTAACATTCCCTAGAGATTATGATATGTTTATTACATTTTAAAGTTTTTAACCGCAAATAATTGAGAAGTTAGTCCACATACCATAAGATATAGGAGATTTTCATATATATGAGATTATTTTCTTGTGCTTATCTCGATCGAAATTATTATTTAAAATATCTCGACCTACCAATGCTTTTTGAATACATCTTTTTGACAACCCAAATGTTGTAGCCAGGCTAACTTTCAAGGAATTTGATAAATCAAATATTCCTCTGATACAATTTTTGAGGGTCTCAAAATAAAGATCATCATCGTTAACCGAAATAATCAAAGTAAAATTACAAAATTTCAAACATTCAGAGTATTTTAAACCTCAAAACTAATTTTTGAAAACATTTTAAGACATTTGTGTAAATGATTCTGCCAGATTATAAAAACACTTCTATTTTATCCTCGCGACATTTTTCAATTCGCTACAAATAATTCAGTAATCTTTAAAGCTGCAGGTGCTTTGAGGATGTATTCAAAGCTAAATTGAAAAACAATATTAAATTCAATTCATGCTTGTAGTTCATTTTAGGCTCGAATCGCAGTTTTTGACTTAGGTTACAATATATATGATGTTCTAAATAAAGTCCACATGCACGCATATAATATTACGTAAGGAAACGAGCTTGAAGGTATACCAAAGTCTCCATTTTATACTTCACATCATTATCATTATTATTATTGTCTTTTAATATATGAATATTTTGCCTGAGGTGGGAAACGTTAGACACCGAAAGCACATGAACTAGAAAAATAAAAAATTTGTAATTGATCAACTTTCATTTTTGTTTTTAATTTGTCGCTTTACTGGGTTATGTATCATGAATTCAAAGTACTTTTAGGCGAAGAAAAAGGATTTTGTACACATTTGCGTTCAGAGTTTCTTGAACTTACATATCCTTAATCTGAATTATTCATTCTAAAGTCTTTACCTCAATTATGTAAGGAAATGCACAAGTGTTACGTAACATTTGGAGGGATGGATCAATTTTAGCATTACGCCAATTTTAAAGTTACTCACGCTCCTTCCCCTACACCTACTTATTTTACTTACCATCCCCTACTAACCCTCACGTTCCTCCTACCCCGACCAACACTTCCACACTCTAGCTACCCATAACTCCTAATTCTCCTCCCACCACTTCCCCTAGCTTCCATCCTCCGACTTCCCCTGCGTCTCCTAACTTTCACACCTTTACTATCACTCGCTTCCTCTGCTTGTTCTACTTCCCCCCACTTAAGTTACGTCCTGACCTAATACGACGCCCCTCATTCCCATACCTTCGCTACTCCTAATACTCATCATTCTTCTTCGCCACATTCCCTACTTCCTCTCTTCAACTTCTTATAACTTCCAAACCCTCACCAGCCCTCGCTCCCTCTACCTACCCCTACTAGCAGTACCCCCCTCCTCTACTTACCTCAACTTTTCTATTAGTAGGTCTCTCAATTTCACACTGTCACTACCCACAACTCCCCTCATTCTCCTCCCCCAACTTCTCCTTCCCCCACTCTCCCATTTTTCCATCCTCCTACTTCCCTTACATGCTCTTTCCCACTTTCCCTAACTTCCAAGCCCTGGCTACCCTGGATTCCACTAATTACTCTACTTTCCCTCCACTAACTCCCCCTCATTTTACTCCAGGGCAAATAGTACGACGCACACTGGGGATGGAATGTTCAAAACCATCTAGAGGTCACAAATCTTGACCGAATAGAATACTTTTTTTTTGAAATGTTAATAACTGAATTTCGAAGAGAGCCACCTTGCCTAAATGTCAAAATTTTATTTTTTCAATTAGACAACTCATGAAACCTCATCCCTGAACATTAAACTCGAGACTCACATTCCTGAAACCAACTAACCCCTAACCACAAATCCCAACCTACAAACCCTGAACCCATGAATTTCAACTCATAAACCTTAAAACCATAAACTCTAACCCCATAAATCCCAACCTATAAACCCTAAATCCACAAATCCCAACCCATGAACCCTAAACCCACGAATCCCAACCCATGAACCCATAAGCCCTAAACCCACAAATCCCAACCAATAAACCCTGAATCCTGAACCCACAAACCCTAAACTCTAAACCCTAAACCTTGAACCCTAAACCTACAAGTCTCAACTAATAAACAACCAAATAAATATTAAACCAATAAATTTTAACTTATACATTCCGTAGAATACTCGCCTAAACTCTTAACCTACAAATTTTAACCCATAAACCCTAAAACCATAAATCCCAACCCATAAACCCTAAATCCACAAATGCAATCTACAAACCCTAAGCCCACAAATCCCAACCCATGAACCCTGAACCCTCAAACCATAAACCCTAAGCCCATGAATCCCAAAACATAAACTCTAAACCCACAAATCCCAACCCATAAACCCATAAACCCTGAATCCTGAACCCATGAACCCTAAACCCTAAACCCTGAACCCATAAACCCTAAACCTACAAGTCCCAACTAATGAACAACAAAATAAATATGAAACCAATAAATGTTAACTTATACATTCCGTAGAGTAACCGCCTAAACTCTTAACCTACAAATTCCAACCCATAAACCCCAAACCCATACATCCCAACCCATAAATCACAACCCATAAACCCTAAATCCACAAATGTCAATCTACAAACCCTAAACCCACAAATACCAACCCATGAACCCTGAACCGTGAAACCATAAGCCCTAATCTCATGAATCCCAAACCATAAACTCTAAACCCACAATTCCCAACCCATAAACCCTAAACCCACAAATCCCAACCCATAAACCCTAAACCCACAAATGCCAACCTATAAACCCTAAACCAACAAATACCAACCCATAAAGCCTAAACCCTAAACCCATAAACCCTAAACCTACGTTGAAGTAATTCACTACGCACTCTGGAATTTTGTTTAACTTTTCGTATAGATTCATACAATCTTTTTCATTTTTGGTATACAGAATTTTTTCCAAAATTTCTTTAGTTTTGTCTCTTTCACTTTTAGTGATATTTAACTTTTCGCAGTTGATCTCCCTGCGAAATGTTCTCAGTGTGTGGCAAATGCATAAGAGTGTCTCAGAATTAGGGAACACTGCCTTAAGAACATCCCTTTCTACTAGATCTTTATCCGTCATAAACAATTTGATTTTCTCCCAAGAAGGTTTAACCTTCTTAAAAGTTTCTTATAACCAAGTTAGACTTTCTCCACTTTCTTCTTCTAAGATTCCAATCCCGACAATTGTCGAACATCCTTCCCCATCAACTCCAACCATAATGTACACTGGTCTCTTTATCTTCAACAGCTTATAAGTGGCGTCAAACTCGATAACATCGGGATGGCTTTCAAAACTTTCCTTCATATCCTGTGTTGATATCAGAAGATCTTTAAATTTTTTTTCGTCCGTATAAACATGGCAATCGGCACCTGCAATTATGTCTATTGTATACATTATACATGAAGGCCAGTTAACTTAATTAGAGTACGCTGGAACTCTACTATAAGTTGCCACAGTATATGAATTTCGTTTGTATCTGAGGGGGCTTAAGGGATCAAACATTCATTTGTAAAAACACGCTGAAAACTCTCTTTTTATTAATGAGATTTCAGTATTTAAAAAGGTTCATCTTTTAAGAAAACAAAAATTTACATTTATACAAAATTCAGTTGAATAGTATTATGTATTTCTACGTGAAATAGTTTATACGACCCTGAATGTTTAATGTTTATTTCAAGCCGCTCGAGCGGGCCTTCCCAATAACCCAAGGCTCCGTAGAAAATGCCCGAAGCCGCTTATATAGTATAGTCCCAGTGTAACACTTAAACCTGAATACCTAACTGCATTTACAAGTCAACAGATTTTAAAAACTCTTGAAAAATTTCAAGCACCCCCTACACACAATTTACTCATTCATATTCACGAAAGAACCAACAATTATGATTTAAGCTTCTTATCTTTCATATATATAATTTTTTGCATCTGGAAATATAAGACTTACCATACTTTTCCTTCAAACGATTAATTCCTTCGTACAATCCATCTTTTGATCCTTTTGGTCCTTTCAGACTTGCAGCGATATTATTAATGTCCTTCCACAAAATTACTTTATCCCTCTTTTTTTCAAAATGTTCTTTCAGCCTTTTTTTATCAGCTCCTAAATCTAAATAATGCCCGATTTCTTCCTTTAATTCCGCGGTCAACTGCCTTGACTTTGGTTTATGTTTGTGAACCGCCTGGAAAAAAACCAAAACTGATTAGCATACAAGTATGACCATTTAGAAACTGAAAATAGGTTAGCGATTCAAAGAACGAATTAAAAATCACGATTTTTGGGTATATTGAAAAGGGGTAACAATATGAACTAAACTATTTCTCTGACCAGTCACAGAGGTGCCTCCCCCCCACGATACCTTGGAAAGGGGTAACACTGTAATCGGAAATATTTCTCTGAAAATTCACAAGGTTGCCTTCCACCCCCCATGATATGTTGGAAAGGGGTAGCAATATAACCTGAATTATTTCTCCGTCCTGTCACAGGGTGCCTTCCGCCCCCAATGATACATTGTAAAAGAGTAGTAATGTGACCTAAACTATTTTTGAACTAGTCACAGTGGTGACCCCCCCCCCCTCACATAAGATACGTCTGCAGGGAGTAAGGTTGTGACCTAAATTATTTTTTAGGCCAACGATAGGGAAGCCGCAAACCCACTTTAAGCAATTCTACTCTCTTTTCCAATAGTTTGAACTCGTTGACGCATCTTCTCCCATTTTGTAGTTTTCTCTTCTTCTAGTATATAAGAATTTCTAAACGCTGCCTCCAAAACTCCCCAGTTTGTAAATTCTCGTGCTGTAATTCAAAGCCAATCTCGTGCACCGTCTTTCATGTGCATCTCTGCTTCCTCCAGAACAAAATTGTCTGGCCAGTGGTTAAGCTTTTTCACACTGCCCAGAGACTCAATCCAATCTCGTGTGTGAAAGGTTCCAACCTGTTCCTTTGAAATCCTGAATACCCTTGCTTAAATCCGGCATTATGTAATAGTTAGGTACGGTTTCTTGATTATCGCTACGTGACTGATCATCCATCAATCGAACAAACATTTGTATTAATCTTTCCTCACGACGCCGAATGTCTTCAAGAAGCGAAAACATAATTTGCTCCATAGATGCGTTAACGCCAATAGCTTGGCATAGAGTCATAGAGCGCCCTTCGGGCATTTTCGCCTGCACGTAAGTTGCCATTTGGTATCAGCGTGTTTGGACCTGATGGCGTCCAGCTCTCTCTGCCTCTACCGAAGACCGCATTTCCTTAAATCCTCGCAGCATCACTTGCTTCCATTCTTCTTGTGTCCTCAGATCCATCCTCTAGGTACAGCAAGACAACATTCTCAAATTGCTCCAGTGGAACTGCTGGATTTCCACCTTCGGCCATTTTTTTCTCTTTCTTTAGGTTTCGATTATACGACACGACGTGTTTCAATCGCGTTTTCACATGCTTCGTAGCGTCGTCGCCACCATTTCGAAAAATGTTGTGCACAATTTTTTCTAGAACTGTTTTCTTCCTATTTTCGCAAACTTTCCGGACTCTAGGCTCACGAGACTCACTCCGAACGAAGTGAGTCCCACTTCTGAATTATTAGCACAATTATCTTTTATCAAAATTTGATGGGAAGGTCCGATTAGTAAATGGAGACGCACTTTTGAATAGATGGAGTTTATTTGGTAAACGCTCAGAAATTAACATACAGAGAATAAAGAAACACTCTTAATTGATATCGCGTTCAAATATCGCACTTATTATAATCGCGCTCGCTCTATTAGTTTTCGTCGGTTTCTCGGTAATTCGAACTCTCACGCTCAACGCTCTCATTTTATTACACGATTCCAGTACTCGCAAGCGACTGACACTGCTCCTGCATCTTTCCGTACGCATCTCGCTCTTTTCCCCCTTTTCGCGCCATTTTAATACTTCGCAATACTACACCTTACAATGAACTTCGCAAAAAGCTAACACCACCTTGAAATTTTTCTATCTGAAGTAGAGAATTCGAAGATGAATTATACATGTTGGGATGTCTAAACGGATCTTACACGAAAATCCAACCTCACTTTTATTTCACGTAGTTTTGACGGAATCGGAACAATATCACAAAAACCAGTTTGCACTAGAAGTTTCTTTTTGAGCGTTCAGAACTACAAAAACTCTCGTTGCTCTAGGCGCATACCCTAATAGGAAAACAACAATTAGTGATTGAACTGAACGTGTATTTGTCGTGTGAGTATTACATCAGTAACTGAAAGTAACCATTCCAACTACATACGCAGGAAAAACTGAGTCCATATTATGCAGCGGTCTAGCGGCGATAAACCAAACTAAAATAAGTTCTCTTTAAATTCAAATCTCAATAAGCTTCACTGGTCTTGGGAGGTCTTTGCTGTCTACCACTTTGATCTTAACTTCCACCCAAGGTTGTAATCCACCAACAGCTTCAATGGGCAATCTTCAAATCTTGGGATGACTTCTGTAGGTTGCACCTCATCGATTTTCTTCTTTGATGCCGCTTTAATTGCCTTGGCCTGGTCGTCATCGATTTTGGTAACTGGGAAAAAATCTTTGTGAAATCTTTTGAAATCTTCTAAAAAATTTGGAAATCGTTTAAAATCTTTGAAATGTTTTGAAATCCTTTAAATTCTTATATTCTTTTGAAATCCTTACGAATTCTTTGAAATATTTATGAAATCTTTTTGAAATTTTTTGTGTTCGTTTGAAATCATTGAAATATTTTTAAATCTTTGTGAAAGCTTCTAAAAAATTTGGAAATCGTTTAAAATCTTTGAAAAGTTTTGAAATCTTTGGAATCTGGTGTACTGTACCCCTGTTGAAATTTTTTAAAATTCTTGTATTCTTTTGAAATCTGTACGAATTCTTTGAAATATTTGTGAAATCTTTCTGAAATCTTTTGTAATTGTTTGAAGTCATTGAAATATTTTCAAATCTTTGTGAAATCTTCTAGAAACTTTGGAAATCGTTTAAAATTTTTGAAAAGTTTTGAAATCTTTGAAATTATTGAAATATTACGAAATCCTCACGAATTCTTTGAAATATTTATGAAATCTTTCTAAAATCTTTTGTATTCGTTTGAAATCATTGAAATATTTTTAAATCTTCGTGAAATCTTCTAAAAAATTTGGAAATCCTTCAAAATCTTTGAAAAGTTTTGATTCTTTGAAATCTGGTATACTGTGCCCCTGTTGAAATTAAAAAAAATTCTTGTATTTTTTGAAATCCGTACGAATTCTTTGAAATATTTGTGAAATCTTTCTGAAATCATTTGTATTAATTTAGAATCATAAAAATATTTAAAATCTTTGTGAAATCTTTTGAAATATTCTAACAAAATTTGTAATCGTTTTGAATCTTTAAAATGCTTTGAAATCTGGTTATTAAAATCTTTAAAATCCTGGAAATCTTTTGAAATCTTTAAAATCTGGTGTTCTGTACCCCTGTTAAAATTTTTTTAAATTCTTGTTTTCTCTTGAAATCCTCACGAATTCTTTGAAATATTTGTGAAATCCTTTGTACTCGTTTGAAATATCCAAAATCTTTGTGAAATCTTTTGAAATCTTCTAAAAAATTTGAAAATCGTTTAAAATCTTTGAAATATTTTGAAATCTTCAAAATTCTTTAAATATTTGGAAATCTTTACGAATTCTTTGAAATGTTTATGAAATCTTTTGTATTCGTTTGAAATCATTGAAATGTTTTTAAACCTTTGTGAAATCTTCTAAAAAATTTGGAAATCGTTTAAAAACTTTGGAAAGTTTTGAAATCTTTTAAATGTAGTGTACTACCCTGTTGAAAATTAAAAAAATTCTTGTATTCTTTTGAAATCCGTACGAATTCTTTGAAATATTTGTGAAATATTTTGTATTCGTTTGGAATATCAAAAATCTGTGTGAAATCTTTTGAAATCTTCTAAAAAGTTTGAAAATCTTTGAAATATTTCGAAGTCTTTGAAATTCTTGAAATCTTTGGAAATCTTTACGAATTCTTTGAAATATTTATGAAATCTTTCTGAAATCTTTTGTATTCGTTTGAAATCATTGAAATATTTTAAAATCTTTGTGAAATCTTCTAGAAAATTTGGAAATCGTTTAAAATCTGTGAAAAGTTTTGAAATATTTGAAATCTGGTGTACTGCCCTGTTGAAATTTAAAAAAATTCTTGTATTCTCTTGAAATCCTTACGAATTCTTTGAAATATTTGTGAAATCTTTTGTATTCGTTTGAAAGATCAAAAATCTTTGTGAGATCTTTTGAAATCTTCTAAAAAGTTTGGAAATCGTTTAAAATCTTTGAAATGTTTTGAAGTGCTTTGAAATTCTTGAAATCTTTGGAAATCTTTACGAATTCTTTGAAATATTTATGAAATCTTTCTGAAATCTTTTGTATTCGTTTGAAATCATTGAAAGACGAATAATTTAGCAGAACGTCGAATTTTCAACCAAGAAAGATGAATTTTCAGCTATAAAATGTTGACTTGAACAAAATAGTTGAATTTTCAAACAAAAAAGATTAATTTTCAACTAGAAAAGATGATTGACTTTTCAATGAAAAAGAATTAACTTTCAACAAAAAGATTAATTTTCAATTCAAACAGACGGATTATCTATCCAAAATTACGAATTTTCAACAAAACAGTTGAATTTTCTAATAAAAAGAGAAGACTTTTTAAGAAAATACTTGAATTTTTGACCAAAAAAAGATAACTTTTTAACAAAACAGTTGAATTTTCAACAAAATACTATAATTTTCAAGCCAAAAAGACGAATTGCTTAGAAGGCAGTCGAATTTCCAACGAAGAATGATCAATTTTCAACTAAAACAAATAACTGTTTAACAAAATAGTAGAATTTTTAATGAAATAATTAAATTTCCGACAAAATAGTTGAATGTTCAAGCCGAAATGAGGAATAATTTAGAAGACAGTTGAATTTTCAACCAAGAAAGATGAATGCTCAGCTACAAAATGACTTGCACAAAATAGTTGAATTTTCAAACAAAAAAGATGAACTTTCAACTAGAAAAGATGATTTTTTTGTGAAGAAAATAGTGGAAATTTCGTCTAAAAAATTAAAATTTTAACCAAAAGTAATCAATTTAGGACCAAAAATATCGTGGTAGACTTTTCAATTAAAAAAAATTGACTTTCAACCAAAAGATGAATTTTCAATGCAAAACGACAGATTATCTATCAAAAATGAAGAATGTCCAACAAAACAGTTGAATTTTCTAATGACAAGAGAAGAATTTTCAAGAAAATACTTGAATTTCCGAGCAAAAAAAAAAAAACTTTTTAACAAAACAGTTGAATTTTCAACAAAATATTTTAATTTTCAAACCAAAAAGACGAATTCATTAGAAGACAGTTGAATTTTCAACCAAGATCAATTTTCTATCCGAAGAGTCGAATTTTCAAACAAAAATATTGAATTTGCAACAAAATAATTAAATTTTGAACCAAGTGATGAATTTAGGACCAAAAATATCAAGCTGGACTTTTCAATTAAAAATAAATATCTTTCAACCAAAAAATATGATTTTCCTACCAAAAGATGAATTTACAATCCACAAATACGCATTATATACCCAAAATGACGAATGTTCGACAAAACAGTTGAATTTTCTAATAAAAAGAGAAGAATTTTTAAGAAAATACTTGAATTTTTCACCAAAAAAAGATAACTTTTTAACAAAAGAGTTGAATTTTCACAAAATAATTAAATTTTCAACAAAATAGTTTAATTTTCAAGCCAAAAAGACGAATTCCTTAGAAAACAGTTCAATTTTCAAAAGAATGATCAATTTTCAACTAAAAAATATAACTGTTGTACAAAATAGTAGAATTTTCAATGAAATAATTAAATTTCTGACAGAATAGTTGAAATTTCAAGCGGAAAAGCCGAATAATTTAGAAGACAGTTGAATTTTCAACCAAGAAAGATAAATTTTCAGCTATAAAATGATGACTTGAACAAAATAGTTGAATTTTCAAACAAAACAGATGAACTTTCGCCCAAAAAAGATAACTTTCCGACAAAACAGTTGAATTTTCACAAAATAATTAAATTTACAAGAAAATAGTTTAATTTTCAAGCCAAAAAGACGAATTCCTTAGAAGAGAGTTGAATTTTCAACAAATAGTGATCAACTTTCAACTAAAAAAAATAACTGTTTAACAAAATAGCAGAATTTTCAATGAAATAATTGAATTTCCGACAAAATAGTTGAATTTTCAAGCCGAATTATTTAGAAGACAGTTGAATTTTCAACGCTGAAATTCAAAATACGCAGTTACGGAAACCTCTTAAATTACCATATGTTAGGCTCAAAGACGCTTAGATTAATTACTGGAATTCAATTACTCAAAGTTTTTGGTAGCATCATTTTGACCGCATCCAAATTAAAATGGTTGAGTAATTAATTCCTTTCTTAAAAACTTTTTCATCTAAAAATTATGTAAGTTAAATTGTTATGAATGAAATAATGAATTTAAAAGGTGATATAATTCTGGTTCTGAATTGTGCAGTTTTGAAAAGTGTCGACGTATGTTAAATGATGTTTAACAAAAGATATCGTTGAATCCACAGACATAGTACATCAAATTCAAAAAGCCACCCCTCCATGTGCAAGAAAGCCACCCCCTCGCTATAAATAAAATCTGCAAAAAACAAAGTGCCAATCTATGAATTGGAATTTAAATTTTCAACGAAACCAAAATTGAGAGACTCTATTCACCCCATAAAATTCAGTGTCCCAAACATTAGAAACTCCATTTACAAATTAAAATTCTGAAAAAGATTATTTCTTGACAATGTCTTATCTGCTTCGCAGCAAGAGGTTGTTTTTCAACGTTGTGTGTTGGATCCCAAAAATAGGTGTTAGTATTTTTTAGGAGCCCAAAAATCAAAGCCTCTAATATTATTGTTAAATACAGGAGAAGATTATTTTTTGATATTCATATCTGGATCATGTCAATGGGTTGTTTTTTAACATTAGGTTTGGAGCCAAAAAATCGGTTTTGGTATTTTTAAAAAGCCCAAAAATAAGAGACTCTATTAACACAGTAAAATTCTGAGAAAGAATCATTTTTGAAAATTTTATATATGTGTGGTATCAAGTCGTTTTTTTCTAACGTTAAGGGTTAAAGCCTAAAAATTGCTCATGGTATTTTCGAAAAACCCAACAATCATATACTCTATTGACACTGCAAAATTTTGAGACAGATGATTCTTTGCGAAAGTCTCGTCTGCATCGTGTCAAGGGGTTGTTTTTTAACATTGAGGGCTGAAGTTAAAAAATGGGTGGTTGGTATTTCTAAAGAGCCCAAAAATCAAAGTCTGTATTAACACTGTAAAATTCGGAAAAAAAATATTTGTTGGCAAAACCGTATCTGGGTCGTGTCAAGGGGTTGTTATTTAACGTTAGGACTTAGAGCCCAAAATTTGTTGTTGGTATTTTCAAAGATATGACAATGTCATATCTGCGTGGCATGAAGGGGTTTTTTTTTGACGTTAAGGGTTGGAGCCTCAGAATCGATGTTGGTATTTTTGAGGAGCCTGTTTGAAAATATGCGTTTCCTGATTTTTGGGCTTCTTAAAAATAACAACAGCGATTTTTGGGCCTCAATCCCTTGCGACAAAAAACAATCCCTTGATACCATGCAGATAAGACTTTGGTAAAAAAAAATCTATTTGAGAATGTTACAAAATAAATACAGGCTCTGATTTTTGGGCTCCTCGAAAATACCAACTTTGATTTTTGGGCTACAACCCTTTACGTTATAAAAGAACCCCTTGATAACACGCAGATATGACTTTGTCAAATAACATTTTTTTTTAGAATTTTTACTTGTAAATACAGACTATGATTTTTGGGCTCCTCAAAAATATCTCTTTAAAAGCATTGTTGGGATTCTCAAAAATACCAAGACAGATTTTTGGGCTTCAACCCTCAACTTTAAAAGCCAACATGTGATACCACGAAGATGTGACTTTATCAAAAAATTATCTTTTTTAGAAATTTACATTGTTAATGGAGTTTCTGATGTTTGGGGCTTGGCATTTTATAGGGCGAATAGAGTCTCTCACTTTCGGGCACATTGAAAATTCTAATTCTACTTCATAGGTAGGCGTTAATTTTGGAATTTTATTATTCCGAAATTTTATTATTCGGGAATTTTATCATTCCGAAATTTTATTATTCGGGAATTTGTCAATTCGGTAAAACTATAAGCTGTTCGCGAATTTTATTATTAGGGAATTTTCCAATTTGTGAATTTTATTATGCGGGAACTTTCCAAATTCGCTAAAATTATAAGCTGTTCAGGAATTTCAATCGTGGGGAATTTTATTATTTGGGTATTTTTCAATTTTGGAATTTTATTATGAGGGAATTTTATTATTCGGAAATTTTACAATTCGGTACAATTATAAGCTGTTTGGGAAATTTTCAATTTAGGAATTTTATTATTCGGGAATTTCATTATTCCGAAATTTTATTATTCGGGAATTTTTCAATTTCGTAAAATTATAAGCTGTTCGGGAATTTTATTCGTCAGGAACTTTATTGTTTGGGCATTTTCCAATTTTTGTAATTTTATTATTGGGGAATTTTATTATTCGGGAATTTTATTATTCTGGAATTTTTCAATTTGGTAAAATTATAAGCTGTTCTGGAATTTTATTCGTCAGGAATTTTGTTGTTTGGGCATTTTTCAATTTTGGAATTTTATTATTGGGGAATTTTATTATTCGGGAATTTTATTATTCCGGAATTTTATCATCCGGGAATTTTTCAATTCGGTAAGATTATAACCTGGTCAGGAATTTTATTCGTCGGCAATTTTATTATTTTGGAATTCTTCAATTCGGTAAAATTATAAGCTGTTCGGGAATTTTATTATTCCGGAATTTCATTGTTCCAAAATTATATTATTCGGGAATTTTCAATTTGGCAAAATTATAAGCTGTTTGGGAATTTTATTCGTCAGAAACTTTATTGTTTCGGCATTTTACAATTTTGGAATTTTATTTTTGGGGAATTTTATTATTCGGGAATTTTTCAATTTGGTAAAATTATAAGCTGTTCGGGAATTTTATTCGTCAGGAACTTTATTGTTTGGGCATTTTCCAATTTTTTAAATTGTATTATTGGGGAATTTTATTATTCGGGAATTTTATTATTCCGGAATTTTATCATTCCGGAATTTTATTATTCGGGAATTTTTCAATTCGGTAAGATTATAACCTGTTCAGGAATTTTATTCGTCGGGAATTTTATTATTTTGGAAATTTTCAATTCGGCAAAATTATAAGCTGTTCGGGAATTTTATTATTCCTGAATTTCCCAGTTTTGGAATTTTATTATTCGGGAATTTCATTATTCCGAAATTTTATTATTCGGGAATTTCTCAATTTGGTAAAATTATAAGCTGTTCGGGAATTTTATTCGTCAGGAACTTTATTGTTTGGGCATTTTCCCATTATTTGAATTTTATTATTAGGGAATTTTATTATCAGGGAATTTTATTATTCCGGAATTTTTCAATTCGGTAACATTATAACCTGTTCAGAAATTTCACTCGTCGGGAATTTTATAATTTTGGAATTTTTCAATTTGGTAAAATTATAAGCTGTTTGGGAATTTTATCCGTCAGGAATTTTGTTGTTTGGGCATTTTTCAATTTTGGAATTTTATTATTGGGGAATTTTATTATTGGGGAATTTTATTATTCCGAAAATTTATTATTCGGGCATTTTTCAATTTGGTAAAATTATAAGCTGTTCGGGAATTTTATTCGTCAGGAACTTTATTGTTTGGGCATTTTCCAATTTTTTAAATTTTATTATTGGGGAATTTTATTATTCGGGAATTTTATTATTCCGGAATTTTATTATCTGGAAATTTTTCAATTCGGTAACATTATAACCTGTTCAGGAACTTTATTCACCAGGAATTTTATTATTCTGGAATTTTTCAATTTGGTAAAATTATAATCTTTAATTCGGGAATTTTCTGCCGGGAATTTTGTTATTCGGGTCTTTTTCAATTCGGGAGCTCCACAGTGTTCTGAATTGTGCAAAAAATTATAATAAATATTTTTATGATATTATTATTATCATATTATAATTATAATAATACATACATAATTATTTTATTGATTATTATAATAATGAAAATTCTCGAATAATTTGAAGTAATAAAAAATAACGAGAAGATAAAACTAGACGATAAGAATTGATTTCACCTTCATTTTGTAAAAATTCGATGTTTTTTTTCTAGAATGTGGCGTTTCTTCATGAAAATTTATTATCATCGAATCTGAATTACCTTGTATCAAGAGAATGCGGAAAAAATGAATTGAAATTTTTTTAAATGTATAAACAATAAAATATTTAATAGTATAATAAATTAAAAATATTTCTTCATTAAATTATAAATATTTTTTAAAACGACACCATTTTTTCCTACATTTTTTGAAAATATGTTAACAAGAAAAAAGATTACCTCAAAATCTTCTACATATTTTTTGAAGAATTCAAATAATGTTTTGAAATGTTTATAAATCGTTTCAAATATTTGAATCAAATTGATGCTCGAAAAAATCATTTTATATTTTTTTGTAAATTTTAAACAAAAATTAATGTTTCTTGTATCCCTTCAAAATTGATAAAAAGCTTAATTTCAAGCTTCTATTTAAAATTTTCCGAAGTTTTCTAAAAGTTTTTTGAAAATATTCCAATACTGAAAAAATTGCCATAAAACCTCCCAGATTGTTTTTTGACTTTCAAAATATTTCAAAATTCATCGAAAAATACAAGCTTTAAAAAAATAGGTGAAGCCCCAACCAAAAAGTTACATTTTCAATCAAAGCGATGAATTTTTAACTATAACGATGAATCTTCGACCAAAAAACTGATTTTTTCAAAAAGTTGTTTAATTTTTAAACAAATAGTCAATTTTTAACGAAACAGGAATGAATTCTTAACAAGGAATATAACAGGTTGATATTTGAACTCCAAAATATTTTAGTTTTGAATCAAAGTAATAACAATTATAATTATAATGAACAATTTATTATTGAATATATATATATATATTTTATTTAAATAAATTATAATAAATGGTTCGAACGGTTAATATTATACAATTTATTCAATTATTTGCCTTACCCTGTTTGAAAATTGAAAAAAAAGTGGAAAATTGTTGAAAAAACTAAACTAAAAACAATAGTTTGAACATTTTTGTATTTTGTTGAAACTTTGTCTACTGTGGAATAATATTAATCTTCTTGGGGACTAATTCACATTCTGTTCGAAATTTTCTTTTTTGGTATTTTTTATTTATTTTTTTATTTTATTGAAAATTAATTTTTACTGAGTTAACAATTCGTTTTTTATTGAAAATTAATTTTTCCGACTAAAAATTAAACTATTTCAATTTTTTTTCTCGAAATTTTTAGTTTATAGACATTTCATCTTTTCGGTTGAAAATATGCCCAGATTTTATATTTGAAAATTAATTTTTGTAACAAAAAATTTAACTATACCATTTTTTGTCGAAAATTTATTTATTTTTTATTTAAATTTAATTTTCTTGGTTGAAAATTCATCTGTTCAGTTGAAAATATAACTAGGTATTATTTTGAAAATATAACTATTCTATTTTAAGTGAAAATGTATATCTTTTTCAGGTGAAAATTCAACTATTTTGTTGAAAATTCGTCTTTGTGGTAGAAAAGCAATTTTATTATGTAAAACTTTATCTTTTTGGTTAAAAAATAATTTATGTGGTTGAAAATTTAAATATTTCGTTTCTTTTTTTTCTTTTTCGTTGAAAATGTATTTTTCTAATCGAAAACTTTCCATTAGAAAGATGGCAAAATTTTATAAAAGATTTGAAGAAAAAAAAATCAAAATGTTTGAGGATTATAAAAAATATTTCTCATAATTCATGGGATAATAAAAATTGATTTTTTAGTTCAAAAAATTAAGTTTAAGATAATATTTTAAAAAAATTTACTATTTCAAAATATTTCCAAAACTGTCAGTATAGAATTTGGAAGATTTAAAGGCAAGTTTTTTAATTTTTCAGTACTTCGAGAAAATTTTTGAAAGAATTGGAAGAATTTAAAAAGATATTTAGAAGGTTTAAAAGTTCTGAAAATGGTTAAAAAAGCTTTTTAAGAACTTTCAGCGGTTTTAAAAAAATAAAAAAATTTCTTGCGATTCATGGGAATTTTTTTTATTACTTTTCATTTTGAAAAATCTATTTTTAAAGAAAATTTGAAATATTTTAAAAATATTATTATGACTTCCAAATATTTGTACGAATTTCGAAAATATCTGAAAGATTTAGGGGCGATTTTTTTTTTATTTTGAAAGATTGTTCAAAGTTTTAGTAATATTTCGAGTCAGTTTAAGAGATATTTATTTTCTAAACTTTAAAAACAAATAAAGAAATTAACTTAAAAAAGAAATGTGTGATAGAGATTTTCATTTTGTATTTTTAATTATTTATCTCCCAAAAATAATAATTTTGCTTAATATTTTTTTCTTTCATGACTGAAAAATCTTTTCTAAGACAAAATTTGACCAGATCAATTTTCAACCAAAAATATAAAAGTAAAATTTTCAGTCAAAACAATTAATTTCAAACGAAAGAAAAAATGAATTATGAACAAAATAGGTAATCACAGTAAGATAAAGCTACTTTTACAAATAAAGAATCAATGTTATTCAATTATATATTTCAATTTAAAAAAAAAAGAACTCGCTCTCAAACTGATTTTTTATTTTGAAATACTAATTTTAAGAGAATATTCAAAAAGAGTTTAAAACATGTAAAAATATTTTTAAAAACCATTAAAACAGAATTTGGAAGATTTGAAGGCAATTTTTTTTAATTTTTCTGAATTTTAAGAATGTTTTTGCAAAAATTTATATAATTTTACAAGGAATTTAGAAGGAATAAAAG